>MTQE01002217.1:6903991-6931043 GCA_014337955.1 Aspidoscelis marmoratus
ATGAAGCCAGCTGGGTGACCTTCAGCTAGTCACAGCTCTCTTCTGAGCTCCCATGGCTCCACCTACCTCATAGGGTTTCTGTTGTGGGGAGGAGAACAGAAGGTTTGTCAGCTGCTTTGAGTCCCCTTAAATGTGTGAGAAAAGTGGACAAGAAAAGCCAACTCTTCTTCTCCTTCTCCTCTCCTACATAAGCCCCTTAGCAATAATGCGGACTAACAGAATCAATCGTACATTTGCTACTTCTCAGTTAGGGTAGCCTAGCCCTTGATTGAATCATAGAGTTGTGGAATTAGACTGAACCACAAGGAATCGTCTACTGCAACCCAGTAGTTTGGTAGAAGAAGGAAATTAGACTTATCAACTTCATCACAGATTTGCCGTTCTGTAGGGGGCAGATGGTCATGTAAGGACAAACCCAGGTCTTAAGCTTGTTGTAAACGGGGATTCTAGGGCTCCCTAGCATGAGACATGAGGTAAACAGCATATGCTGTCTGCGCGTTGTCATGCACTCTTTGCACCCAGTGAATGATGAACAATGCCTGGCATTTGTACTGAGCTTGTGCCAAGTAAGAACAAGGCAGTGGGCTCTAGCTCACTGGTAGAGCAAACTGCCTGAAAAGCAGGGGGTTCAATCCTGCGCCTCTCCGCAGAAGGAGGCAATGGCAAACCACTTCTGTATCTCTGCCAATAAAACTGTGTGGAGGTACCCACACAACCAGTGAAGAGTCGGACACAAACCTGGTGGCACCCAACCACAACAAAAGCAAGAACCAAGGCTCCAGGGCCAGGACAATCAATATGTAGATTTCTCTTGCAAAAGACGACAACTGTGTACCTCCTGGAAAAGTTCTAAGAAATTAGAAAAGGAATAGAATGCAGAAGCTGAGCACTGAAAATAGCTTTTCGTCCATTTGTCTACAATGTCACCCCCTTGAGGTGCATCAAGCACCTTTACTGTACACGTTTAGGAAGGCAGTGAAGATGCACCTTTTTGCCCTGGCCTTTGGTTAATGGGGATACATTTTCTCTTATTCTTTTAATGTATATACTTGTTTTTTTTTTAAACGTTGTTACCTGCCCTGACACCTGGGTGGGATAAAAAATTGCAAGTAAGTAAATGAGTGAATGAACAAATATTGTGCAGACTTTACTAAATGGTGGCCCTCCTTTCTGGCCAGGATTTTCAATAGTTGTTAGTCAGGCTTTTTTGTACAACTAACCAGTTGTACACCTCACAAGGTGTCTCTTGTGGGGAGAAGAATAGAAGAAGCCTTGTCAGCCGCTTTGACTCCCCTTAAATAGGTGAGAAAAGCAGTGTAGAAAAGCCAACTCTTCCTCTTCCTCTTCTTCTTCACTGAATGTTGTGACCCGTCTTGAGACCTTGATGGGAAAGGCAGAATATAATTTCCTGGGAAAATAGTGCTGGATGCATTCAGTTGGAAAGGAGAGCTTACGACAGCTGTTGCTTTCCCTTCAGCCACTGGCAGATTCTGCCTCTTTTCCCCTCCTGACATGCATGAATGTCCCACGGCCTTGGTGCAAAACTTTCACTTTCTGTTTCCTGTCCAGGCGGAAGAGCTGCTGTTGTCTGATACCAGCAACAATTGCGGCTAAATCAGCTGGCTGTAGAAAAACGAGCATCCCATGTGCCTGTGTGCATCGGCTGTTCAAGAGGCGGTGTGGCTTTTGATTTCGGAGCCTTCTAGAGCACACGGTTGGTCAGCTGAGCTAAGGGGATGTCAGCTGCCAATGTGGGGGCGGAACTTGTTGCCACAGGACTCCAGCTGGCCACTGTTATGTTGGATGTTTTCTTCTCTAGACCCTGGAACATGGAGCATAGACGATCTTTGGCAGGAGCCCACAGGAGAAGGGAGAATTCCCCTCCAGAGGTAAGAAGGAGCAGGCATTCCCACCTCTCCCAGTCCAACATGAGATCCGAAGAGAAACGCTTAAGGACATTCCGGGATTGGCCGGACACTGTTCCGGCATTTCCCGAAGATTTAGCTGCAGCTGGTTTCTTCTTTGTTGGCCCTGAGGACAGAGTACAGTGTTTCTGCTGTGGTGGGGTGCTTTACGATTGGCTTCCTGAAGATGACCCTCTAGCTGAACACAAGAAGTTCTTCCCGACCTGTCATTTCATCCAAGGCAAGAATGCTGGAAATCAGCCGATGCTTCGTGCGGAAGAAACCCTGGATCGTGTGGATGGACAGTTCCTGGGCACCTTGCAACGGCTGAGTGTGGAAGAAGCCTCTGGAGAAGGCCAGCCAGAATACCCTGGCATGGAGCTGGAAAGTGATCGGCTGGCAACATTTGGAAACTGGCCAGCCTATGCCCAGGTCCCTCCAGAGCCGCTAGTTAAAGCAGGATTCTTCTACACAGGTAAGAAAGAACCCAAAGCCTATCTAGGTAGACATTCATCAGCCTTTTGACCTCCAGATGATCTTGGCCTCATCATCTGCTGGCATTGGGGTTCAATAGCTGTTGAGCTTATCTGCATAGACTTGCCATTTTATCCTAGGCAAGATTCTCAAAGGGCTGGTCTCGGTATTTAAATTCCACCATTTATACTCATTGTGTGGGTATACAGATGCAGGGATCCTCCAAGAAGAAAGTGGGTGAGTTTGGTTCTATATAGCTGCATTTTCACAGGCATCAGCTCCTGTAAAGGTGCTTGGATAGCCTTCCACCTCAATGCATGTCTAAATTTGGCTTCCTATTACTTTTCCACTGACCTTTGCTCAGTTGTTTTCTTGAGGGAGAATATTGTGTTTATCACTTCTCTTATGTGCCCCTGTTTTTGTGCAATTGGAAAAGTGGGTGCAGGCCTTTCCAAAAATTTGGTCTTATCATCTTGTCCAAATAAGAAAAGTATATGTATTGAAAATATATCCTTTTTTGTGTGTGCCAACGGCAGATAAACAGAGCATAATGTTATTATTTTCTACTTCACACAACGCTAGAACCAGCACTCTTTGAAGCTGGTGGGTAGGAGAGTCAGATCAGACAGGGGGAAGGATTTCTTCACCCAGAGGGTCATTGATCTATGGAATTTGCTACCAGAAGAGGTGGTAACAGCGACCAGCCTAGATGGTTTTTAAAAACAGATAGACACATTCATGGGTGACGGGTGTATCAATGGCTACTAGAATGGACGCCCAGGTACGTCTTCCAGGCTGAGGGGACAGGCAGGGTGCCTCTAAAGGCCATTTGCAGGGTTTCCAGAGCAGGTGAAGGGTTTGCCCTCATCCTCAGCTTGAGATGCACAGAAGCATTGCTGGGCCACTGTGGGAGACAGGATGCTGTACTAGATGGGCTGTGGTATGATCCAGCAGGGCTTCACTTATGTTCTTCTGTGATGCTGGGCTCAGAATCTGAGATCCTGAGAATCTTAACTTTTATTGTTCTTAAAAAATATAAATCCTCCAAAGCTTCCAGCTCATATGGGAACAACGGTGAACTGGGGTCTCAAAGCAGAGTGCTATCTATATTAGATTTTTGTTACCAGTGGAATGGCAAGGGCTTCAGCATCCCATATACATTTATATTCCCTCCCTCTGATGGTGAGCACATTTCTGTAAGCAAACTTGCTTCTGATCCTTTACCTAACTTTACAAGGATCAACCTTCTCTAGTATTCAGTAGAAACCAGCTTGTACATAGAGTGCATTCTGATATGAAATCAGCATGATTGTAGCTTCTGTAAGTTTTTGATATGTGAACAAGAACTCCATAATCTCTCTGCTCCAGCTCTTTTACTAGGTAGCCCAAAGAGCATGGTATTGGCTTTCTTTGTTGCATGTTCTCAATTTCTAGGCACAAGCTACACCACCATAGTGATTATGGGTGTGCAAAGTTTGGTTCATCTTCAAAAATTTGATTGAACAGTTTGTGTTTGCCAATGTTTGCATTGAACAACCTATGCTGGCTTGAACATTTGGAAATTGGTTTGAACCAAACTAGTTTCCTGCTTGTGGACACAAACAATTCAAACAGTTTGTATTTGCTGTGGTTTTGCCCTTGAAAAAGGTTTGGTCTAGTGGTTAGGGAGCCAGTCTCTGGTCTGGGAATACCAGGTTCGATTCAGCACTCCACAGCGAAGCCAGCTGGGTGACCTTGGGCAAGTCACAGCTCTCTTCTGAGCTCTCACAGCCCCGTCCAGCTCAAAGGGTGTCTGTTGTGGGGAGAAAAGTAGAAAAGCTTTGTCAGCCACTTTGAGTCCCCTTAAATGGGTGAGAAAAGCGGGTTAGAAAAGCCAACTCTTCTTCTTCTTCTTCTTCTTCTTCTTCTTCTTCTTTATCTTCTTTCATTGGGAAAAACACGGTATGTTTTGCTTTTGGATAAGTTGGTCAATTAATCAGTTTGCCATCAAACTGAAAAATGGGTGTTCAGTTTGATGATGAACCACACATGCTTGTTTGCGCACTGACCTATACAGACTTCCTAATTTTATGAGATGTACCTAGTGTCCCTGAAAGTTACACTAAACCAAGCCAACTGTGGGCTTCCTATGTAGCAGTGAGGCCTTCATTTATTAACATGCGATCTCTTGCCATGAATATTTTCAGGTGAACGTGATTATGTACGGTGTTTCTACTGCAATGGTGCTTTGAGCAACTGGGAACGTGGGGATGATCCCTGGATGGAGCATTTCCGATGGTTTCCAAGGTAATGCACTCTGCCATTTCTCCACCTTCTGGCATGAGTTCCAAAGCCTGAGTGTAACTGATAAACCAGTGGAATTATAAATGGTCCCAACTAGGGATGTGAATGAATTGGGGTTTTTTGCATTTGATTCGATGATATTTCCCATCCGAGCACAGATACCATCATTTTAAATGTGCTGTGTATTTTAGATTTGTTGATTTTTAAAATTTTAATTAATT
This sequence comes from Aspidoscelis marmoratus, assembly GCA_014337955.1. Classification (NCBI taxonomy): domain Eukaryota; kingdom Metazoa; phylum Chordata; class Lepidosauria; order Squamata; family Teiidae; genus Aspidoscelis; species Aspidoscelis marmoratus. The sequence goes on from MTQE01002217.1 coordinate 6,908,874, forward strand.
AATTTATATTGTTTTCTAAGTGCTTTTAATGTATATTCTGTTTTAACTGTTGTTACCTGCCCAGAGACCTCTGGGTATGGGGCGGGATAGAAATGTAAATAATAAATAAATAAGAAAATTCATATTCGTTTGAATAGATTCCCTTCAAATGTGGTAGGATTCTATTCGGCGTGAATGTATTCGTATGAATTTGTATGGATATCTGATATGAATGCATACGTATCCTGTAACATATCCACTCTGAAAGCAACAAATCTGCCCTGAATCCAGTTTGAATTCACTCTCAAACCATGTCAAATGCACTCTGGATCCGTTGCAGATGTGACTGGCTCAGCCACTTTCAAACCTCCCTGTTTCACAAATGTTCCAAAGCTTCGTATGAATGTTCCAAAACATTCTTACGAATACGAATGTCAATGTATGACATTCTGTATTGCTTCTGTAGGAAGATGTAGTTATAGTGGGGAATATTTGTAACTGTGTTGTACTATTGGGGTTCTCCAACTTGGTTCCCTTTTTTGAATACGTTTTGCTACCCAACTAGGTAACATCATCCATACAAGGATTCCTCTTTGGTTGTTGATGGGCGTATATAGTATCCGGTTTTCTGTGATTCTTGGTTGTGATTCCTGGAAGGATGTTCTTTGAGTTGTGGTAGTTCAGTGTTTCTTTGGTTAGTAGTTCTGTCTTCATAAGGTCTTCTTTAGGGTTGGCTTTATATTGATTCATGGAGGACATGCAGTTTTCATAAAGTATTCCTTCCAGGATTTTGTTTAATTATTTCAACAATAGCATTGGAATAAAATGATGAAGAGCAAAGAGCAAAATTTAAGTTCATAGTAATCCTGATGGGAAAACACAGGATGGATACATCTCCAGTTTTCCTCTAAATACTGGCTACCATAGGTCTTCCATTCGTTGAGTTGGCTGGGTGACACATTGGCTTGATTTCTTGAAAGCAACAGAGTCAGGGGCAGCTGGCCCACCAAACTCAGTAGCTCACAGTCTGAGCTACATCTGACCTTTTCCCTTCATCCATGTTTCAGTTCAGGGCTCAATGAGCATAACCTGTTATGTTGACTAGGCTAATTTTAATGTGGGTTTGCATAGAACCGAAGTCCTGTAATATTAGCTTTACCTGTTCTGATTTCTGATACCACTTCCTTTTAGCTGCCCTTCCCTGTTTTCCTACAGAGATATTTGTCTGGAATTGCAAATGTCTGTTTCTGGAAGTGAATGTTGGTAGCACCGTAGGCCATGCTATAGCATCGAGGCTGGACTTGGAAATTCCAAAGGAGGCTGACAAGGGTGCAAAGCTTTCCATGACAGACTAGGAAAGTAATCTTGGGGTTCTGTTGGACAACTCAGTGGGGGTGTCAGTGTAGTGTGCAGAGGCCGAGAGGAAACAACTCATTGCCGGGATAATTAAGAAGGGAATAGAAAATAAATTGGCAAACGTCATTGTACCACTTTCAGTCTGCAGCACCTAGACTACTTGAATGTCTATACATTTGAATGTAAAGATTTGAATGAATTTTGAATGTTCCAAAACAGTCGTTCAAATGATTCGAAACATTCAAATGTACAGATACAAATGTACAGATATGTATCTGTATGCATCTCATATGTATCTGTGTGCATTTGCGTATGAAATGCATACAGATATGTATGACACATACAAATGTTGTTGACGGTCATATCTTCAAATATGAATATTGTCGACATTCATATCTTCAGATTAGAATCTAACATTCAAACGAATAGATTCAAATGGAGTCACTTCGAATTGGATTTTGTTGCATTTGGATTATCATTTTAAACATGTTGTATATTGTTTTAAACTGAATTTTTAATGTCTTTTAATGTGCATTCTGTTTTAATCTGTTGTTTTAAAGTTGTAACCTGCCCAGAGACCTTCGGGTATGGGGCGGGATATAAATGTAAATAATAAATAAATAAATAAATGTTCAAATTGAATAAAATGTTTTGACATTTGATTCAAATAGAATGCGAATGCAAGAAACCCCCATTCATGCACGTCCCTAATCTAGACCTCTTCAGCATTGTCTAAGAGGTGACTTGGTTAAAGTCCATCCAATTATGCATGATGTTGAAAGGGTGGATAGAGAAAAAGAAATCTTCATGACACAACATTTAGAATTAGAGGTCACTCTATGAAGCTGATGGGCAGGTGAGTTAGAATTAACAAAGGGAAGGGCTTTTTTTCACCCAGCGGGTCATCAGTGTATGGAATTTACTACCGGAAGAGGTGGTGACAACAACCGACCTGGATGCCTTTAAGAAAAGTTAGACAGATTCATGGAGGACAAGTGTGTCAGTGGCTATTAGAATGGATGCCTCCAAAAGCCATTTGGAAGGTGTTTAGAGCAAATAAAAGTTTTACCTTTGTCTTCTGCCTAATCCAGAAGGGCTCTGCTTATGCTCTTGTGTGCCTCTGTTTTTCCGCTTGTGGTGAGAATCTGTCATTTATGGTCTTGATGATTCTCCTGACCTTCAGAGCTCTGTAAGAAATCACCAGTAAAGACTGATACACAGTGCTCTGGCTAGAAAAGCTGATTTGAAATCTTAGGGAATTGGAATGGCTTCTGCAACTTTACAGCCTCCCTAAGGGGGCGTCCCCATGGTATTTTTTTGTCTCTCTATCGTCCCTCTATTGCAGCAGACTTTAAAAATGCGCGTTCAATTCCAAATTAAGTGTCTCCATGAGGCTCAGTAAAAGATGCATTTAGAATGTACCTTCTGTCCCCATGGAAGCCGTGTTTTCTTTGCCCACATCTTTTTCTCCCCGCCCCCTCTCTGGTTGATAGGGGGAAGGGCGGGAATGGGGAGGGACTGTGACCTGCATGGCCACAACCAGAAAGCTTTTACTGTATTGGGAGTCAGCCGGCTGAGCAGCGGGACAACCCCTGACACGTCCAAAAGAAAAATATCCATTATTCACAAGTTCTCGTCCCCCAAAATGTCTCCCCTGCCGGCAAAGGTAGCCAGGCTGTAGCGGCTGCAGCGCTTGTGTGCAGAATCACACTTTCACTTGCGGGTAGAAGCAATTCATTACAGTGTATCCTATGTGATTTAAATGTCTGCCTACTGTTTTCTTTTATTTGACGAGAAAACAAGGGAGACGGCAGAAAAAAAGAGTAAAAATGGGGCAGGAAATGTAGAATTGCAGGAACCCCCTCCCCCACCCACTAATATCGCGGCCGGCAATACCTGCCCCCAAGTCCTCTTTTGCCATGGAGCGTCTACATGATCAGAAAACCCGCAGCTTCCAAAAAGTGCGCTGGTGGACTTGTTTGGGGGGGGGCAGCGGTTTCTGCCATGGATTTTCCTCCTTTGTGGTGCTGGAAGTCCGGAGAAAAGCTCTGCATGCTTTTTATTGCATGTAGACGGGGCCTAAGAAAAAGAGCAGAAAGCTGCTGAAGGAAAGAAAGTGGTTTCTTATGAGAAACTTTGATTCCTCTTTTTCTTTCCTGCAGATGTAAATTCTTGTTGCAATCTAGAGGGGCAGACTTTGTAAATGATGTTCAAGACCCCGACAGTCATAGCCTGGCATCTCCGGTAAGTGTCTGCACCTATTACGTGTGACTAAAAGGCTTAGCGGTAATGATCAGTATTTCCAACCAGTGATGCCTCTTGTGTTGTTTTTAGGAAGACACCGTATACTGGCCTGAACAGCAACCAGAAAGCTCCGAAGGTAGGTTGTATCTGTAATTCTGAGCTCCTGATCCAAATGTTTCCCTCATGCTGTTGATGGTGTTCTTGGACTGGTCTATGGAATTGACTACCAGAAGAAGTGGTGACAGCAACCAGTCTGGATTGCTTTAAGAAAGGGTTGGGCAAAGTCATGGAGGATAGGTGTATCAATGGCTCCTAGAGTGGATGCCTGGGTACTTCCTCCAGGCTGGGGAGGCAGGCTGGATGTCCTAAAGGCCATTTGCAGGGAGTCAAGAGCAGGTGAAGATTTTGCCTTCATCTTCTGCTTGAGATGCCCAGAAGCAACTGGTGGACAGAATGTAGGACTTCTCTTATGGTCTTATGACCTTAAAGTTTATTTTACCTCACTTCCATTTTTGGAGATGGTGTGCTTTTATATATTACTTGGGCTGTGGTCATACTTTCACCTTAAAATTTTTTCATTCTGATTGCTCACACCTTTTCATTTCTAAACACTTCTGGCTGTAAGGTGCTTGTTTGTAAATGGGGTACCTGTGCAAAATTGTGGGCTTAGCCTAAGGGAGGGTAATAGGCTATTAATTGTTGTCCAAACCCTCCTGATTCTTTTACAGACAGTGTGGACAATCTTGATTTAGTTTCCGCAGGCATGGCTACTATGGTGCAAAGCGCTATCCAAATGGGCTTTCCCCCAGATCTGGTGCTGAACTTGGTACTGTCTAAATGCGTGGACACAGGGGGCGCTAGGTATCCATCTTTGTCCGAACTGGTTCTGGATTTGCTTCAGGCAGGGCAGGATGAAGGCATCCAGGAAGCCAACGGAGGAGGTGAGAATGCAATAGCAGCCTGCTGATTGGACCAGGGGCCCATCTGACCCTGGGGCCAAACACCAGCAGGCCGGACAGGGTGAAGGACATCACCCTTTACGCTTTTGGTCCAGGCATGAGTACAGTCTCCAACTTAAAACACTTTTGCATTTATACCTTCCCTTTCTTCCAAACTTTTCAGTGGCAAATCTGATTCTCCTTCCTTTTTATGCTGGGAACCACCATGAGGAGAGGGTAGACTGGGAAGCAGTTCCTGGCCTAAGATAAGGTACCATAGTCGAGTGAGGACTGAAATCCTTGCTCCAAATGCTCAACAGTAATTCTCTTTTATGGCTCCCCTGAAAGCTGGAACTAATGCAGAATGCAGTAGAAAAACTGCTGCTAGGAGTCTCCGGCTGGTCACATACTACTACACCATTCTCAAAAGATCCGCACATGCTACCTATTCACTACCTCTCCCAGTTCAAGGTGTTGACTCTTACATTTAGCACCCTAAATGCCTTGGGCTTCGAATACTTGAAGGAGCACTTCTCCCATATAGAACTGCCCAAATATTAAGATCGCAGGGTAAGGCCTTCTCATTGGTCACCTCTCTCAAATGCTTGGGCAGAGGGCTGACATGTGAAAGAGCCTTCTCTGTGGTGGCCCCCAGGTTCTGGAATAACTGACAGAGATATGCCAGGTGACAATGCCGTGTGGGCCTTGGTGCCTAGTTTAAATTAATTTCTTCACCTGAGATTTTGACATTTTTAGCTCCTACCTGTTGTGGTTCTGCTGGAATGGGAGGCTGGTATTTCAAGTTCTTAAACTTAAGAATGTACTGTGGATTGTTCTCTTTCTATGTTGTGACTAACCTTGAGAGCTGTGCCCTCTTTTGTGTGCAGAAGACAAACTGTGCAAATGAGTCAAAGAAGGAAGGTTGTCTTCTTGCTATCTCTGTTCATTTAAATAACAAGAACCAGAATGAGCCGGAACGCCTTCCTTACAAAACCAAGTTTCACATCTAAGCTTTTTCAGCCTTGAAAGGTCGTGTTTAAGAGGGGACCCGATTGACGTATATAAAATCGTGCACAGTGTGGAGAAGGTGGATAGAGAAAATATTTTTTCTCTCTTGCACAGCACTAGAACCAGAGGACATTCTATGAAGCTGATGGGAAGGAGAGTTAGGACTGAAAATATGAAATATTTTTTCACTCAGAGGGGCATCAGTCTATGGAATGTAATAGCAGAAGAGGTTGTGATTACAGATGTGCTGGAATGTCTTTGCGTGTTCAGTTTGTATTGAATTGAATGCAAGAAAATTAATATCCATTTGAATAGATCCCCTTTGAGTGTGGTAAGATTCAAATTTGATATGAATCCAGTTCAAACCCCTGCTACGAATCCCCTACGCGTCCCCTACATACCTGCTCTGAATGCACAAAATCCACTTCACTTGACTCTGAATCCACTCTGAATCTGCTTTGAATCCACTTTGGATGTGTTGCAGATGTGACTGGGCAGCCGCTTTCCCACCTTCCCATGTTCCCGAATGTAACAAAGCTTTGTACAAATGTATAGAAATGTTCAATTCGTATTCGAATGTCAATCTTCAAATGTACCAACATTTTGTACCGCAGGAAAGTGAAAATGAAAACACATCCATTTTATTTTATTTTAATTTTTTATTTGCATGTCTATCCCACACTATACCCAAAAGTTTCTGGGTGGGTAACAACATTTAAAATCAGACATATATTAAAGCAACCATATATATTAAAACAATAACAGTGTGTGTAAAGTGGGAAGAGACAGTGTGTTCCCATTTAGCCAAAGAGGTCTGTCTTCACTGCCCTCCTAAACATATACAGTGAAGGGGCCTGATGCACCTCAAGGGGGAGATTATTCCATAGCCAGGGGGCCATCACTGAGAAGACCTTCTCTCAGGTGTCCATTCCTTTTACCACTGAAGGTGGTGCGACAATCAGGAGGGCCTCCCCTCCAGATATTGAGGCATGGGCAGGTTGATATGGGATTTTTGTGTGCAATTCAAAAAATGCCACAATGTAATATCAGTCTACGGAAAAATCCCTGCATGAAATCAGGCAAGTGGTTTGGTTGCAGAGATTAAATGCTAGCACATAACATTCTGCCATGTCTTGTGGGAAGGAATGAAGAGAATAGAGAATGTGCCCTAGTGCTCATCAAATTTCATTGGCCAGCGACACCAGCCCTTGGCTTTTGTCAAGCAAACACTATTTTGGAAAAGGAAATCTGCCAGGCATGTGCAAAGTTACAGCACCCACATTTCATCCTCCGGTTAACATGCATTTGACTCACCAGTGTGGACAGGGGAAAATCACAGGTAAACTGGACTCCTTCCCAGGGATATGCAACTGTACCCAAATATGGCAGATTAGTGAAATGCAGTAAGAATCGGGGGCAGAAATGTGGAGGAGCAAATTTACCACAAATGAGAAAGGTCAGGTTTCTTTTTGGGGGAGGACGATACAAAAGTACCCTAAGAATTCAAAATATACTGATTTTCAAGCGTCATGATTTTAACACGGGAAATACTAGAATAGGGAGAAAGAAGGTGTACTTAAGAGGTCAAGGCAATTGCAGGGAAAATATATCCACCTATGTTTTAGAAACCAAGGCTGCCTCCAGACTTGTGGAATAAATCGGCAGTTAAGGTAAAAGCGCAGCTTACCTGCTGCACAGTGACAACTGGCCTTCCCGACTCTAAAAGCAGCTCTGTAGCTTCCCCATCGGAAGCTGCAAGAGCTGAGTCGGCACATGCTGTCACATGGTTTGAGGCAGCCAATCACATTTGAGCTGCCCTTCCTATTGTTGTTCTGCTCTCAGGCTGCATCTCCAAAAGACTTATTTGCCTCTGTAGTCTCCCTCTACTGACACTCTATTCAAGCGGACTTTAAAAGTGCCATGCACTTCTGGAATAAGTGTCAGCATGAGGCTCAGCAAAACGCACATTTAAAATGCACCTTCCATCCCCACGGAAGCGTGTTTTCTTTCCCTGCATCTTTTTCTCCCTGCCTCCTCTCTTGTTCAAAGGAAAAATAGCCATCGGTTCTCTGTTTGTCTCCCAGATCTCCGTCCCCCGAAATGGCTTCCCGTGCCGGCTGCAGCCATTGGCTGGGCAATCGTTTGCTCAATCACTCTTAGCACTTTCACAGAACACTGTCAAAATCCACCCGGTAGAGCAGTGGTGACTTTAAATACACCCACTTCACGCCTGATAACAATGTTGCAATTCTCCACAATTCTGGCTCTTTGAAAGTTCTGTGCTTTAGAAAGGGAAGGAAGGGACACTGCAGCATTTCTGGGAGATGTGTGAATGCTTTATGGCTTTATGGCTGTGTGTGCAGGCAGCAATCCCTGCTCCTTTTGCCACGGAGCGTCCCCAAGGTAAATGATGTGAGGAAAACCCGCGCCTTCCAAAGAGAGCGATGAAACTCTTCTTTAAAGGGCAGATATTTTGTTGCGGGTTTTCCTGCTTTTGTAGGGCTGGAAGCTCATTCATAACCCTGGCATGGGGGCGCTCAGAGGCAAAAGAAGATTTTTAGCACCCTTTAAATTGCTTGGGGATGCACCCTCACTGTTCTGCGTGGACTGGAAGGAAAATTCTGATTTTGTTTATACTGCACAGCGAGTGTCGTTAAATAAGCATTAAGGTAAGTGTGCAATCCCAATCAGATAATGTAATGGCACTCCGAACCATCAATCTTTGTGTGTGACGACTTGATCATGACTGCGCATTCGACTGCGCAGGATAAATGAGTCTGGATGCAGCCTAAGAGTTGTCAATGGTACAGGGCAATTAAGTCCCTTAGTTATTTTGTTAATCTCTTTTTTTCTTCTCTTCCTCTTCTTCCTTCCTCCTCTTCCTCCTCCTCCTAGAGTCTTCCCCAAGCATGGAGGAGAAGCTGCGCCAGCTGCAACAGGAGCGCATGTGCAAAGTGTGCATGGACAAGGATGTGTCGGTCGTGCTGGTACCTTGTGGCCACCTGGTGGTCTGTACAGAATGTGTCCCCAATCTAAGGCACTGCCCCATCTGCAGAGGGGCCATTCGGGACACCATCAAGGCGTTCCTGTCCTGAAGTGGAAGGAAGGTAAGGAAAAGGCAGTTTAGCAGATGCCTGCATTAAAGTGCTGGTTAGACTGGATGACCCCTTGAGATCCCTTGAGACTCACAAACTTTTGTGATTCTGCGAGAGCCAAAGTCTTAACTGAAACAGATGCAGATCTGTATGTGGTCTAGAGGAGTAACTAGCATAATTCCGTTCTCCTATATGGCTGAGTAACATAGCAAACTTGTGTTCAATCAAAACAAGGGGCATTTGATAGGTTTGTGGGGTGGCACTTGTTGGAGAGTTTTCTTCTTGCACTAAGCAACAACAAGAACGACTCACTTTATCAACTCAGCTTGCCTAGCTTCGAGCTAGTGTTAAGGATCCCCTTTGCCTGCCTTCCCAAGACTAGAGGACCCGGATCTATCTCTGTTTCCTTTCCCTCACAAGTGCTACCAGCTCCCTTGTGATCTCTGGACCAAGAAAAAGCATAGAACCCTTCTTTCAGTGTGGCATCGCCTTTTATACTCTCGGCTCAGCACGTGCCGCTTCTAATTGGCTGCTCCTGTGGGTTACTTTTCCCCTCCCCTTAAGGATAATCTGCATAAACTCTGCCCACTGCTTACCTGTTTCTCCAACCTAAACTGCAGTTAAAAACATATTATGTAATGTGTTCACACTTTGCAATAAATACAATACTTTAAATAAACATGAGGCGCACCACATCATTATCCACACTGTCAATACCATGCATAATTTTATCCCCCTTTCTCCTGTCTCCTCTTGCTTGTCTCTTTCCACACCTTTCATAAGAACATAAGAGGAGCCCTGCTGGATCAGGCCACAGCCCATCTAGTCCAGCATCCTATTTCACAAGTGGCCCACCAATTGCACATGGGCATCTCAAGCAGAGACAAGGGCAAACCTTCTCCTGCTCTAGAATCCCAGCAAATGGCTTTAGAAGTATCCTGCTTGGCCTCTCCCCTCCTTGTACTGAAGCTCCAATATTCTGTCAATTATCATTTAGCCAGCACAGTCAGGCTCTTTATTACTCAAGAGGTGAACTTACAAGACTTGGTGGTGGTGCAAATTAAAATGTCAAATGAAAGTGTGCCTGATACATCACTTGCTCTTTTAGAATCCCGAGTGGTCCTTCCTTCCGACACTGAAAAACTGGCTTCTACCCAGAATACATCTGCCTGAGAGGTCATCAGCTGAAGCAGCAAGCCTATCCCCAAGAAATTACCTTGCAGAACTTCAGTAGCCATCTTCTCTTGAGTTGTTGGGACATCTCAGCAGTGAGGAGGTAAGAAGAAGAAGAAGAAGAAAAATAAAAGGACAACCCTGACCACATTTTGGGTCACTTGCAAATTTTGTCAGAGATTTTAAAAAACTTTTAAAGGCAGTTCTGATGGATGGTAAATGTTTAACTCTGACTAGCTTAGCAACTTAATTGTAGTTCTTAAACCTTTCCTTCATTAAATTTTGAATAAAATTATCTATTTTGAGCAACATACGGTTTTGGATGCTGCTTTCCTGGTAACTGTAGCTGCTGATGTCCACAGGTACCCTCTGGGCTATTCCAAGGAAATACACTGGGGAAAATCCTTCCTCGATATGACTTGGAAATGATTTATCTTTTTTTTTCTTCTTCTTCTTTGTTGGTTCTCTCCTCTACTCCAGCAAACTGAGAAATCTAGCCTGCCTACCTGGGATTTCTTTGATAGTCTTTCTTCCAAGGTTTGATGCTGATTATCTTTCAGAGATCAGAAAATGTCACCCAGATGTAGCTCCTAAATGGCTCTTGAAAAGCTGGAGCTGCATAGATCAGTGAGTAGGAGGTTTAAGGAAATGCCAGCACACACTGGACTGTGGCAAATTGCAAGCCTGAGGTCAGACATTTGCAGATGCTTCATTGGACCAAGGACAATATGTCTTAGAGGTCTGAATCCTTTCGGGCTGCTTCATACAGTTCATGAGATCTTAAGGTGATCTGAGTTCATAGGACCTTGCCGATGGACAGAGACAACTGAGGCTGCTTCCTACAGTTTTATGGGATGGGACCTTAAGATCCAGGTGGCATCAAGCTAAGGGAGGGGCTTTTCTCCAGAATATCACTCATTAGCAGATAGGTGGGTGGCTAATGGAGCACTCCATTAAAACATCCCTCCTCCATGAATTTGTATAACCCTTTCTTATTACTATCACCTCTTTTCCTAACTCAGCTGTTAGGATGATTCAAAATACAGGCTTGTATTATAATCTAAAAGTACTGTTGTACTGCTGCGAAATGGCAGGCATTGAAGCCAAAGTCTTTCCAATCAGACACTTTTGACTCACTCCCACTATTGTCTGATCTCTCATTGTAAGCTCCTGTAGACACTGCTCACTCTTCTATTTCAGCTAAGCCTGATCTTTAGAACATAGTGGTGAGAGCCCGGGGAAAAGGACAAAATCACGGCTTCTCATTGGGTCAGAGGAGCTGAGGAGAACACCCCTAAATCATGGTCCCCTTCCCCCCCAAACCTGCTTGCATTCCCATTGCTAAATAGTGAAGATTATTTCTAAATCCGGCAGCGAGGCCTCTTTTGATTCAAATATAAACAAATCTGCATTTCAGGACCTTTAATCCTCAGAAAACGATTTCAAAAGTTCTGTTGTACTGCCTGAGCCAACAGGCGCTACCTTAACTTCCATCTTCATATTGTGTTTATTGCACTGTGCTCAGGGGAAGGAAGAGGAAAGATGGTCCAAAATTAGATTTGTGTACCAATCTTCCACCAGCAGAGGGTAGCATCAACCTAATCCTGCATAAAGATCTTTTTTTCCCCACCAAATAGCTTTTACTTTTGTGTTTTGCTTTGTTTTTGAAAACTATAGAGTAGTTCCAATTGACCTTCCTCTTGTGGACTGGAAGGCAAAATTTCCAGCAACAGAGCTATAAATGGAGACAAGAAGAATTATGATTTGTAGGGTTTTTTCCTGATTTAAGGAGATATTAATCTGTGAACAGGGATCAGGATTATTTTGCTGTGAGCCTGTAGAAAAGAGACGTCTGTTATGTGGGAAGTGAGTTAGTAGAAATGCAGCTACAACTGCAATAAGACATGGTGATTTAACTGTGAGTGTAAAAAGAATACAATGTTCCTCACAAAACCACGTTTCCTTTACTTTTTGCATCTAGCATTGTAGATCTCTGACCACATGTAGTTGTTGCTTGTATAATGTGTCTTGCTTCCTACAAAGTTTCATGTATTTTACTTATTTAAGACATTTTTATACTGTAAAAAAAGGTCTTGAGCGATTCACGAAACTTTAAAAAAGGGGAAAACAAAGCAGCAGTTAAAAACACATTAAAAAACTGAATTGGCCGGGGAGAAACACGCTTTCAAAGAGCAAATGTCTGAGTAAAAAGAGAGGACTTGAATCGATGTTTGTAGATGGTAAGCACAGGCACTTCACAAACAGACATTCCAAAAAGAAGGGGCCACCACTGAGAAGGCTTCTCTGAACTGTAATACCAAATGCCAGTTTGGTCTAGTGGTTAGGGAGCCGGATTCTTATCTGGGAATACCGGGTTTGATTCCGCCCTCCTCCACAAAGCCATCTGGGTGGTTTTGGGCTAGTCGCAGCTGTCTTCTGAGCTCTCATGGACCTACCTACCTGTTGTGGGGAGAAGAACAGAAAGCTTTGTCAGCTTCTTTGAGTCCCCTTAAATGGGTGAGCAAAGCAGGGTAGAAAAGCCAACTATTCCTCTTCTTCTTACAGCTCAGAGAGGCCTTCTCAGTGGTGGTACCATCCAGGGTGCAAAACTCTGTTATGGAGGTAGTAGACCCTATGAAAAACTCTTGAGTTGGGAAACCACAAATGCCCAGTCCACCAATGTTAAAAGGAAGACCTAAGCCAGGTCCCACATCTTTTGTTCCATGATCTTTTCTCTATCACACAATACTAGAACCAGGGGGCATCTATGAAGCTGATGGGTAGGAGAGTTGGATCAGACAAGAGGAAGTATTTCTTCACCCAGAGGGTCATCGGTTTCTGGAATTTACTATCGGAAGAGGTGGCGACAGCTACCAGTCTAGATGGCTTTAAGGAAGGGTTAGAGAAATTTATGGATGACAGATGTATCAATGGCTAATAGAATGAATGCCTAGGTGCATCTTTCAGGCTGGAGGTGGGGGGGAAGCAAGACGCTTCTAGGGCTATTTGCTGGGATTCAAGAGCAGGAATAGATTTGCCCTTGTCTCTGCTTGAGATGCCCATGAGCATTTGGTGGGCCACTGTGTACATTGGGACGCTGGGCTAGATGGGCTGTGGCCTGATCCAGCAAGGCTTCTCTTATGTTCTCTTATGTTCAACATCCTATCAACACCAGCCCAATTACACTTATCCATTTCATTTATCTGGCAGCAAATTCCATAGACTGATGACCCTTTGGGTGAAAAAAAAATACTTCCCCTTGTCAAATCTAACTGTCCTTGTTAGTGGGATATTTGACTACCATCTGGAGCCAGCCTTGGTCTACTGATGTAAATCAGTGATCTTGTGGATGGGAGATCCAGACACAGAGGCCAAATTCATTGAGGTCTTCAGCATCTCACTGAATGGTCCAAAGTGCCCTTTGAATCATGGGGGAGCAAACTGTCGCCCTGCATGAAAGAGGGCAGGATTTTAAACACTTGAGCTTCATTCGTCGTACCCTGCACTATAAAGAGCTGATTCCTTTCCCACTTTTGTGCAGAGGTCATGCTATTTGCTTTCAATGTGGCTTGCAAAATCTGCTGATGTCTTGGGTTAAAGTAGGCATTGAAATGCTGATCATCAACCCCAAAGCCTTCTCTTGCTTTTCCCTCCTGTATCCCCGCAATGGCTTGCCAAGTGCCCTTTCTGCAAAGATGTCACTGTAAGCAAGCAGAATGAGACTATGGAGGTGCTGACGTTCAAGACAAACCGCTTCACATGGGAACATGGCTATGGCAGCCGTGCCTCTTGTGGCTTCATCTGAAACTACTTGATGCCTGAATAGTGGAGCTTATATCTGTGTGCTTTTCAGTTTCATCAGCACCAGCTTCTCAGGTTGACACCACCATTAGCCATGTTCTGATAACAACTGCACAGGGTTGCACAGGATCCTACCCTTGAGGTGGTGCTCAAACTTTAACGCAGATCTACAGTATGTGAGAAAAGGTACCCCTTCAGATAGAATCATAGAGTTGGAAGGGACCTTTAGGGTCATCGAGTCCAACCCCCTGCTCAGTGCAGGATTATCTAAACCCAGACAGATGTAGGTCCAGCCTCTGCTTGAAGACCTCCTGTGCAGGAGAACCCACTATCTCCTGTGGCAACCTATCCCATTGACTGATCGCCATCAATGTCAGGAAGTTTTTTTCTAATATCTAATCTGTATTGACTCCCTTGAAGTTTCATGACATTGTTTCTAGTCCTCCCATCTTGGGTAAGTGAGAATAGGGGCGATGTCATGCCCCGTCATGCCTTTCCAGTCTCGATGGAGGTGGGCACGGTTGCAATGGTGCAACAGTCTGGGCAGCAACCAGAGCACAGCACTGCAGATGTTGAGGGTCTGAGGCCAGTTTTGGGGGAGCACACAGACAGTTCTGGGGACGAGAGCTTGGACAGTCAACCCCAAGAGCGCCCCTGCCTTCTGCTCCTTCAGCAGCAGAAACAGGTGAGGCGCCGGTCACAGCATTTGGCTAAGCTGTGCTGGCAAGGGTGTGGTGATGACTCCCCTACTTAAGTGAGCTGCACACACTGAGCTGGTGTTGCAGACAACTCTGATGCAACTCCCGACGTGCCCATACTCTGAGTCTTGGCCCCCCTTGTGACTTTGCTGAACTTCTGGAACCCCGACCTTGGACTGAACTGACGCTGACTACTTCGGAGCCCTCAAAGGACTGCCGTAAGCATGCATGTGTGTCTGCCTCACTGCCCTTGCTTGCCTGGGACACGACAGGCGATCCCTCTGTGACAGCCCTTCATAGGGCTTTAGATGTCAATGTCAACCCCTTGAGTTAGGCCCACTAGTGGACTGGGAACCAGTGCAGCTCCTTCAAGACTGGTGTGATGCGTGTCCAGCCAAGAACTCCTGACACCAGTCACACGGCTGCATTCTGCACTAGGTTCCACTTAGAAATGTAATTGCTAAATACAAATGCCCCCATGTCTGTACAGGTAAATTTTCCAGCACTTCCTGTTAAGTGCAGTATGTGCTGAAACACTCATTTGGCACCATTTTGCTTTGGATTAAGAGAAGCACGGTCATCTATGGATTTGCTGATTGGACTACAAGGCAGTGGGGAAGGAGACAGCCCCAGATGGAGACCTCTCTTCAATTTCCAAGGACTGCTCTTTGGTCCAGATCAAAACATTACGTAGGGAAATGAAAGCAATGGTTCCAGTCAGCCCCTCAATGCCACTCTGCTTTGCAGGATAATCTTCAGGTCACAAGTGGCCTTCACCCAATGAATAGTGTTTCTCAGTCACGATTGCTTAATCTTGAACATTAATTAAGCATGTAATGCATGCATGCATTATAAATTGTGTTCTGTAGGGATCTGCATGGAGCCAATTTGATGCAAATTGAATGGGGGAATATTTGGCTTTGATCAAATCCCCCCTCTTGAATGTGTGGGGCTTTGGATTTGCAAATGAACATCCAATGAATGTTTGTGGACAAAGGGAATTCCCACCTCTTAGGGATGTGCACAGATGGGGTTTTTTTTGTATTTGTTTTGTATCAAATCGAATGTGTGGTGATCGCAGAAGCTTGCACAGGTTTTCCAGTTCTCAAGCCTCAGAATAAAAAATAATCTTCCTACTTCCATAAGCTTTTAGTACACACTCAGCACCAGCAGGATGCTGGACTCTTAGCCTTGGGGCATAATGGAGTCCGGCCGCATGGTCACCCTTTCTTTTCCTGTTTGAGGATCCTCCCCGCCTCCCGCCACGGGATGTGACATCAGAAGGACTTCTGACCTGCTCAGCTGAGGTGGCTCGACCTATCCCATCCCTGGATTGTGGCTTTACATCATTTCCTCTCCGCCCTCCTGTGGCAGGCTATTTAAAGTTCTGCACAGAGATAAACGTTGTCTTCCAGCTGATCCCTGCCTGCTGCCTCATCTCTTCTCTCCCCCATTTTCTAGCTCCTCAGGGTCAGGCATCACATGGCTTGATCCCCGGTTGTCTGGGCCGGTCAGATAACTGGAAAACTTTTGTAACAACCGGCGTTCAGGGGCTGCAGCAATCCGCTGTGGCTCTCCATTTCCCGGAGCCCTTGTATTTCGTGGCGTAAGCCGGATACGCCATAGCTGGCGCCCAAGAAAATTCATATTCATTCGAATAGATCCCCTTCAAATGTGGTAGGATTCATATTCGAGACGAATGTTGAACCCCATATGAACACATTCAAATAGCATACAGATCCTATATACAAATGCACACGGATAGCATATGGATCCCATACAAATGCATACAAATAGCATACCGATCCCATATAAGAATCCCATATGAAGCTTCATACGAATGTATCAAAACATTCTATTCAGATTCGAATGTCAATCTTTGAAGGTGCCAACATTCAATTCGAATTTAAATTTCAGAATTTGGCTGAATTTCAAATGTTACGAATATTCGCGCGCACCACTACCACCCGGGCCTACGTGGGGATGCTGCAGCTAGCCAATCAGAGCAGCCAGCGTGTGCAGGTGCACAGCGTCACTGGCCCGGCTCACCATATTGGGATCAGCTAGCACAAGGTAAGTACCCTGCACAAGTGCATGACCCTGCATAGGCCTGGGCCTGGGGGTGAGTGCCCAATCTGGTCCCTTAGAACCTGCAGGAACCTGGGGAAGGACTGTGACTGACCTCCCCACCCCCTGGGTCTAGCTGGACCCAATCCAGACAGGCCTGGGAGTGGGGTCCTGCTCCTGTGCTGGCCTTTTTGAGCTAGGACACGTGGGGACGCTTTCCCCTTTCGCACGTGTTTCTACCTGCCTAGGTGTGAATGGGGAAAGCGTCCCTGCATGTCCTAGCCTTAGTTCACCACAACCATGGTGTGAAAAGGCCTAAGGTCATGCTCTTCTTGCCATCACAGATTCTTGCTGATGCCTCTGTGGGTGGAAACCTCACTTTACAAATGTAAGGTTTCTGAAGAAAAGAAAATGGGAGTATCTCTTCTGTCTGTTAGCCATTATATGGTGCTCAGCCATTTCAGTTGTGGAGGTGACATAACAAAGGGAGTGGCAGGCATTTGGTCAACAGTAGGTGTGGTATTTAAAACATTAATTTATTAGAACAATTGCAACGAAGAGCAAGAAACATGCTAACGACAAAACTGAAATCCTATTCTTTCCCAGAGCAATCTGGGGTGAAGTCCTTCCCATAAGCCTTAAGGACTACCAGGTCAGATCATACAGTGACCTCTCCTCCCTCCACGTGCAACTCAGAGGACTAAACCACTACCTTAAATTGCTGGTCACTTGCCTGGGTGTGTGTCTCTCCTATTTTTCCCTCAATGTGTTGCTGGTCACAGAGTCCACAGAAGTGTATACGTCACTGTCACATGACTTAATATAGAAGGCAGTAGAGATGGGCATGAAACAAAAATTAATTTTGTTCCACTGTTGAATCAGACATCTGAAAATTCATCTCCTTCTCAACTCATTAAATCGAACGAGATTTGCCTATTTGCATTCTCATGGTTTCATGAACTTTTTGCAACTCTTTTCCCGTTGAAAAGTCCTTATTATCACCCAAAACGTAGCGAAATATGAAAAAAAATAGTCTGTTTTTGCAAGCAGGAACTTTGTTCGCTTCAAACTAATTTTTGGACAACTGGATTTTTGATTCAATGACAATGGTCACAAATTCAAAAAGTGTGATTAAATTTGTGAATTTGAATGGCATTTTGAACATCCCTAGAAGAAGCACAAACGGAGGAGGATTTTGGGCAAAGATTAAGGCCTTTGAGTGGTGCAGTGGCGAAGAGCAATAGGTAGAACCCAGAAGTCCCTGGGTTCAAATCCCCTCTTTGCCGTGGAAGCTCATTAGTAGCCAATGGCTACTAGAATAAATGCCTTGGTACATCTTTCAGGCTGGGGGGGGGGAAGAGAGCAGGATGCTTCTAAGGCCATTTGCTGGGATTCGAGAGCAGGAGGTTTGTCCTTGTCTCTGCTTGAGATGTCCCTGAGCATATGGTGGGCCACCATGTGCAACAGGACGCTGGACTAGATGGGTTGTGGCCTGATCCAGCAGGACTTCTCTTATGTTCTCTTATGTTCTTATTTGGTCTTTTCCACTAAAATAGCTTTGTTGCCTTGTGAGCGCTTTAGGAAGGGGAAAGGCTATGGGAATGGACCCTGATGGAAAATCTGGAATGGGGCTTCTAAGGCAGTTAGATGATCCATGTATCCACTCCCCTGCAGCTCCTATACCCAACCCCACGCCAAGTGTCATGTTTATACGCCTCTGGATCACACTGGTGAGGTCAAGGGGCAAATTCTGATGCCTGGACATCTCAGCATTTCTGTACCTTCATACCCAGGCTCTTTCCATTATTATTTGAACAGAAGGAAAGTGCACACGGTATTGGAAAGCTACCCACAAGGGCTGTAGCCTGTTAGTGGTTGTGGTTTCTGCTGGCTTAGGGGACAGGGGGTCCATGGCCCTTTTTGAACATGCAACTAGGGATGCGCACAGAGATTAGAAGATTAAAATCCGACGAATGTTGACATTCACATTTTGAATTGGATTTAACAACATTCAGATTTAGACATTCATATGGATTTTGGATGTTCCAAAACATTCATTCAAATGATTTGAATGTATAGATACATATGTTTATGATGTATGTATCTGTACAAATATTATACGTATTTGCGCTTATAATACAGGATGAAAACGGGATGCATATGGGATAAAAGGGGATGCATATGGAATACGTAGATATAACATATAACAGATACGAATGTTGTTGACATTTGTGTCTTTAAATACAAATGTAACATTCGAATGTCATGGATTCTAATCGGATTTTTTGACATTCATATTTTAAACATTTGAATCAAACTGAAGGCAAAAAAACCATTTGTGCATGTAACAAAGACCCCATTAGGAACCCAATAGGTATGCAATTGGTACAGATCATTTACATACCTTCTGTACCCATGACCCCTTAAGAACCCATTAGGACCCATTCTGAATGCATTGTCTGCTTGAGTGCAGTCAAAATCCAGATTTAATGGGTCTTCAGGCCCTTAAATCCAGCTTAACGCAAGACCCCTTTAATGGTGTCTTCAATCTGGTCTTCTCACACACTACATAGGCCTGCACATCCTTCGTAGCAGTCTGTGCATAGTGGGTGCATAGGCAGCTACGAAGCCATGTCTCTGCAGCATGCCCATTGTGACTGGAAGTGACCCCTGATTGATGGCTAACTGGGCTAAACATGCTACTTGGGCCTAATTGGGTCTAACTGGAGTCTCAGGATTGGTGCTATGGTGTCCACATGACACCCTTGTTTAGCCCCATTGCCATCAGGTGCTAGACAGTCCATGCGGGCACATGGGGCTTCACCATGATGCAGATCTTCAAGGACCGGATTCCAGGAGGACCGGATACCAAAGATCCAGATCTTCTTAATCCAGAGTAAGAGAGGTACATACAAAAAGGCCCCACTTCTCCTCACATTGCTCTTAAGTGACATGATATCAATTCTGCAAGGGCAATATTTGAACATTCAATCTTTTCTTCTTCTTCCGGTCTCTGGAAAGTTCCTGCAATATGTAGTAGGTGTACTGTAAGAAAAGGCACATATGCATAGCCTATGACTATAACCCTATGAAGCCCAAGGAAGGGTTCTTATATCTTAAGACCTTGTGGACAAGAGGGACTTTCAGCAAGTGATGGCGATTCTGAAAGCCACCCCTGCTAAGATGTCTTCTTCTACAGAGACATTCAAGATATGGAAATTCTGACCTGGATTCCGTACAGAAATCATAGCTACGGCAGATGAAGAAACCTCGAAAGTGTATATTTCTTGGACACAAAAGATCTGCTCACCAGTGGTCAAGCTGTATATAACAAACTTTAACTACATTTAGCACAAAGGGCAGCTTAGACATGGACAAAATTTGAAAGAAATTGTACACCCACTTAAGGAAAATGTTTGTTTTGCTTTAACCTCACCCAGAAAAGGAAATTACTCAGTTCCACCTTGCTGCTGATGACGAGATAAATGCAATTAGAAAGGATTCTTAGGAGGAGCTGTTAGAAGACTTAAAGATGAAACTGCCACCACCAATAGCAATGGCATGACCTGGGCTGCTGGGGGTTGGAAGTTGGTTCTATGCGGGTCTTTTAGGATGAAAAAGAGGCATACCACTTGCAGACTGTAATAAAGAAGAAGGAATAAGGAGTTGACTCTCAGCTGCATGGCATATGCTGCACATGCAACTCTTGAGGAACCCAAGTGCCTTAGAAAAGGTCCAGCAAGTTCTGGTTTTCCACACCTAGTGGTTTGGTGAGATGGTGCTGTAGAACCTCTGTGTTGAGTTGCCCTTTTGTCTGGAGGATACCTCTCAATCCTAAAAGCCACTGCTAAGAAAGTGACTTTGTTTCATCTGTTCATCATGTCTGATCCCTTTTATAGGAAGAAAGAAAACTTTCAAGACAACTTTGGGGCCACCTATCATTGAGGCTTTTCAAGTTCAGCACAGACCCAATGGAAGCCAACATTAGTGGAGGTCAATCAGATATGAAAGAAGTATGTTCCGGCTCATTTTGTTACAAAAGCTTTGAGGTGATGGGTAGTGATTGCCTATACTACCAATCACCTTTCACCAAATGTCCTTCAAATATCCTGGACTATGATTCCCACCAGTTCCCAACAGGATAGTGTTCATTGGCCCTAAACAAAGCTGAGGAAGCTATGGGCCTCCAGACACAACTAAGGCCCTATTAATTTGGCCGTTGAGGAGAAATACTGGGTGTTGAAGTTCAGCAGTACCTAGAGGATCACTATTTCACTTAGAACATTTGGAGGGCACCAGGTTCGTGAATGATCTTATAAACCTTACTGGAAGAGGACAGAGAGAGTTAGTTTGGTCACATACAACAAATCATCCAGAGGTAGGTTGGGCTTGGTGGGTTAAGTGGCCACCCCAAAGTCTGTGATACATTCTTCTCTTACACCAAAGTCTATTTTGACCATCTCATGTGAAAAATGGAAGAGAGGGGGTCATGGATAAGATATGGATTCCATCACCTCCTAATGGTGTTGCTAGGAGGATACAGACCCACAGTGCCAGAGAGTCTAATAGTAGTTCACAGTATGATGACAGTGGTTCACAGTGGTTACTGCAGTGGAGAAGCTGTGGATTGGGCCTAGTTTCTGCAAACAGAATGTGAGGTCTGCCAGTGAAGCTACAGCCTTCTCTCTCCTCTTGATGCTTAGAGACAATGCTGAGAAGAATTGTGGTTTGGTCATGATGGAGCTGGTGGATTAAGGAGGAAGAAACCTCAGTGAGAAAATATACAAAGCACTCCAGTCCCAGAGAAGTTCCCAGGCATCTACAGTTGACAGACCTTAGATGGTTGAACCGCAGAACATCAATCTAGATGAGTCATATTTCATAATCAAGTTCTTAGTGTCGCAAAACTGCTTCTGGGTAATTTCACCTTTGCGTTGCTTTCATTTCTTCCAGAAGTGGCCCAACTGATACAATGTGGTTTCATTTCATTCAACTAAAGCTTCATTCTTAAGTTTTATTTGAAACACAATGAATGATGACCAAGGCAGGTCATCTTCTGCGTCCGTCACAAATAAATTTGGCACCCAAGATATGGCTGTGTGCACCTGTAATCCAGGGAACTTTCCAACCAAGTCAACGAAGAAGAGGACTGCAGAAAATATCTATATTGTGTGACATGTATGAAAGGAAAAGAAGGTGATAGATGAATATATTTCAGAAAAGTCAGTTGAGGTGAGCTTGAAGTTGGGGTTGGGTAGATTGGTCCATTTCTATAAACAAAGTGTATACCATGGAAGTCTGAAGCTAAGTGCCCAGAGGCATGACCTCCACAAAGGGAATGTGACAGTATCAGGTGGACATATCCCAAATGCTCTTTTCTGATTAATGATGCAGTTGCAGAAGAAGAAGAAATATATATGTATATGTGTATATATATATATATTCATCCCATCTGTCCATTTGCAAGTTTGCTAATAAGCCAGCACACCAGAGAAATCTTGGCACAAGCATCTGGCCAGGTGAATGAGATTTTGGCTGGAATGACCACTTATCAGCATCTTAGGGGGACTACATGTGTTCTTTTAGGTGGAATGTGTTTCCCATCGCTTTGCCACCGCTGCTCCTTCAATCCTCCTGCGCTACTGATACATTTGGTATTCAAGTTCTGGACTGGGACCTTCCATCTTCACAGTCGCTGGATCCTTGTCACTTACGCAGGCCTGTATAAACAGGGAGAAAAAGATATTAGACTAGTGCGACACTGATGACACTTAGGGCATTTTTCTGCCGCGCTCCTTTAATCCGGACCTA
>MTQE01002217.1:6936114-6946256 GCA_014337955.1 Aspidoscelis marmoratus
CTCAAAGTGGCTGACAAAGCTTTCTGTTCTTCTCCCCACGACAGAACACCATGTGAGGTAGGTGGAGGGGTGACTAGTCCAAGGTCATCCAGCTGGCTTGAAGGAGGAAAAAGAGTTGGCTATTCTATCCCGCTTTTCTCACCCATTTAAGGGGACTCAAAGTGGCTGACAAAACTTTTCTATTCTTCTCCCCACAACAGAACACCCTGTGAGGTAGGTGGGGCTGTGAGAGCTCAGAAGAGAGCTGTGACTAGCCCAAGGTCACCCAGCTGGCTTCATAGGGGAGGGTGGAATCAAACCCAGTATTCCCGGATAAAAGTGCAGCTCCCTAACCACTAGACCAAACTGGCTTACAAAGCACAGCAGGAGGATTCAAAGGCTTTAACAGTAATAGCTCTTGTCCTAATATAGCTTTGTCTGAGAATAAAGGAGCAGGGTCCTGTCCCAATGGGGTATATACAGTGCCAGTAAGTCTGCACTATGGTGGGATTGCTGTACATCTCTGTGACAACCCCACCATAGTCTCACTACCACTACCCTCCTAAATCCCGCTATGGCCTATTTTGGGAAAACACAACTCTGATGGTGCTACAACTTCCCCTCCTGGCCGTGGCCGCAGTCCATGAGCAGGGGCTGAAAAACATGGCTGCCAGTCATGCACATCCGGGTATTTTGTGCCGTCAAAATACCTGGATGTTCATATCAGTATATTGCACACAGACAATGCCAGCCCCATGCTGTCTGTTCAACAGGCCGTCCGTCACACTGGAGGGACTGTTCTCCAGAATATTGTTTGTTATCACAATATTCACCACGTGTCTGGAGCTACCCCAGGTTGCCACCGCACAGAGAGTAACAGTTCTTTCCAAGTGAGATACTCTTGAGATACTCTCTACTGATTTTACTGTTTTATGCTTTTAGCTATTTTATTTTATTTTATGTGTTTTAATTGTTATCTTGAGATTATTATTGTTGTTTAGATTGTACGCCCTTGGCAGGTTTTTATACTTATATTGTATTTCTTGTCTTGTTTTTGTACAGCGCTGAGTACACTGACAGCGCTATAGAAATAAAATAATAATAATAATAATAATAATAATAATAATAATAATAATAATAATAATAATAATAATAATAATAATAATAATAATAATAATAATAATAAGAAGAAGAAGAAGAAGAAGAAGAAGAAGAAGAAGAAGAAGAAGAAGAAGAAGAAGAAGAAGAAGAAGAAGAAGAAGAAGAAGAAGAAGTGATACACCTTCTAGTGCCCTCTAGATCCCCCATCCTACAATTCCCATCAGCCCTAGTTTATGTCAGGGTCTGGAGATGGATGGGGTTAGAATGTTTTAAGTATTCCACTACTTCCTTCTAGGGATGCACCAAAGTGAACACGAAAGAAAATTGCATTCATGTGAACAGAGCCTCCTCAAATAAGGAAGGAGTTGAATCCAAGGCAAAGGCTCTTCGAATCCACTTGAATCCCAGTCATGCCTCCCAGTCCCCTCTGGATCTGTCCCAAATCTGTTGCAGGTGTGACTGGGCAGACACTCTGTTGCCTCCCTACCTTCGTGAATACAAGGAAGCACCAAATGAAGCACAAAAGCCTTTGCTTCGCATCTGAATGTCAGTCTTCGAATATAGCCAATATCCAATGTGTGAACTTGTATGGATAGTGCAGGGGGTGTGATGTGACTATTCCACGGCTGCCCTGTCTGTCAGTAACAGATGTGGGGATACCCTAGCTTGGGTCGTGGCAGGTGAAGAGAGGGCTGCCTCCTTGCCTCAACATTATGATCACAGGCAGGATATTTCTGGCTTTGATCTCAAGGAGGGGCAGGGGCAACCCTCCAAAGGCCATTGTCCATACTTGAGCACAAGGTACCCAGACTGGCAGCAGCAAGGCCATAGGGCAAGAGAAGGATGTTGTGCTGTTGAAGTGCTGCAGCCGTGCCTCCACCACCGTGGTAAGGAAAATATAGAGGTAAGTGGAGATGTCCGGATCCTCTTAACCTCTGGCTTCTGGCCAAAACACCAGCTATGCATGAATGAAGTCAGAAGAAGATTCAGAGTAAATCTATGGGTTCCTTGTCAGGCAAAAGGAGTGACCCAAGTTAAAGACCATGCCCCCAAATGTAATCAGATCAGGTCCTAGGGTATGTTCAGACACATGGTTTTAGACGCCCCTTGGGTGATTTTGAAAACCTTGGGACACAGAGAATCCATCCATCCATCCATCCATCCATCCATCCATCCATCCATCCATCCATCCATACATACATACATACATACATACATACATACATACATACATACATACATACATACGGGATGTGCACAAATGCAATTTTTGAATTTGATTCATAACAAATTGAATATTTGAAAATCTGAATTCATCCAAATAACGGAAATACAAATGTCCTGACATTCAATTTGATAAGGATATGTTTGTATGTATTGATATGAATCATTCAGACATTCGTATCTGTACAGGTACAAACACATCTTGTATGCATCTGTACGCATCCCATATGCATCCTGTTTTCATCCCATACAGATGTGTACAAGTGTGTACGGATGCGTATGGGATGCGTATGTACCTGTACAGATATGAATGTACAAATTATTCATACAAATAATATATTTGCATTCCTTCAAATTCAGAAATCTGAAAGTCTGGACATTCGATTCATATACATATGTCCAAGTTCATCCAAATTCGTCCAAATAACTAATATTTTGAATATTCGCGCACATCTCTAACATGCATACATACATACTTTACCCCACCCTGAGGTCTCTTGCGGTCTCTGTCTGTGCATCCCTTTTGCAGATGTGAAATAATCACTCTCAGGGCAAGAAGAAGTTAGATCAGATGTGGTGGGAGGGGCATGAAACTCATGAGCCAATCCCAGCCTCTCCTGCTGATGAACAATCAGATCCATCAACAATCGGCTGGCAGCAACAGATGGGAACTGAGTTCTTATTTCTATGGAAGCAGTTGCTACATTTTGAGGCCGAGGCAGGGCAATGGTAGGAAGAACATGTGTGACCCAGGTTGTTTCCTACCTTCACAAATGGGTCGTTTCATTGGAAATAAATGCCTATAAAATGCTACGTGTGATCACACCTCTACAGTGTCTGTCCACCAGTGGCCTGAACAGTGCTAAGCCATACTTACAGGTATGTCTGCTTGAACAAAAGGTTGGAGGGTTTTTCATTGACATGGTAGAGAGGAAATGGGTCAAATCCACCAATGAAATCGACTGAAAGAAAGAAAATCCAAAACTGAAGCAAAAACAATGGCATGGTTAAAATAAGGTGAAAGGAAACTGAAGATGGCAAGCAGCAAATCAAACCAAGAGAAAATGCATGGGGAAAAGAGAAAGGGAATGAAACACTCACCATGAAAGAATGTAGGCAGAATCCTACCAGCTTCAAACGCAGCTAAACCTCACCGCTTCCAAGGGGAAGACATCAAAGTGCAGGCTTATCTCTCCCCGAATCATATCATGAATCACAAAAGCTAAAGCCTCTGTTAAGCTAAGTTTGACTTCCAACGCCTACCTATTTGTGTGTAACGTCCTTGTTCACAATAGGTAAGACGAAGAAGAAGACTTGGCCTTTCCACCTTGCTTTTCTCACCCGTTTAATGGGACTCAAAGCTGCTGACAAACCTTCTGTTCTTCGTCTTACAGCAGACACCCTACGAGAGCTCAGAAAGAGAGCTGGAACTAGCCCAAGATCACCCAGCTGGCTTCATGGAGGAGCGTGGCATTGAACCCAGTTGCTACAAGAGTCCAGCACAAGACCAAAGCAGCTTGCTATGCCTTCTTCTACCCCACCCCCAAATTTCCCAATTTAGCTTACAGCCCTGAGATTTCCTAACAATCTCATCCATGTACTAAGCAGATCTGATCCTATTTTTTTCCATCTCAGGCTAAATGCTCCTACCTGAAGATGCAAAATGAGGCACACAGGTATTTAATTCTGAGCTGTTCCCTATTTTGTTACCAAATACTGTGTACCTTTTGCTACCATGAGATGAAACTTTAATATTCACCTCTGCCCTGGCACAATGTTTATGGGACACAATCCTTTTCTTTCTTTTCTTTCTTGGCTGGATGTCATGGAGACAAGCAATAACCTCCTTTAAGCACATAGCCAAAAGCTGCACCCAAAACATCACCTTACATGGAACCGACGTTAAGCTAACTGCTCTGTAATTGCCTGGATCACCCCTGGATCCTTTTTTGAAGATCGGTGTTACATTTGCTATGCTCAGGTCCTCAGGTACAGAGCCTGATGTTAGGGAAAGACTATATATTTTTGCTAGGTTGGCAATTTCGCATTTGAGTTCCTTAAGGACTCTTGGATGAATGCCATCTGGTCCCCGGTGACTTGTTAACATTTACTTTATTAAGACATGCAAGGACCTCCTCCTTAGTTATCTCTGTCCAGTTTAATTCTTCAGAAAATACAGGCTCAGCTACTGGCATGTGTCTTCTGTCTTCCTCCGTGTATACGGAGGCAAAGAATTTGTTTAGTCTCTCTGCAGTCTCTGTGTCTTCTTCAATTATCCCTTTGTGTCCTTTACCATCTAATGGTCCAACTGCTTTCCTGGTTGGATTCCTACTTCTGATATACTTATAGAAGTTCTTTGCACACAGCAAAAAAAAAAAAAAAGGAAGAATAGGGAGCATATGAGACTATGTTCAGACAGAGCAAAAGGTGCACATCAGAGCTGCCTTAGAAAGACAGTGGTGGTGTTCAGACGTAGCAAAAGAGGCAGCTCAGAGGTGTGCCAGAGTTAGTAAACGTGTGGTTCTTGTGCTCTTAATTGCTCTCTAACCCACTTCTATGGCCACGGACTCCATTGTGTGGATCTCGCTTATGTTTCACGTTGCCCTTGCTGAAATCACGTTTCTCACCCCTCAAGTTCAGTTAAGTGTGGAGATAGCCAAATGCGTTCCTGCTTTTGCGCCTCTCCTGTGTGCGAATCACGTTCATGCTTGGCAGCACAACTCCATGCTTATAATGACTTCCTGCTCCTTAGCAAAGGAGCATTTTCAAAGGAACCCACAAATGGGAGAGAAAATTAAAAGCCAGCCAAAATTGGTTCAGGTCAATGCAGGCTGTATGGCTGAGAGTGTAAAATATTGATGATTTGTCCATGTTAATTACCGAGGCTGGCATTTTGGTCTTGGGTTCCGGAAGACGTGAGGGAGGAAAGGATCTGGTGGGGCCAGGGAGGAATTAGCTGCCAGAAATTTTGAGATAAATTGCTTCCCCCCTCCCCCAATCCAATCTCTCTTTCCTCTTGGCAAAACAGGACACATGGCCCTTTTACACAGTTTGATTTCTAAATCCACATCAGGGCTCTGCTTTTTGCGAGGGCATTTCTGCCATTATTAAAGCAAGCCAAAAACAAAACAAGCAGCAATATTTAAAACATGGAGAAAAAAGTGGTGTGTGGGTGCAATGTGGGTGCATATCCTGTCCATGTGCATGCGTGCATGCGTGTGTACTAAATTAGGCAGGTTTCAAGTGCTGGGGAGTCAATTGATGGCCATCAGAGGCATCCTGCCTGTCTCTCCAGGACCTAGGCATCCAGTCTAGTACATAAGAACATAAGAAGAGCCCTACTGGATGAGGCCATAGCCCATCTGGTCCAGCATCCCATCTCACACAGTGGCACACCAATTGCCCATGGGCATCTCAAACAGAAGACAAAGGCAAAACCTTCACCTGCTCTCAACTCCCTGCAAATAGCTTTTAGAGGCAGCCTTAGTTTATATTAACTTATGTTTTTTAAACAGCAACAACAACCATGATTGCTCTGAATATTACTTAAAAGTAAATATGCCCTGAGACTTCTTCATGTAAGACTGGAAATAATCTGATAAATAAACTTGCGATTGGAGTGTATGCTTCCATTTTTGCAGTATAAGATTCTTTCTAGACTGCCGTTCCCGTGGACTCTTGAAAGACATGCAGCTGAACTGCTGCGTTCTGCATTAGTCTTACCTTCTGGACTGTCTTCAAGGGCAGCCCCATGTAGAAAGATGTGAATAATGCAAAATGTGAGGAAGCTGCTGCTTGTGACTTCTGGACTACAACACTCACTTTAGCTAGGGATGCGCATGAATGGCGCTTTTTGCATTCAATTTGTATCAAATCGAATGTGGAAGGATTTTATTAGATACAAATGTATTTGTGCAAATTCGTATGAATTTCTGATATGAACGCATATGTATCTGATATGTATCTGTTACATATCCCTCTGAAAGCGTCATATCCATGCACACCCCTAGTGCAAACTGACTCTTGATTTTGCAGCTACTGAGTCTTTATAAGGTACATACTAATCTCATTGTCTAGTGTGCCATGCAGCCAAGAGGATAGACATTTGACTAAGAATGACTCCAAGGTTGTGCCGTGTGGAATACTTACAGCTATCTTCTTCTTCTGTAAAGACACTCACAACATAACAGGCATAGACAAATCCCACCAGCTGGAAAAAATAAGAGAAACACAAAGTGGAACTGATTAAACATCAGGAATAATGTCCCCCAAAGACACATATCTGTGGTTTCCAAAATATACACCATGCACCTAACAACTTCTCATTTTGTTTTTTCTTATTTCTTTTTGGGAATGATTCTACTACGCGACTTCAAAGATGCTCCGGAGCTATTTTGCACAGACTTCGAAGTGACTTTGAAATGACTTCAAAGCTTAGGTTTTGGGCCCCCCCCCATGGGTGCCTCCTCCCCCTAGCCTCCTCTAGACCCCATTGCCACACAAGTGTGGAAACAGGCTCCCTTTAATCCGGATTTTCTGCCTGAAGACCCCATTGTAGACCCCATTAATAGGGTCTACAGAAAATCCAGATTAAAGGCCAGAAAGTACCCATTTGATCCAGATTTCCCAAGTGGCAGTGGAAACAATTGGGTCCCAAATGGGTGCCGTGGTGGAAATGGAATCATCCGGCTCACACCCAAATGGGTCCTTAATGGGTGCAAAAATGGGTACTTTCTGACACTGGAAAAACACCCATGGTTTCCAGATCACTAACCATTTTGGTAGCCCTTTTTGGACTTCCTCCAGTTTCTCAATGTTTTTTTTTTAAATTTATGATCAAAGAGACTCCTGGAATGTTCCTGCAGGAACTTTTAAGTTCTTACCACTAAGTTAGTTCAAAATGTTGAAGATGTCTCCATATAGTCAGCAGGAATCCACGCTGACTAGATGGCAGTTTTACAAGTGAGCTACAGCCTAGGTCTCACATTAGAAGAGACATTTGACTAAAAACTGATTTACAGAGCAAGGCCAACCTCAGAGGAGAATGCAGGATTGATTTCCTCATCAGTAAAGCTGGACGCGCTTGTCACGAAGACAACGCCACGTTGAAAGTTTTGGAATACAAGGCTTATCATCAAAATGTTTTTTTGCCCCCCATGCAGGAAAGGGAAAGAGGAATTGTATTGAAAAAGAGCAGGAACTTTGAAGGGTATGCAAAGTAATGAGGGAATCACAAGCCTTCCCTGCATTTTTCCTGGGAGCCCCAAGGGGAAATGGAACCCCTTTGTGTGACTTTGCATAATGAGTTCCTTGAAAGAACCTCCTTATGCTGCTTTGCCTGAAGGGAAGAATAGCACCTCTGCCTTGGTGGAGCAATTCAAAACGATTCCTATTCATTGCTTCTTATGGAAGCAGAGCTTGCTCCTGAATAGTTGCCCAACTTCTATAATTTTGCAAGCCATGGATCATGTACTTTGAAGCCTTGAGAGCTAGAAACTTGATGACAGAAAGGGAAGAGTAAATGAAGAGAATTCTGGATTCATTTGCTTCTTGTTGAGCACTGCATCTGCGCATCCACATTCAGAGATTTTGTGCTCCCTGCGAGGAGCTCTGATACCCCCATTTCTGGCTCCCACAGATCAGCTTGAAATATTGTTTTCAATGGTTATTGTCGGCAATAATGACTTGTTTACCACTTCGAACTCAATCTGCTTGAACGTGGAATTAGGACCTAACAATTACTCACACTGCAGGCAGACAGGATGATCCATGAGGAAGTCCTGTGAAGTGGAGTCACTCATTTTTAATATAAGAGGCACATATATCACGCTACTGAACAAAAGGTGGGATAATGAGGTTTCCGTCGGGGGCGGGCGGCGGTGGTGGCTACAGAATCCATTTGGAGCTGCCCTTCCTCACCGGGAGCTCCACTTCACAGAAGGTGAGTAATGTTTTATATTGTTTTGCAAAGCAGCTTGCACATCAATTGTGATTCTTCTGAGCTCTTATTAGGAATGGCAAGCACCGAGAATGGCAGCTGCTTTATTCTCTTGGGTCTGTTGGGCAATGAGATGATGGAAAGGCAACTCTTCTTCCCCCCCCCCCTCCACCGAAGATTTTGCCTTTTGCTTTTGGGACTCACAGAGGGAACAAAATTGATTGGAAATAAATGATGGCAGAAGAAGTGCAGAAGATCCGGATCTAAGGAATGGGTACATTCCTTAATCTGTGGAAACACCCAATGTGTTTCCACGGGAGGTGTAGTACCCATTAGCAATGGGTGCTAACACCCCTGCTGTGGAAACAGCTTTGCACCCATGTGGGGAATCCGGATCAACCCCAAAGGGGTCAGTCCATTACCCCAGGTGTTTTGGGGGGTGGGGGTGGGGCAGTCTTCGAAGCCACTTTGAATTGACTTCAAAGTCATTTTGAAGTCATTTTGAAGTCTGTGCAAAATAGCTCTGGAGTGCCTTTGAAGTCTGTGCTGATCTTCGGAGTGAACTTCGAAATGACTTTGGAGTCACTTTGGAGTCACTTCAGAGTCACTTCGGAGTCACTTCAGAGTCACTCTGAAGTTCACTCTGAAGATCAGCACAGAATTCAAAGGCACTCTGGAGCAATTTTGCACAGACTTTGAAATGACTTCGAAATGACTTCGAAATCAATTCGAAGTGACTTCAGAGCCTAGGTTTAGGGGGGCTTCTCCCCTTCCCCTAGCCTCGTTTGGACCCCATTGCCTGTTTCCAGTGGAAACAGGCTCCCTTTAATCTGGATTTTCTGGCAGAAGACCCCATTGTAGACCCCATTAATAGGGTCTACAGAAAATCCGGATTAAAGGCCAAAATGTACCCATTAGATCCGGATTTCCCCCACGGCAGTGGAAACAATCGGGTCCCAAATGGGTGCCGTGGTGGAAATGGGATCATCCGGCCCACACCCAAATGGGTCCTAAATGGGTGCAAAAATGGGTACTTTTTGACAGTGGAAAAACACCCAAGGAACACCATAAGCAGGCAAGTGGGGTGTGCATGAAGCCAATTTCCCATATTTGGTTCAATGCGATGCAATTGTCGCAATATTCGACTTCGTCCGAATTCATGAACAAAGTGAATTGAAACCCCACTCTTCCCTTCCCTTCCCTTCCCAACCACCCCCCACTCACTGGCTGCTGCTGCTGCTGCTGCATGCCACCCAAAAGCTGCCTGGAATAGCACTTCTGGGTATGCACACAGGTGGATTTCCAGATTTTCCAGACGGAGAGCTGAGCATGCATACCTGGTGCCCAGTGAGGACCAAAATGATGCCGGATGAGATAAGTGCAGCCTTCGTCCCACTACCGCATGCCCCCTTACCTTTACGGAGGCCGTGGTGGCATCTTTGGGCCCATTTTGGCACAGTTTGGGTGCCAAAACAGGCCTTCTGGTTTTGCACGCACAGCTCCCACCCCATCACATGATCCCTGGATAGAGAGCTCTCTGCGTATACCCAAAAGTGAGGGTGTGGTAGTCGAACACTATTGTGTCCTCTGGTGTTATTTTCACACACTTTGGACACCAGAACAGTATTTCATAAGAACATAAGAAAACATAAGTGAAGCCCTGCTGGATCAGGCCACTGCCCATCTAGTCCAGCATCCTGTCGCACACAGTGGCCCACCAAATGCTCATGGGCATCTCAAGCAGAGACAAGGACAAACCTTCTCCTGCTCTCGAGTCCCAGCAGATGGCCTTAGAACCGCCCCAGTTCCTCCCCCCGCCAGCCTGAAAGATGCACCCAGGCATTCGCTCCAGTAGCCATTGATACATCTGTCGTCCATAAATCTGTCTAACCCTACTTTA
>MTQE01002217.1:6973114-6987042 GCA_014337955.1 Aspidoscelis marmoratus
TATCTGTCTCTAATGGGTACCGCTGTGCGGACGCGGTTTCCCACATGTGTCATTAATGGGTGTTTACGGGCATGTGCGGAAACACCCCTAGAGGTCTGAGACCGCTCATTAAAGCAAAGCAAGACCTTTTCACTGCAGGCTGTGCATAAAATCTTGCATCTTTTGGAAACCTTGGACAGATTATTTTCACACTGCAGATAAGTGTTGCGATCATTTAATTGACTCATCTCTCCTGCCCAGCACTCAGGAACGTCCCAGTGCGATTGGCGAAGGCAACCGAATCAATCATTCCACGTCTTCAACCCAACACTTGTCATAACCCAAGGATCTTAATCGGTTTAGAGACGGATGTCTCCCCAAGCGTTCCTAAGCAAAAACATAAAGTTCACTTAATCTTTCACACAGAGGCAAAAATGAGAGCAGGGGAAGAAACACCTGGTGGTTCTAGCCGAGCTAAAGCCAAGTAACATATGCAAAGCTGTTTGCATTTTTCAGATGGGGCTGCAAAGCATTTCTGATCCATGGAAAGAGGCCCAAGACTCATCTTTGTATGTGGGACTTTGGAGGATCGCAAGGCCTCAATCTTTGAATGAACTATGGATTTGGATGCCCATAAGTTGTTGTTTCTGTCTGCTGCTGAGTCGTGGCTGACTCCTGGTTGAATCCATGCGCACCTGTATGCAGTTTGTTTGGCAGAGATACAGATGTGGTTTGCTATTGCCTGCGAGCGGTGTGCACGAAGCAGTTTTTCACATTCTATTTGTACTGAATATAATGTGGGAAAATGTGGCTTCGGCTGAATACCACCACCCACAGATGTGGGGGTATTGGATGTGTGTACTGATATTCTAACGAATGTCCATGCAAGAAACAAATACAACCTCTCTCCACCCCACCCCCCCTTACCTGTCCTCCTTGCTGCCACTACCTTTACGCCTTCTAGTTGGGCACTTCTGGGTCTGCATCTGCAGACAGGAAGTACCATTCCCAAATTCCAGAAGGCCTAGACTGCCCGCCAGAGACTGCAGAAAGAGGCCTGGGGTGTGACTGGAGCACCCGCAAAGGTGAAGGGGCACGAGGGAGTTGGGTGGGACCACTCCAGTGATGTCCTGGGCCCCTTTGCATGCTCTCCAGGGGGCAATCTAGCCTTTCCAGAATGCAGGAACAGCCTTCCAGTTCTGGGGCTGCCTGACACCAGAACCAGAAGTGCCTTTCCAACCTTCTAGAAGGCCTAGATTGCCCACTGGAGACTGAGGAAAGAGGTAAGGAGTAAGGGGGAGGTGGGCAGGACTGCTCCGGTGGGGCTCCGGGCCTCTTTCCGGGCTCTCCAGGCATTTTGCTGTACCCCTGAGCTACAGCGACTGCCATGCCTATAAGTAAATAGCACTAACTACTTAGTGTTTAGAATTACACTGTAATGGCCTTGGGTTACTTTTAGGACTGCAGCAGGTTGTGTAAGGGCTGAAAGCTTTGTTGGAATCCTTTTTATCACAATGAACCGCGTTCTGAGTAGTTCAAAGAAAGCTTCCAACCAGAGCTTCACCTGTGGTCTGCCACTCAGTGAGCTCCATTGAGGCTGTGTCTACATGCACCCTGGATGCCAAAATGATGGTATCCCAACTCTTCATTGTCCAAACATGGTGCAAGCTATCAGGATCCTCCGGCAAGTGCTCAGAGAAGTCCTCCAGGATATGTTGAGAAGATTCATAGTTGTATCACTTTGGGTTTCCAGCTACCAAAATGCTGCCCAAAATGGGGCTTGGTGTGTAAGAACATTAAGAGGAGCCCTGCTGGATGAGGACACAATCCATCTAGCTCAGTTTCCTGACCTACACAGTGGCCCATCAATTGCTTCTGGACATCTCATAAGATGAAGGCAAAACCTTCACCTGCTCTCAAATGACTTTTAGAGGCATCCTGCCTCTCTCCCCAGCCTGAATGATGTACTTAGGCATCCATTCTAGTAGCCATTGAGGCATCTGCCATCCATAAATTTGTCTAACCCTTGTCACCACCTCTTTTGGCAGCAGATTCCATAGACTGATGATCCTCTGGATGGAGAAATCCTTCTTTCCCCTTGTCTGATCTGACTCTCCTACCCATCATCTTCATAGAGCTATGATAGAGCATCTCAACATCTGTATTATGTAATAGGGCATCTCAACATCTGTACTCCTTTGCACAATGTCCCATTTCACGTACCAGGAAGAACTTCTTGATGCCCCAGGTAACGCAGTAGCCATTGAACTTTTTGGTAGAAAAAATTTATCTAGTCCAATTTTTATCTGTCTTTCTTGTCTTACTGGAATTTTCCCACACAATTTTTAATAGTTTTGTATTGATCAGGATGTTGCTGTTTTAAATGTGTTCGTACTTTTATGTTTATCTATGTGCTAGGCGTAGATACAAATGCACTTTTTGACATTCAATTCAATTCAAATATTTGAATATCCGAATTCGTAGAATAAAGAAAAACAAATGTTTGGACATTCAAACTGATACAAATACACTTTGATACAAATACACCTGTATCAAATAGATATACAAATTTGTATATCTATTCGTACAAATATTCAATATGTATCTGATGATAGAATCTCGTATGTATCCATACACACCCCATTTTTATCCCATAATCATCATGTTTACATCCCATATGTATCCATACAGATGCTTATGGATACGCAGAAGATGCATACTGTACATATCCGAACACATATGAATGTCTGAATTATTCATAGGAATTAATTTGAAATATTCATATTCATGCGAATACTAAAAAATGAATGTCTGGAGAATTGATTCATATATGAATGTCCAAATTTGTCCGAATAATGAATATTTTGAATATGTGTGCACACTAGAGAGGTGCACAAATGTTTTTTGACATTCCATCCGAATCAAATCAAATACCCAAAAATCTGATTTGATTCAAATCTTTTAAATTCAAATTTAACGAAGATTCAGTTCATATTTACCGAATTTGAATCTATTCGTTTGAATTTTTTATTTAAATCTGCGGATACAAATGTCGGCAACATCTGTATGTGCACGTACGCATCTTCCCCACATCTGTACGCATCCGTACACATCTGTATGCACCCTGTAGTTTCCCTGTATTCAACCTGTTTTTGTCCCGTACAGATCCGTGCAAATGCGGATCTTCAAGCACACATCGTGTATGAACCCGTACGCATATAAATGTCCTGATAATTTGAACAAATAGATCCGAAATTTGAAAGCTGATTCGAAAGTTTGCATTCGAATTTTGGGACATTGTATTTGAATTCAAATGTCAAAATTCAGCACATTCGATCAGATTTCGAGTACCTACGAATATTGGTGCCCATCTCTAGTGCACACCCCTACTATGTGCTGTTTCTGTTCACCCGGTGAAGCTGGATGCCGTCTGAATTTTTCCATCTCCAGAAGCATCTTATGAAATATAACCAGCAAATCCCCAGAGCGAGGCTGTCATTTTCTCAATATCCCAAGACTAATATGCTTTTCTGGTGGGCTGCTCTGCCTTCAGCTCTCCAGAGGGATACCTGTACTGATGGTAGGTAATAGGAGAAAACACTTAAGGCAACTAGTTTATTGACTTCTGACAATAAAGAAAGCATTAGCCAGGCAGCCGGAGGGACCCTCTTCACGCTCCTGCTCCAGTCTTCTTACCTGAGCACTTGGTTTTAACTCGCTTAGACACAAAATCTTTAATGCAGATCACCACCAGAGCTTTCATAATCCCAAAGAGCTTATGAAACATTTTTCTCCATTGGTTTTGAAGGAGGGAGCAAGTTACCAGGCATTTCTGCACGGAGAAAAGCATCAACAACCACAGGTTTTCTTAAAGGGAGTTCATGGGTGGATAATGACTTATTTGCTGATGGGCAAATATATGTCATCTCCCAGGCCTCTTCACGCTCCTCCTTAGCCCAGCCAATGATGGGATGTAATATGGTTCCTTTGCTGGCGTGGCCCCAATCTGCAGTAGCTTGACTGCTGATGGGAGTCTCTGGGCCTTTCCGCACTTGGGGTGTTTTTTCCATTGCAGCCCTTAGATCTGGATCTAAGAAGATCCGGATCTAAGGAATGGGTACATTCCTTAATCCGGATTTAGTAGATCCGGATTAGGGGAAGCACCCAATGTGTTTCCACAGGAGGTGTAGCACCCATTAGCAATGGGTGCTAACACCCCTGGTATGGAAGCAGCTTTGCACCCATGTGGGGAATCTGGATCGATCCACAAGGGGTCAGTCCATTACCCCAGATGTTTTGGGGGGCAGGGGGGGCAGTCTTTGGAGTCACTTCGGAGTCACTTCAAAGTCACTTTGGAGTCACTTTGGAGTCACTTTGGAATCACTTCGGAGTCACTTCGGAGTCACTTCGAAGTTCACTCCAAAGATCAGCACAGACTTCAGAGGCACTCTGAAGCTATTAATGGGGTCTACAGAAAATCCGGATTAAAAGCCAAAATGTACCCATTAGATCCGGATTTCCCCCACGGCAGTGGAAACAATCCGGTCCCAAATGGGTGCCGTGGTGGAAATGGGATCATCCAGCTCACACCCAAATGGGTCCTAAATGGGTGCAAAAATGGGTACTTTTTGACAGTGGAAAAACACCCTTGGCCAGGTAGTCTGCTTCCAGTCTGCTTCCAGATGAAGCAGAAATGTCCCCTTCCGTGCAGGAGTGCACTGGAAGCAAACTATGTGGGCAGCACAATTTTATGCTCCAAACATAGACTTACCGCATCCAGTTGCGTCTGCCGGCGAGCCCATCTACACCTCTACGGTGCATGGAGGGGCACATGATGCACCACACAAGCATGCTGGTGCATCACATGACATGCTGGCACCGGTGTGCATGCAGGGCATGTCACTGTTGTCCCAGGGATGGTGACAGTGCACCAGCATCCAGACACAAGATGGCGGTACCCGAGCCACACATCCACACTACAGGCAAGTCTGCGGATATGGGGGGGGGAGGGGTCACATGTGTCATCCATGGACAGACAACTTAGGGTGTTTCTGCATTGACTCTTAGACATTATTAGAAAGGAGAATTCAGGCCTTCTTTCCCCACATTTATGTAGAATCCACTATTGATATGCTCTGCCTTACCGGACTGACCAGTGGTGCACAATAGGCAACCCAACCCTAACCTATTCCTTACTTGTAGTGTCCAGCCTGCAACCATTTGCACCATTTCCGGTGCAAGGGGTCATCTGAAGTGCTCCACAAGCACGCTGGCAGCTCAGATGACCCCAAATGTGATTGCATATATGCACAGAGTGTCAGACGACGGCACCAGCACTGGTGCAGTTGCGCCGGGCTCCAAACACAAGATGGTGGCACCCTGCCAGCAATAGGACGTGTGCCTGGAACCGGTAACTTTCCAGGCACGTGGGGCTAAGCGTAAGTGTACTAGCATTCCCAAGTGTGAACGCTTGTACACGTTAGTCTGTAATGCATTTTTCCCATCCAGCAGATGGGAAGCCAAGTGCGAAGGCAGCCATGGTCTAGTAGTCAACCAGCTGGGACTCATCTGGAACCCAGAGGCATGGAGGAAGTACACCGCTGTGTTCCTCGGTATTGTGGAGCCCATTTCAGTTGCTGAAACAGGTTTCTTATTGGCTCTTAGACTAGGAATCTTTATTCAGAACCCTCAGGGTGCCTAAATATTATTCATTCATTTATTATTTACATTTATTATTTACCTGAAGGTCTCTGGGCAGGTAACAACCATTAAAACCACAGATTAAAAAGAGAATATACATTAAAAGCCCTTTAAAAATTCAACAAATCTAAAACAATACACAACATGTTTAAAATGATGGTTTCTGTACCGGTAGGGGAAATAGAATAATCTCAGCCAAAGGCCAGGGCATCTTCACTGCCTTCCTAAATATATATAAGGAAGGGGTACGATGCACCTCAAGGGGGAGTCTATTCCATAGTCTGGGGGCCATCACCGAAAAGGCCCTCTCCCGGGTGCCCACCAGCCTCACGACTGAAGGTGGAAGGACAACCAGGAGGGCCTCACCACTAGATCTTAAGGCATGGGCAGGTCGATATGGGAGAAGTCATTTATGGGGCCCAAGTCATTTAGGGCCTTATAAGTCAGAGTCAACACCTTGAATTGGGCTTGGTAGTAAATTGGCAGCCAGCGCAGCCCTTTTAAAACTGGCATGATGTGCGTCCGGCTAGCTATTCCAGTCAGCACTCTGGCAGCTGCATGTTGTACTAGCTGCAACATCTGGACTGTCTTCAAGGGCAGCCCCATGTAGAGTGCATTACAGTAGCTGGTGTGAACCAAGTCTATCTTGAAAATGGTGCTGTTCTATAGCATGCTTGGCCATGATCTGAACTGGTGGTCCTCACAGGTCCAGCCTCACTGGTTCATGGCCTTTCCTGGGCAGATGTTGATCAAGTCACTTAACTAGTTTCTTCATGCTGAGAGATAAGGATCTGAGACTTAACACTGCTTCTCTTTCACTCTAGAGCAACCCAAGATTTTGGAGAGTTTATAGTTTTTGATGTTTTCTTTAAATTTCATTTTAGATTCCTTTCTTCTTTTTCTTTTTTTCTGGAAAATGCAGGCAAGAAATATGACCCCATTGGCCTCCTGCACTACACAGCAGAGATCAAACAGGATCTTGTTTCTGCCCTGGGGCCCTTGGTTGGGTTTTCCAGATGAACATCTTGGCCACTTTTGCAAACAGGAGTGGACTTTTCACCTCCTCCGTGATGACATTACTGAGTCCCAGCCTCTGCATGTTGAAACAGGAACACACTGGATTTCATTTATTGCTTTAAAATACCTTCCACCCAGCACGACTTTTTGATTTAAGTAGCCATGTGCATAAGAGGAAGAGGAAGAGAAGAAAGGGAAGAGTTGGCTTTTATATCCTGCTTTTCTCACCGATTAAGGGGACTCAAAGCTGCTGGCAAACGTTCTGCTCTTCTCACATCAGGACACTCTGTGAGGTAAGTGGGGCTGTGAAATCTCATGAAGAGAGCTGTGACTAGCCCAAGGCCACCCAGCTGGCTTTGTGTAGGGGCGTGGAATTGAACCAGGAGACTTCCAGCTAAGAGTCCGACAGACCTTAGTGTGGCTCTGTCCAAAGTGTGGAGAACCACAAAGCTTGACTGGTGGTGTATTAGGATGGCCTCACACGCTCTGGGCAGTGCTGTGCAATACACATAGACCATCCCAGGCCATTCCCACCAAATAACTGCAAAAAGGCCCCCAGCCTAAAGAGCATCTACAGAGTAGGGATCTGCACTTTTTTTCTTTTTGCATTCGGATTCTAATCGAATTCAATATCCAGACATTTATTTGATTAGAATATTTAGAATGTGAATGCAGCAAAATCCGATTAGAAGCCAATACATTCGAAATTATTCGTTCGAATGTTAGATTCGAATCTGAAGACACGAATGTCAATAACACTCATTTGTGTTAAAAAATATCTAGGAGAAAAAGCAACAAGCAGATGTATGGAGCACAATATAATGGACTAGAAGAAGAAGAATCCGGAGAACGGAGGAAGTCACATGGAAATTTATCAAAATTATTGTATTGGTATACAGTTATGTATGGAAATGTATTAATGAAAATTAAAAAAATGGATTGGAAAAAAAATATATCTGTATGCATTTCGTATGCATCCCGTTTTCATCCCATACTATCAGCGCAAATGCGACAGATACGTATGAGATTCGTACTTATTCGAATGTCTTGAATCATTTGAACGAATGTTTTGGAACATTCAAAATTCATTCGAATATTTAAATTCGAATGTGTAGACATTCTGTTTGAATTCAAATGAGCACATTTGATTGAATTTGTTCAAACTTCATATGCTTAGAACATTCATGAGCATCCCCACTACACAGACATGATTATTCTGCATTGGCTACACAGGGCTGAAGAGGGTGACTTGTCCAGGGATGAGAAGCTGCCATTCTCATGTGCAGACCTACCTGCCCTTACAAACACCCACAAGTGGCCCATCTTCTGACCAGCCTTTAATGGGACTGACTAGGCAGGTAGATCAACCCTGCTTCCACCATTCCTCTGCACAGTGTTAGCAAGGTGAAATGGAGGTGGCAACCCCACCCTGGCTGTGTTCACACATTCATTTTAAACCTTCTTCAGTCTGTCTATAGATCTGATTGCCTACGTTGCTTTGGTCTTATGAGTCAGGCACCCTAACCACATCTCGTAGTCACCAAGTGTGATTCCGCACTCTTCCACGAAGCCAGCTGGGTGACCTTGGGCTAGTGACAGCTCTCTTTCTTTCTGAGCTCCCACAGCCCCACCTACCTCACAGGGTGTTCTGTTGTGGGGAGAAGAACAGAAGGTTTGTCAGCAGCTTTGAGTCCCTTAAATGGGTGAGAAAAGCAGGATATAAAAGCCAACTCTCTTCCTCTTCCTCTTGTGCACATGGCTACTTAAATAAAAAAGTTGTGCCTGGGTGGAAGGTAAAGTATTTTAAAGCGATGAATAAAAACCAGCGTGTTCATGGGGAGAAGAAAAGAATAAGGATGCATACAAATGTGTTTTTTTAGCATTCAATTCATAAAGGATTGGATGTTTGGATATTCATATTTGTATGAATAGATGCTTTTGAATATGGTAAATTTCTATTTGATACAAATATATGAATTTGTAGGAATATATGATACAAATGCTTATTGGATAGGAACAAATACATATCTGGTACGTATCCAAGATATGTATCCGATATATATCCCATAACAAATCTGCTTGGAGAGCAAAAAAAGTCCTGCACCTTGAATGCCACCCTTGAATGCCACTGAATGCCACTGCAATTATGAGAGATACATTTAGCAATCGCAGAGGAGGGGGATAACTTTTAAGAAACATAAACCTTCGTTTGCGTGTGAGAGATTTAGCTATCAAGCCTCCATTTATGAGAGATACATTTAGCAATTGCAGAAGAGGGGGAAACTTTTAAAAAAAACCGAGCCTCCTTTTACAAGATGAGATGAAAAGAATCTATTTCTCCATGCTGGGGAGTTGTGCGGTTTGAGTGGGAACTGTAGTATTTGAATTCAGCCCATGTTATCCTCAAGCAAATGGGGATACCCAGAATGTGCACTTGGTCCTGAATCTGGATTAAAATAGTCCCATCCTGGTTTAAAAAAATCAAGTGGGAATGCAGCCAGAGTGTGTTTTTATGGACTGGAAAGAGGTTCCCCCACCAAGGCCATTTCCACCCTCCGAGGTAGGCTATGAGCCAATACCTGCAGCAATATGCAGTTCTTGAGTCACTCAGGCTCTGTCTGGACGGCCTTTCAGCTACGCAGATGCAGCCTTTGTTTCCCATAAGACCATGGAGAGGAATATTATGCATGTGTTGGACAGCTCTTGTTCTTTTTGGCATGCCATTAGCACAGTCCAAGTTCCCTTCCCCCTGTCGCTCACCCCCGAAAGCTGCAATGCAAATTTCCCTGATTTGGGTGGGTCTGAGACCAGTCAAGACAGCTGGGCTCCTGCACTTCCTCACCGCTCTCTTCTCTTTCATTAATTATCAGAGAGAGCCGGGCTAATAATCATCCTCCAGATGAATTGAGTCCAGCAAAGCAAGCCCTGGGAGAGCGGGATGGCTGAATAATTTTACATGTTTTAAGTCGAGAAAAATGTATTGTCAACCCCAAAGTAGAGAGTGTCATTTCTTTTTCTTTTTCCTTTTTATCTCCTGGCAGCATGTGCTGGGCAACCCAGCAAGGAGGAAAGGGCTTCCATTGTTCCTCAAAGTTTCCTTTGTGGTGTGTGTACGTTCATTCGTGGCTTTGAAAGACAGAGCCCAACCTTTTTGGAGCTGGGCCTGGGCCCAGACAGAATGTCCAGAAATGAGCAACTAGAAGGATCAAGGGCTTGGAGCACCTCCATTACAAAATCAGGCTGCAAAGGCTGGGCCTCTTCAACCTTCAAAGGCAGTGGGCCCGATTGATGGCTTTAAGGAAGGGCTAGACAAATGTATGGATGACAGATGTATCAATGGCTACTAGAGTGAATTACTAATTACATCATTCAGGATGGGGGTCAAGCAGGATGCTTCTAAGGCCATTTGAGAGCAGGAGAAGGTTTGCCCTTGTCTCTGCTTGAGATGCCCATGGGCAATCAATGGGCCACTGTGTGAGATGGGATGCTGGATTAGACGGGCTGTGGCCTGATCCAGCAGGACTCCTCGTTCATATGAAGTATATAATATCATGCAGGGTGTGGAAAAGGTGGAAAGAGAAACATGCTTTTCTCTGCAGCGCAATACTAGAACCAGGGGGCACTTCATGGCCATGGTCACACCTTCACTTTAAACCTACTCCGGTCCATTCTCAGGTCTGAGTGCTCACACATTTTCATTTCTATCCATTTTATTCTGAGACTTTCCACCCTCCATTTGGACTTTTGTAAATGGAAAGTCCACGGATAAAACAATAGAAATGAAAAGGTGTGAGTAGCCAGACCTAAAGATGGACTGAAGAAGGTTTAAAATGAAGGTGTGACCGTGGTATATGAAGCTGATGGGCAGGAGAGTCAGATCAGACAAGGGGAAGTACTTTGTCACCCAAACTGTCACCTATCTATAGTAGAAATGTGCATAGATATTTGAAACAATTGAAATTCAATTGAATTTGTTCAAATTTGGACATTCGAATTTGAATCGAATGTCTATAAATTTGAATTTAAACATTCAAACGAATTTCAAATTTTTGAATCTATTTGTTTGAATTATTCGGACATCCATACATGTATGCATCTTTTCCGCATCCGTGCGCATTTGTATGGATCCGTTTGGAACGAAAACAGGTTGCATACGGGATAAGTATGGGATGCGTACAAATGTTGTCAACATTCGTAAGTGAAAATTCAAATTGAAAATTCAGACAAACAGATTCAAATTTGCTTAATTTGAATCAAATGTGGGTAAATCCAAATGTGAAAAATTTGAAACAAATTGAATTTTTGGATATTCAATTTGGATCGAATCCCAAAAATTGCATTCATACACACCTTCCAGTCTACAGAATTTGCTACCAGAAGAGGTGGGTGACAGCAATCAGCTTGCTGGATTGCTTAAAGAAAGTCATAGACAAAATTGATGGAGGACAGATGTTATCAATGGCTACTAGTATTTTATGCCTAGGTACTTCCTCTAGGTTGAAGAGACAGTAGGATGTGTCCAAAAAGGCCATCTTCAGGGAGCTGAGAACAGATATCTTCTGTTTGGGAATGCCCAGAGGTAATTGGGGGGCTGGACAAGATGTTGTTATTTACAAATCCATGGATAACAGAATCAATGGCTACTAGAATGAATGGTGAGGTACTGCTTCCAGGATGGAAAAACAGGATACCTCTAAGGGCCATTTACAGGAAGTTGAGAGAAGAAGAAGAAGAAGAAGAAGAAGAAGAAGAAGAAGAAGAAGAAGAAGAAGAAGAAGAAGAAGAAGAAGAAGAAGAAGAAGAAGAAGAAGAAGAAGAAGAAGAAGAAGAAGAAGAAGAGTTGGCTTTTCTACCCCACTTTTCTCACCCATTTAAGGGCACTCAAAGTGGCATCATGGGGGAGGGCAGGGTTGAACCTGGTATTCCCAGATAAGAGTCTGGCTCCCTAACCACTAGACCAAACAGGTGAAGGTTTTGATTTTGTCTTCTCCTTAAG
Organism: Aspidoscelis marmoratus; assembly: GCA_014337955.1. Taxonomy (NCBI): domain Eukaryota; kingdom Metazoa; phylum Chordata; class Lepidosauria; order Squamata; family Teiidae; genus Aspidoscelis; species Aspidoscelis marmoratus. The sequence goes on from MTQE01002217.1 coordinate 6,984,807, forward strand.
AATGTCCAGGAGCAATTGATGGGCCATTGTGTGAGAACAGGATGCCGGACTATATGGGCTATGACCTGATCCAGCTCCTTTTCTTCGTGTCATCCAATTGTAGATGGTAATAACACCCCACTGCTGGAAATGAAAGGACTACTGAAATTATGGACATACTTACCTGTACCCTACAAGGTTTAAGGGGTGGGTGGGGTTTGGTTTTGTTGTTCTGAGTTGTGCCTTACATGTAAGTTTGTGTAATGTATATCTAAAAGCAATAAAAAATACTAAAAAAAATTAAAAAATTAGATGGTAAAATATTATTGGCAAGGCTCAGTGGAACATAAAGACCATTAAGTATCCTCATGGTGCTGTAGAGAAAACCAAATCACTTTCTTAGGTATTGACTGCATGTCCAGAAAACCATAGCTGTTCTGACCTCAGACTTGCTTGCAAGCATTTGAGAAAGGCCGCTTGCTTTTACGAGCAACTTGCTCAATCACTCGAGAGCGCCCTAAATCCCAAACCATCAAGTTCATTCAAGAAATGCCAGTGGCAGGATAAAATAAGTGCTAGATTCTGGCAGATGAATTTTGCTCAGAGTGTTTTTTCTCTGTCTCTCCCTCTCTCTCCTTCCTCAGAGATGTGGTACCTGTGGGAAAGGTGACAGGAACACTTCAAAATGTCACCTTGCCCTTTGCAGAAAAAGGCAAAGATAGTGGAGAGGCAAAGAAGAAGAAGAAGAAGAAGAAGACTCCCAGGCCAAAATAACAATGTTAAAGTGACTGGTCAGCATAGACGTGAAAGCAGTTAAAGTCATTCAGATTAACTGTTGTTGGTTTTAGAAGGTTACCCAGAGCCTTTTCACACTCCCTCTTCTGGGGAACACCTGGGATTCCTCAGCATAGGACATCCACACTCCCTGGAGCTACTGCTGTTCTAGACATGACTCCATGGCCCTGGTCACACCTTTAATGTAAGATGTCTTCAGGTCGTCTTCAGGTTGCATTACTCGTCTTATTTTTATTCACTTCATTTGCCAAGCTGGCCTACCCCTGTTAGATCATTTTAACCCAAGCCTTCTTTTCCAGAGGACTCAGCTCATCCTGGTATGCCAGGCCGTCTTCTTTTCCTCAGTGTGAGTGGGGGGATGGACTAAAGGAGGCTGAACTGTGCTGTGGTGGTGGGTGGGGTCCAGTCTTTCTTTTAGGCCAATGTCTAGAGGAGGGCGGCACACGTGGCATTCATGAGGCACCTCCCCTTCGCTCCTCAGTTTGTGCATGATTCCTCTATCTATCGTTTTTGCACAAGTTTATTATTACTATTATTTTAAAAATTAATCTCACAGAGAAGAAAAGCAGATAAAAAGGAAGGGGTGTGTGGAGGTGAGGGATCAGGCTTAAAACAGAATCACAAACACACCCACTCGCCTCTCTTGAGTGACACAATGGCATCCAATAAGAAAGGGGGTAGATTTGATGCAGCAAAAGGCGTGGAGAGCCAAGAGTTCCATGGAGGAGGCTCAGGTCAATCACGGAGAAAGGTGTGAGCAATGCGGCCCAAAGCAAGGATGTCCTAAGGACGATCTAGGTGTGAACACAGATGGTACAACCTCAGTTCGAATTATAAACCAGGACATCCTGTCTCATATAGGTGTGACCAGGGCCCATGACCTCTGTTCCTCCCATGTGTATAGAAGTAGTTTTAATTGCTCTACATCTATCCTAAGAGCCGAGCTTTCCCAATCCAGCATGGCTCTGTTTACACTTCTTCTGACGAACAGCGCCTGCTGATGGGTGGTGCAGGTAGGGTTGCGCACCATGTCACTCCGTCACCGTGGCAATAGCGCTCTGCAGACCTGTTGGGGCTGATGCTGCAGTGGTGCAATCACCTCTAGCATAGAGGCAGTCATGGAGATTCAGGGTGTTTCCGCACATACCTCCTGAAAGCCGGATTAAGGGAAACCGTTTTTCTCAATCCGTCTCTGGGAAGATCTATCTGAAATAGGGATGGTTCCAAATAAGGCCCCATGCTTTCACGCTCACGTGGGAAGGCCAGATTCTGGAGAACAGATGGAGTGGGTGCTGTGCGGACGCATCAGCACCCATTCCAAAAGTCCTCCGGCTCGCACACCACCAACGCCGCCCTCGGAGCTATAGGACTGGAGTAGTGAGCTGCCAGTCACTCTGTTTCTGGCAGTGCTTGGCACACAGGGGAGGGGCTTTGGAAGCAGGCAGTCCTGCTTCCGCCCTTC
>MTQE01002217.1:6987098-7005651 GCA_014337955.1 Aspidoscelis marmoratus
TTGGAAGCAGGCAGTCCTGCTTCCGCCCTTCCCAACATGGCGGCCAGAGGAACATCCGTTCCCTCTCCTATCCGTGTGTGGAAGCGTCCTCCCTTGCTGCAGCTTTCCCATGCCAGAATGGATTAAGACCTAATTTTTCAGGTCTTTCCAGGAACCGGTTTTAGCAGCGCCAAGACCACATTAGAGATGGATCTCGTGTGAGCCTGTGCGGAAGCGGCATCCTTGAAGAGTCCCAGATCTGGCCTCCAATGCGGAAGACAAGTTCAAATCTGTCTTTAATGTGTTTCTAAATGCGTTCTAATGGCCCTTGCGGAAACACCCTCACTCCCCACCAGGGCTTAAGGAAGGGCTGGCAAGGTCTGCGATAGATCCAGCATCTCAAAGTTGCAGATGTCTTTTCTATCCCCCATGTTTGCTTCCCTGGGATGCTGTCACGGGGAAGTGGTGTTGGGCTTTCAGTCTATGCTAATAAATGCAAAGGCACAGTTTGTGTTACGGTCTTTTGCTCATGGTGAATCCAGAGCCTTGGCAGATCTGGCGCTAGTATAAGTGTGAAGCACGTTTGCATGCTCCATGTTCATCCAGCCTGTGGGGGGCTCTGGGCCATGTGGACCCCTTTCTAGTGAGGAAACATCTCCGGGAGGTGCAAATACACCATCTTGGAGCTCCCCTCACCTTCACCAATCAGTCAACTATGGAAAGGCCCAATAATGATAACAGAAGACAAAAGGAAGTTGGTCAAGGAAAGGTATATTGTTCAGGCTCACAGCAAGCTTTTCCCACAGCCCCAAACATCATCCAGGGCCTTTCTAGTTCTGTTACTGAGCAGAGATCTGCAAGAATATTTGATATATTTAATATTTGATCAAATTCAGCTGAATTTGGACATTCAAATTAGAATCGAATGTCCAGACATTTGCTTTTTAATATTTGAACAAATATGAATATTTTTAATCATTTCTATACATAATCTGGACATTCGTATGTGTATGGATACATATGCATTATGTAGGTACCCGTACGCAACTTATTCGTATCTGTACACATCTGTATGGATACATATGGGATGAAAACAGGATGTGTACGGGATAAAAACCGGCTGCGTACAGATCCATACGAATGTTTTCAACATCTGTATCATCAAATACATATTGAATAATTGTACGAATAGATACAAAAGTATTAAAATTGATTCGAATTTTAATACATTCGGGCTTTTTCTCTATACATACAAATTTGGACATTTGAATATTCAATTTGGATTGAATTGAATGTCGAAAATTGCATTTGTGCACACCCCTATTACTAAGACAATTCTCAAAGCCTGGTTTTCTGCTACTGATTTTATGGCGGAACTTCAGTAGAGGAAAGCCTTGCTCCAAAAGGAACGCAAGCCAGCAAGGCTGACTTTTAGCAAGAGCATAAGATGGACGTGCGGTGGATCTTATACCTAGCCCCCTCTCCACCTGAACAATCACCTGTGTGAACAGAAAAGGGCAAACATTACCATCAACTGCCAAGTCAACTTACGCCATCTTTTCTACCTCGCTGCACTTCCATGCATTTTGTCACTACAATTACCTGGCTGCTGACATAGATAGATCAGCCTAGCTTTGTCAGAAATTAAATGTAATCAGAGGGAAGGAGAGAGGGAGAGCGGAAACGGTTCCATTTGCATTTCTCTTAAACATCTAGCTTGGGAGGGGACAATTCCATCCTTGCAAACCCACAGCGAAGGAAAAGCATTTCCCCTTCTTTAGCCCCAGGGAACGTTGCTTAATAGCTGCCTATTCTGATCCAAACCTTAAAAGACAAGGGATTTCCATGCTCCTTCTGTGTGCAATTGCAAAGTTCTTCCCCAGAATTTCCCCAAAGCTGCCGATGAAAATGAAGAAGAACTTAAGAGGTGGAGAAACACACACACACACACACACACATTTGAGTCAATGCAAATCAAATGGTGGAATATTTGGCTTCGTCTGAATACCCCCCCCCATGAATATATCACACGTATAGTCATGTATATTCATGAATGAAGGGAACTCCCCAGCCACCCCACCCTTCCCACCACCCCACTCACCTGGTGCCACCACCATCACCATTGTGTGCTGTGCTGCTCCAAGACTGAAATAGACCTTCTGGGTGTCCATGCAGGGATTGCTGTGACCCTCAGTTGAGAAGCTGCACCCACCCACCTGTGGAAGGTCTGTTTCGGCTTCATAGCAGCATGGAAATGACGGTGGACAATGGGAGCACAGCCTCCATAGGGGTGAGGGGGCATGGTGAACAGGAGTCCATGCTTCTCCAGACCCACTTTCACACTCTTCTGAGTCCAAAATACACCTTTCAGGTCAGCACGTGCAACTCTTCATCCGGTGCTCACCATGATCCCCAGATGGGAAGCTGGGCACACCTGGAAGGTCTGTTTTGGCTTCAGAGCAACGTGGAAATGACAGTGGAAGATGGGAGCATGGCCTCCGTAAGCATAAGGGGGCATGGCGGAGTAGAACAGGGGTCCATGGCCAGTTCTCCAGACCCACTTCCATGCTTCTCTGAGTCCAAAATACGCCTTTCAGATCAGCACCTGCAGGTCCCCATCTGGGGCCCATCATGATCCCCAGATGGGAAGCTCTGCACATACACCTGGAATCCCTGTTTCAGCTTCGAAGCACCACAGAAATAATGGCAAACAACATGACTGCAGCTTCCCGTTCTATTCTGCCATGCTCCCTTACCCCTACAGAAGCCATGGAGTGGAATGAGGGTTGTTGTGGCGTGGCCAGGGCCATTTCCTTACTACTCCAAGCTCAAAATAGACCTTCTGGGATTGTGCGCACAGGTCCTCTTCTGGGGATTGTGGCGACCCGCAGATGGGGAGCTGTGTGCACAGACCCAGGAGGCCCACTTGGGCCTGTGAGGAGCATGCAGTGGCAGCAGCAGCATGGCCAAAGGTAAGAGGAGAAACAGGAGGCCATGGGGGGGATCTGTATCCTGTATGCATCCCGTTTTCATCCCGTGTGTATCCGTACAAATGTGTGCGGTAAGAATAAGATGCATACGGACACATATGTTGTGGAGATTCAGGCAAAATCTGGGTTGTCTGCTTGTGGGTGCATGTCTGATAGGGTGGCGGTGGAGGTGGTGAGGGGCTCTAGCCTGAAAGGGCTGACAGGTCTATCCACAGTGTATCTTTAGAAGCAGATAATGGAAACCAGTTTGGTCTAGTGGTTAGAGTGTCGGATTCATATGTCACCAAGTTTGATTCCGCACTCCTGCCCAAAGCCAGCTGGTTGACCTTGGGCTAGTCACAGCTCTCTTTCTAAGCTATCACAGCCCCACCTGCCTCACAGGGTGTTCTGTTGTGGGAAGAAGAACAGAAGATTTGTCAGCCGCCTTGAGTCCCCTTAAGTGGGATGTAAAAGCCAGTAGGGATTTGCAAGAATGTTTTTTTGACATTCTATTTGACTCAATTTGAATACTCAAAAAACTCAATTCGATTCAAATTATTTAAATTCAAATTTAACAAAATTCTATTCGAAATAAGCAAATTCAGGTCAATTCATTCAAATTTTTGATTCGAGTTTGCACTTATAAATGTCGACAACATCCATAGACAATTGTAGGCATCTTCCCCACATCCATACACATCCGTATGCATCCGTACACGTGCGTATGCATCCCGTAGTTATCCCGTATGCAACCTGTTTTCATCCCATACAGATCCGTACAAATGCATACGGATGCGGGAAAGGTGTGGATCTTCAAGTACGCACTGTGTACTAACCCGTACACATATGAGTGTCCGGATAATTCAAATGAATATGCCCAAAATTTGAAATTCAATTCAAATGTTTAAATTTGAATTTCGGGACATTCTATTCAAATTCGAAGGTTGAAATTCGGCCCATTCAATCGAATTTCAAATGCCTACGAATATTCGTCCACATCAATTAAAGCCAGCTCTTTTTCTTCTTTTACTGAATCTCTCCCAAGAAAACGATCACAGTGCCCATAAAGGTGCCAGTGCAGTCATCCATTTTTGTACCTTTTGGCTGTGAGCCGGATGGTCCCATTTCCACTACGGCACCCATTTTGAACCCGACTGTTTCCACTGCCATGGGGGAAATCCAGATCTTTTTGGCCTTTAATCTGGATTTTCTGTAGACCCCATTAATGGGGTCTACAATGGGATCTTCTGCCAGAAAATCCGGATTAAAGGGAGCCTGTTTCCACTGGAAACAGGCAATGGGGTTCAAAGGAGGCTAGGGGGAGGGGATGCACCTTTGACCCCCCCCAACATTGCCTTCGAAGTCCCTTCGAAGTCACTTCGAAGTTGACTTCACATTCACTTTGAAGTGACTTCGAAGTCAGCTTCGAAGTCACTTCGAAGCTGACTTCAAAGTCACTTCGAAATCACTTCAAAGTCACTTCGAAGACTGCACCCCCCTGCCCCCCAAAACACCTGGGGTACTGGACCGGCCCCTTGTGGGTTGATCCGGATTCCCTAGATGGGTGCAAAGCTGTTTCCACAGCAGGGGTGTTAGCACCCATTTCTAATGGGTGCTACACCTCCTGTGGAAACACATTGGGTGCTTCCCTTAATCCGGATCTACCAGATCCGGATTAAGAAATGTACCCATTCCTTAGATCCGGATCTTCTTAGATCCAGATCTAAGGGCTGCAGTGGAAAAACACCCCAGGAGTCGTCCGCAACTTGACGACAACAGCCACCAACAACCAAGGTGGTGATATTCTCTTGTTATCCTTGCAGTTCTGTGAAACGGCGTTGTGTTTTTGAGTGCAAATTGCTTTGTTTCCTTCCTATTCTTTTCTTTCTTTGAAGGAAGGTGACAGATAAACATAGCAGACAGCTGTAGGAAAAAAAAGCTCCTGTCTCCATGGTGGGCAGCATGCTGTTTACACGGCTGGCACCTCCTGGCCTCCGAAGCGACTTTCAAGCAGCAGAATGATAGTGCTTGTGAATCCAGTTTAGCAATGCTGAGATGCACCAGGACCTGCCTTGAACAGACACATAACAAGCATTTCCTCCCTCCCAGACATACTTGAGGCTGAAAAGGCTGCCCTCCTGACTCCTCCAAAGTCCCCTTTGTTACGCATGAAACAATAAAGTGATAGAACTACAATCAAAGGACCGTAGCCAAAAATTCGCCTGACATGGGAGGCCTTCGGGGTGGGCGGGGGGCCTTTAATAACTCAGGCTGAGTGTGCCTTGGGGTTTTCCGTCTAAATCTGCAATTTGTGTGAGGTGTTTGAAGTGTTTAAAAGGATATGCATGGGGAGCCCAAGTAACATTGATATATCTGCAGTGAAAGGGTCCGCAAAATTAATTTTCTTCCCAAACCAACCAAATAGGCTGCAGTGATTGATAGTCCGTTTTTGGAAGAGCATTAAAGCGCTGGATTTGATTCAGTTTATGGAAGAGTAATTTAATCCTCTCCCCTCTTTCCCTAATCTCAAAGAGTACAGGCGGAATTTGTCTTACAAGGCCCTCTTCAGCCACACAGATAAACTCTTTTTGCAACCTCTCCCACGGGCATGGCGCCTGCTGTTCCCACCCTCAGCTTCTCCACTGTCGGCCGTACATTGCCTTTGATATTTCCAGGCCATGCGGACATCAGCCTCGCCTACCTTCGAAAGACCTCCAACCTCCAAGTAAAAGCAGATGATGAAGATGTTCCATGTGACCCAAATGGCCGTCCAGATGGCATACTGGGAAAGAGAGAGGAAGAAGAAGAGCATCATATAGGAGCATAAACTGTCATGTCCAGAGCGACCAGCCGCCGCAAAGCACACCCACGCACACGCTGGTGGTAGTGAGGAGTCCAAAGAGTTAGTCAGGAGCCAGACTAGACCTGGGGAGCCCTGCAAGGTATAAAGCCCAGCAGAGGACCAGGAAACATCAATGCCAGCCCATGTTGGCACGCGTCTTCTGCTGCCCTTCCATGCAAGGCATAAAGTTGAGCAGAGGAGCGAGGAACACCACTGCTAGCCCGCAACTGCATGTGTATGAGCCTGTTCGCACTCGGCTTTATTCTGGAATATATCCTGGAACAGAGACCTGTTGTCCACATGCCAGTGCAGGCTAGAGCATTCCATTCCATTTTTATTTATATACCGCCTTTCCAAAACAAACTCTTGCTCTAGGCGATTCACAACAAACGGAAACCAAATACAAAGCAAAATACAGCCATTACATTTTTAAAAAAGCAAATATAATCAACAACTTAAGTCAAGACAATTGTTCCCAACGGCAATTTACACAAGTAAACAATATATAGCATAACTATAACAAATAAAACATTATATAATAGTTTAGAAAAAGTATTGTCCGGAGGCCCCAAGTGAGGGCTGCCAAAGTCTGCACTAGCATGCGGACAACAGACCCCCATCCCGAGATATATTCCAGGATACATGCTGGTGCGAACAGGCTGCAGGTTGCTGCTCCACCTTAATTTACTGTATATTCTGCCGTATAAGACTACTTTTTAACCCAGGAAAACCTTCTGAAAAGTCGTGGGTCGTCTTATACGCCAGGTGTTGTCTTCTTATACCGTGAGTATATCCCAACCCTATATTTTAACTGGAAAAGTTGGGGTCATCTTATACACCCAGACGTTTTATACGCCGGAATATATGGTAATTCTAAATGTAATCTGAAAGTGTTCCAAGCCTCTTATGGTTTAAGAACTGGCAAGATGGAGTGAAGCACATTAACAACAGCAGCACTCAGCTTGGAGAGGCGAAAGGAGGAGGACCTGGAATCGTTGCCGCTTTTTTCCCTCCCCCAATGTTTTGCATAATTTCATAGTGTATTATTTTGTTTATATAAAATTTTATAATGTATTATTTATTCAATGTATGTCGTATTGCTTTGTATTGTATTTTTCATGGTTTCTGTAAACTGCTTTGAGTACTGTATTTTCTGGCGTATAAGACTACTTTTTAACCCAGGAAAATCTTCTCAAAAGTCGGGGGTCGTCTTATACGCCAGGTGTTGTCTTCTTATACGGCGAGTATATCCCAAACTCTATATTTTAACTGGAAAGTTGGGGGTCATCTTATACGCCCAGTCGTCTTATATGCCGGAAAATATGGTAATTTATCAGAAAAGCAGTATACAAATAAACTGAATGAATGAATGAATGAATGAATGAATGAATGAATGAAAATGTAAGAGCAGGCTATAGGGTCAGGTTACCAGAAATCCGTCATCAGTCAGTCTGTCAAGGGTCAGGAGTCTAGACATGAGCTGGGGAGTTGCCAGAGAAGACCTTTGCTTGCAATGGAGGCTGCAGGATGGAACGTCCTTATGAAGGGTTTGGACTGCCCCTCCCTCTCCAGCATGGCTGTGTGGCAAGGAGGTGGGTGGAGCATCACAGATGCTCTCCCTCCCTCCCTCCCTCTCCAGAGAGAACCCATCTCTGGGCATGGTTCAGAGTCTGACTGTGGACCATCTGCATCTGAGGGGACAGAAACAGATCCCAGGGTGGGCCCCTGTGACGTGAGTCCCCTGTCTGGGCTGGCAGGGATGGGACCCTCCTCATCTGAGGAGTCAGGGCATGAGGGATGACATAAACTATCCTGGACTCACCTGGTGGAACACATGGTTTTAGAAAGCAGTTTTAGTGCTATAAACCACAAGGAAACAACGCAAGGAAACTATGCAATTACAGTTGGGCCCCCATTTCCATGGGGGATAGGTTCCAGGTCTTACCATGGTTCCAGGAAACCATGAATACTTGAAACTCTAGGAGATTCCACTTGATTTCCCATAATTCCTGGGAAATCACTGATTTTCCATTTCTGATTACCCGAGGCTTCCAGGAAGCCTCAGGTAAGCCAAATGGCACTGGTGGAAGGAGAGGAGAAGCTGGTCCAGTTGACCACAGATAAGTGAAACCACAGTTACCAGACCAGTGGATACAGAGGCCCAACTGTACTAAAATTCTAATAGGTAAGAAGCAATTATTGTGATATTGCTAGATTCCAACTCCAGGACTTAAATCAAGAGATAATATCTAGAAAGGCCACACTGTTATTTATTGTTGTTATAAAACTGTAAACCTAGGATGACTTTAGATCCTGGAATTGGTTTTGACTGCACCTGCCGGAAGGCAAAGAATTAAATGCTGGGCTCTTACCACTAGCTGGTATTTCTTTGTAGCATGTTCCTCTTGCAAAATACCCATATGTAGGAGGCAATTGACCAATTCTCTTTGTTATTTTTTGCATGCTTTGAACATTTGGTTACTTTTACAAGTGGAATAATCCCATGAAGAAAGGTCAAACAGAGGTAAGCAGCTGCTATTACAGAAAACCCAGTGTCATTGTTGGGTTTTCCATAATTGTGATATAGCAGTGTTTTGCTCCACTAACCCAGAACTACACTGGGATTGCCACAAATATGTGTGATAATTCCAGTAGACACCTAGGAACACAGTGGGTTTTTACCCATATCCAGAGATACCCTTAGTTTTAGCGTGTCTTAATTTTATTTTGCTTATCATTTGTTGATAATTGCTTGATTACTTAATTGCTTGATGGCTTTTCTACTCCACTTTTCTCACCATTTAGGAGGAGGAGTAGGAGTTGGCTTTTCTACTCTGCTTTTCTCACCCATTTAGAAGAAAGAAGAAGAAGAAAGAAGAAGAGTTTGCTTTTCTACCCCGCTTTTCTCACCCATTTAAGGGGACTCAAAGTGGCTGACAAAGCTTCTGTTCTTCTCCCCACAATAGAACACCTTGTGAGGTAGGTGGGGCTGTGAGAGCTCAGAAGAAAGCTGTGACTAGCCCAAGGTCACCCAGCTGGCTTTCATGGAGGAGGGTGGAATCGAACCCGGTATTCCCAGATAAGAGTCCGGCTCCCTAACCATTAGACCACTAGACTTATCCCCTGTCCCCATGCCCCGAATACTGTGAGGCGAATGTGAGTTTGCCTCAGGAGTGTCCCCATGCAAAGCTACATGAGGGACAAACTCCAAGAAAGCAAAGTTAAAAAAAAAAAACTTTATAACGGTTCTCACTCTGAATTACGGGACAAGAATGGGTTATCCAGGGGGCATGGGAACACTGATGATCGCAGCATTAGTGGGCGTGGTTTCGCTCTCCCCACTGCTAATGCTGCAATCGCATGAGCAGAGCTCCCATACAATGATAAAAACAACAGCGGCTTTTGCGGCTGTTTTAATCATTTTACTTGAGCTCGGCTTGTGCTCTTGACAGCCCCTATACCCACCTGATAGCTGCTCAGCTGACTGCAGAGCAGCTGTCAGGAGATCGTTTGGGTAAATCAAGCCCTTAGCTGGGCGATTAAGCTCTCAGGCAAGGGGGTGGTGGAGAAAACCACGGCATCCCAATGCAGGGATTTGCCGCGGTTTTCATCGGGACAGGCAGGTTCACCTTGAACCTACCCTGTCCTCCATTGCCATGGGGACTCTTTAATGCAAATTAAGATTTGCATTAAGGCTGCCCCGAATCCACCCCGGGGTAAAGGCAGCCCCATGGGAACATGGCCTTAAAGTGGCAGACAAAGCTTTCTATTCTTCTCCCCACAACAGAACCCCCTGTGAGGTCGGACTATGACATATGGACTGTGAAAACTCGGAAGAGAGCTGTGACTAGTCCAAGGTCATCCAGCTGACTTCGAGGAGGAGTGCGGAATTGAACCAGGAGATTACAAGATATGAATCCAGCATTCTATTCACAAGACCAAGCTGGTTCAGAGAGCTGTCCAAATCACCTTGTCTTGTGTATGGATACAAAGAAGATGCGTACGGATAGGTATATAATGCATACATGTCCATACCCATGTGAATGTCCGAATTATTTGTATGAATTATTCTTTATTCTGGAATATATCCCAGAATAGGGGGCTACAGTCCGCATGCTAGTGCAGGGTACTGCAGGCCTCAAGTGTGGCCCGTCAGAGTCTGCATCAGCGTGCGGACCACACATCCCTATCATGAGAGATATTCCAGAATATAACAGCCTCCAAGACGGATGAGAGTTTGCTGTGCTTTCTTAGCTCAGTTACAGTGCCTGTCAATGCGGGTTCCCCTTTTTCAATAAGCTGCAGCATTTAATGCCAGGCTTGGGTAGACATGGGAGAAACAGGAAGTCCACATTAGTCATGTGACAGGAAGAGAAAAGCTCTGTATAATATTCTTGGAACATAGGGATCCCTCTTACTTCAAAGATAGTCAATAGCCAGCCCATAGTCTGGAACGGAGTTCTTGGGTCCCACAACAGAACACATTGGACCTATGCCAAAGCACTGGAGGTCGCTGAGGAAGCTTTTGGATATCTTGGCATAACTGAATCCAAGGACTTCCTTCCTTCCTTGTGTTTTACCTAATCAGCCAAGTCAAAAGCATTTAAACTTGTGGCTATTTGGATTGCTGCAAAGCTATTTTGGGACGGCAAGCCATTGATGGTTATCTTAATACAAGACATTTGCATAGGACAATGTGCTGTAGGCTGGCAATTAGGCTGGCAATTGCTTGGTCTATTAACAACACGGTAATTTAATTTGTATCGAAAATTGGCTGGGTAATAAAGTGGAGCAGGCTGATTAAAATAAATTCGGCATACTCTACCAGAAGCAGTATGGTTGCTCATTGTTGTGATTCTTCTGCTCTCAGCTAAGGTTACCGAATGTGTGTGTGTGTTGGTGCTTAAAGGCAGACTCCTAAAAGGCTCATTAATATTGGTTGGTTTTGCACTTACCTTCATTATCCTGGAGCGATTTTGCACTTCCGTTCCCATCCCCTGGACGGGAAAAGAGCATGATAAACCAACATTGACTAGTGCTCTTACTTGGAGCGCTAGTCAACTCTAGTTGTCCCCTCCTCCACGCGACTGAATACTTACCTGATTTGATCCCAGGACCAGGAGCCTTTTCACACAAGGGGTTTTTGAACACATGGAGGGCCCGTTGGGACGCGGCATTCACTCTTGCAGGCGGTGGGATCCATTCCAGGCTGCCCGCAAGCGTTCCAACATGCCCTCCATGCGTTCGAGTTTCAGAGCACTAAAAAGTGCTCTGAAACCATCTCGGCGCATTCCGACCCGTCCCAGAGAGAAAGCATTCGCACGCTCTCTCCCTGTGACAGCTCGGCCCCTCCCCCGGGCTGCTCCCATTGGCTCCTATGGAGCCAGTGTGGGCAGCCCGGGTGCCTTCTTTCCCTGGGTTCCTACTCGCTTCTGAACCCCAGATCAGGCTCCGGGGGTGGGCAGGAACCCCAGCCAAAAGCCCCCAATCCATCCCCAGGGTCACGCGCACATGTGTGAAGGGTCTTACCTTCTCCTGCAGGCCCGAATCCATGTAGAAAGGTCGGGTCATTCTGAGCATGCTCGAGGGGGCAGCCCCTCATGTCTGGGCACCCGCCTGGCCTCTAATGCCCATCTGAGCATGTGCGGGTGCCCAGCCAGTGAGGGGAATGCTCTCAAAGCGTTCCTTACCTATCCTTGTGCGAACGGGAAAGTGTTCTCAACCCGTTTGGGGGGAAGCGTTCTGAGGCGTCTTCGCCTTGGTGCGAAAAGGCCTCAGTCCTCTTCAGGGTTCTGCCTTTTGGCTGCGGCACCCTCCGTGACTGTGCATGCATCAGTGCCATTGCCATGATGACTCTGACGCTCTGCGTACACGCTGTCGCGTCTATGGTCATCTGAGGTGCCGAGCACAGGAAGAGGTGCTCCACACCTAATTAAAAAATTAGTGAACTTTTGGATGGCTTGGAGGCTGCAACAGCCTCCCCCGAGTGTGGATGCTTTTCCCCAGAAGTCCACCAATTCTTGACTACCAGCCGTAGTGCAGAAAGGCCTCTTTGCTAGGGTGGAACGCCCTGTCTTAGAATATGCAATCCATCCCATTCTGGGATGGATGGGCACTGGAGTGGGATAAGCTCTTCCACATATCAGATGACCTGTGCTTTCCCAGCCCCAGCTGCCGTCTCCAAAGACTGGATCTAACCCTCAGAGATGGAACCCAGCTTTCAAAGTTCTGGGAGCTAGCACTGAGCCTTCATACTTCCCAGGCGAGCCCCCATAAATCCATTTGTATTCTGGTAGAACGAAGTGTGGGCGCCTACTGGTGGAGCAGGATGGGGTACCATTCTGGTCCCCTATTCTGCTCTCTCACTTCATCCAGTGTAGATGTCACACCTCCTGTTGCGCCCCCCCCCCGATTCCAGCTCTTCAGAAGGGGAGGAGGAAGCAGACGCACCCTCACCCATGCCTGCGCCCCCGACACTGCCAAAGACAGATGCCGCTGGCCCAAGCGCCGAGAACCCCACCCGAGCAGAGCGCACACACTCCTCGGGTGAAAGCGATGAGGGAACCGCCCGGCCCTGCCCACAGGCGTTGCATAGGCAGAAACAAGTCACCCACCGCTCTGCAAGAATCAGGCACCTGGAGAGAACAGGGTGCGGTGCAGCATCCCCTATTTAAGGAATCAGGTGGCGCCCAGAGCTCGTTGCAGACAAAGCTGTGCAACCTTGCCGTGTTACCTGAACTGTGCTTTGACCCTGGACTGACTTTGACTTCCCTGAATTCTGGACCATCTCCCCGATTTGCAGAACTCTGGACTCCCCCTGAACTTGGACTGTACCTTGACGTTGAGTAAGCTACACCCCGTGGAGCAGAGCCGCGTGTGTGTGTCTGCCACCCCAGGATATGACAGTAGATTAAGCATTTTAGGGTATGGCTTCCCCCTTTCCGCACCAATGTTCAGAATGAAGCCCCCCTCCCCCCGGGGCCCTTCCTAGACTGTGCTAATGATGAGCATGAAAAGGACCATTGTTGGTGTTCTGTTTTCTCTCCAGCGATTCCCACTGTTGAAGAGACGTGCCTTTGTTTTGCTAAGAAGACGCTTGCATAGTTGGCTATAGGGTGCATTTCCCAGGGCGGCGGGTAACCATTGTGGCTGGCAGGCCAGAGGCCAAGGCAGCAACAAGAAAACACTCCCAGTGGTCAAAAGAGGGTAGAGTTAATTGTAGCTGTGACGCTATTCACACATGAAAATTGAGACCACCAAACAAAGGACATTTTGAGAGAACACTGAACAAAGGATATTATGCATACATTAGCCAACCTTGTATTGAATCTTGCAAAATGGAAAAGGACTATCAGAACATAAGAATATAATAACATAAGAGGAGCCCTGCTGGATCAGGCCACAGCCCATCTAATCCAGCATCCTGCCTCACACAGTGATATATCAATTGCTTACGGGTATCTCAAGAAGAAGACAAAGGCAAAACCACCTGCTCTTGAATCCCTGCAAATGCCCTTTAGAAAGAGTGGATTCAAGCTTATCTAAAAACACCAACTGGTACACTTTATACTTTAATGACTGGTTCAGTCTTCTGAACGATTGATTGCTGTCTTCAGCCTTCTGCTCCTAGATTTTATTCCTTGGCCACCCCAATATCTTTCTCTTTTCTAAGTCTTTGAAACCTGCAATTGGAATGTTTTGCTGAAGGTATTAATGCTAGGCTATTTCTGCACTTGGGTAGGATGGAGCAGTCCTAAAGGGGACTTTCCGAGGGGAAAGACCCGATCAGCTGTGAAACCTTGGAGGGGGGTAGGGGGGTTTCTACTTTGGCTTCCCTGGCAAAGATAAGGGGTCATGCCCACTTTTCTTGCCAGGGCAAAGCCAGGGAGGGCGGCAGCCGGCTGCGCCATGGGAGCTCCTGAAGGAGCCAACGGCGCAGGCTGCCGGATCGCCCACCTGACAGCTAGGCAGGCGCCGGCATGGTCGGTTTGGGATGGGTGCTGGTGCACTCACACAGCACCCACCCCAAACCGTTTCCAAATCCGGCCCTGCTGCCGCTGCCCCGCGCGTGTGCGTACGCGCGGGGTCTCCGAGAAACTGTTCCTGTTTGGAACGGTTTCCCCTTTAAAAACGTTTCATCTCTTAGATCCGTTTTCGGCGGAATGTGCAAAAAGGCACCTAGGAGTAGGGGTGTACATGAATATTCAAATGTATTCAAAATTTCATCCAAATTTTGGCATTCAAATTCAAATTGAATGTCCATAAATTCAAATTAAAAGATTCAACTCAAAGTTTAAATTTTGGATCTATTTGGTTGAATTATCCAGACATTCATATGTGTACGGGTTCGTACACAATGCATACTAACAGATACGCATCTTTCCTGCACCCGTACCCATTTCTACAGATCCGTACGGGATGAAAACGGGTTGCATACAGGATAACTACAGGATGCATACGGATGTGTACAGATGCGTATGGATGAGTACGGGCTGCATAACAATGTCTACGGGCACATGCAAATGTTGTCAACATCTGTAAGTGCAAATTTGAATTGAAAACTCGGACAAATAGATTTGAATTCACTTAATTCAAATCGAATTTGGTTAAATTAGAATTTTAAAGATTCAAGTCGAATTTTCAGACATTCAATTTGAATCCCAGAAATTGCATTTGTGCACACCCCTAGCTAGGGGACTCATTTCAACAGTGCAATTTGGTGTGCCTCTGAAATGGGTCCCTTCTGCATGCCTCTCTGAGCCTGTCTAGTGGCACCTGGAACACTGGAAGATCTATTAAAACATGTCTACTGATGTCCCATCTTAGACATGCTAGCTGGGGTCAGAGTCTCTCTATGGAATGTGGAAAAGAAAGTCAAACAAAATTTATCGTATTACCAACCAAGTCAGAATTTGATGACCATTTTAAAACTGAGCTTTTGAATGCCAGTTTCAAAAACCAATTCCAGGGGTCCCATGCTAGATAGAAGCTTGCAACACAGTCCTTTGGTACTTACCACCACAATATAGCGGGGCCTGTACTGGATGGTACCAAAAAGGCCAAGAATAACGATGATGATGTGGAGGAAATTGGCAAGGATTGGAGCCCATTGGTATCCCAGGAAATCAAAAACTTGTCTCTCTAAGGCAGCAATCTGGAAAGAAACAGCAAGAAAGTGAAGTCAGATCAGGATCTACATTGTTTATCTATTTCTGCATTTGTAGGTCGACTTCCTTCCAAAGAGCTCAGTGTAACAGGCATTATTCTCCTCCTCTCAATCATATCCTTTGAAATTGATTAAATTCTATGAGAATGACTAGATAAATGTTACCACATGAACTTCCCCATCTTCACAGAACATCAGAGAACATCAGAGGAACCCTCATGGGTCAGGTTACAGCCCATCTTGTCCAACATCATGCCTCACACAGGAATTTGGGCTGCATCCACACAACACAAAACAAGAGGCCTACTCGCACTTGGGCCTCTGGATGCAATTAGGCCAACCCTGGGACAGAGCGTTCGCTCTTGGGCTGGGCAGGTCTGTCTGGAGCTGTCCCATCCTGTCCCAGGGTGGCCTAATTGTGTCCAGATTGTGGGGCACGAAATCGTGCTCCACACCTGGCCCAAGCTGTCCCTGGCTGTCCCAGAGCAGACCAGTAGAGATAGCATTCACAGTCTCCCTGCCGGACAGCTCTAGAGCCCTGCCCCAGGCTCACACCCCTGGGCCTGGGCCCGTCCTGGGGTCCTGGCAGCTTCCACTCGAGGCAGTGGGAGCCCGCGGGGGCCTCCTGGGTGCCCACCCCCACCCAGGGGTTCATGCCACCCCCAACTCCCTGTGCATGACCTCTCTCTTCCAATGGTTAGTTCAAACTGGTAGGCCCTGGGGGCAGGGCTTGCCAAACTCAAATTGTGGTGTTCCTCAGTTCTTTTTGTGGATGGGCTCTTTTACAGAAAAAGTATTATAATTTTGTATTCTATGTTCTATGTTTTGTTTGATTGTGGATGAATAGTCTTGCATTTTGTTGAATATACCTAACAAAAAATAGAAGGAGAAGAAGAAGCAAGACAACCCTTGCATTGCAGGTATGGCCACCACAACCTGAGGCCAATTCGCACCTGGCCCCATTGTACATCTGGTAAGGAGCACCTGTTCTTGCAGGAGGCGTTTCCAACCCAGATGTGCCTCCTCCCTTACCAGATGTTACCCTATTGTATACTAGCAGTGGTGCACAAAATGATGCATCACCCGTATCCCAACCCTAACCCAAAGCTTACCTGTCACATCCAGTGCTATGACCATTTGCACCATTTCTAGTACTAGGGGCCATCTGAGGTGCCACGCAAGCACACTGGCACCTCAGATGACCCTAAACATGACTGCACATGCATAGAGCATCACCATCACTGTGGCAGTCATGCCAACCGGGGCAAAGAAGATGGTGGAGATCGGACACACACCTGGACACAGGTATGGCTCCAGATGCGTGGGGTTTGGTTTGGCATGTGCTAGCATTCCCAGGCACAAACGCTAGCATTCCAGTGGATGGGAAGCTAAGTACAGAAACGCCTCTGGTTTTGGTCTCAGTGGGCTTGTGCAAAAGAACTTTCCAATGGATTGTGCTGACTGCCTCTTATCTTTGCTGGTTCTTTAACTAAGGGTGTTTCCACACTGGGTGGTTAAACCGGTTTACCCACCCAGTTAACACCCATTTAAGACACTTACCTTGGAAGATTCCACACTGGAGACCTTTTGGCGACCCCTTCCAGGTATCTGCTTCTGCATTTCAGCGAGCAAGATCCGTTTCTAAAATGGGTCTTGCTGCCGAAAAATGGATTAAATTGAAGACCTCAAAAATGAAGTCTTCAATCTGTCCCTTTGCCTGGATCCGTGTGGAAGCAGGATGCTTCCACGCATGGCCAGGCGAAGGGATGGAAGTCCCGGTGGCTGCCATGTTGGGTTTGCCTCCTTCCGCCCTCCCCCGGTTTGCCATCTGCCCTCCCCCGGTTTCGCCGGTTTGCCTCCTTCTGCCCTCCCCCGTGCGCTGCATGCCACCGGAAACATGCAGTAACTGGCAGCTGCCTGCTGCAGTCCTGCGGCTCCAGGGGCGGCATCGGTGGCACAGGAACCCGGTGGGCTTTTTGAATGGATGCTGCGGCTTCTGCGCAGCACCCAGATGATCCATCCTGCCGGATCCGTGTTCCCCACGTGTGTGCAGACACGCGGGGCCTCCAAGAATCCATCCCTGTTTGGGACGGATCCTCGGGAGGTTAGTTCGCTGAAAAACGGATCTTCCTAGATCCGTTTTTTGGCAGCCAATGTGGAAAGACCCTAAATAACTCCCTTTCCTCCTGCCTTTGAATGTTGTATCTTTCAACTCCAAGGGATCCAATTTAATTAACAACCAGATAGGTACCAGTCACAATTTTGTATGAAGCACCCATGCTACTGAACGAACAAGTTCCACACCTGGGACTGGGAAAACTGGAAGGTGATTATTCATTTCAAAATCAATTTTCTCTGCACCAACGGAGCCAGCAGCGATGTGCTAAGCTCTTAATCTTTCATTAGAAGGATCAAAGCACATGCCACAGTGACATTTAAAAGTATTGCCCACTGGTTGGCTAGCCAGAGGACACGTGACTGCAATCAGTTTATCCAAACGGGCATTTAATTGGCTTTTTTGTTACATTAAATGTAGAAATGCAGATAACACACTAGCGTTTAAAAATATTGGTTTACCTATTAGGCAAAGGCACCCTGTGGTGATATATGCTATGGAAAGATAACAGACTGCTTTATGGGATTGAGAAACGCTTGACTTTGCTTCATGTCTACAATCACTAGAAGAATGAGAATATTGCGCATCATCCAAGCCAGAAAGAAAGGTAGCAGAAACTCCACAAAACTAATATAGGTTGGTGAAAGGGCCACTGTGCTTCCATGTTGTTCCCTTGCTAAAATTCAGTCTTGCCTGCTTGAATTCTTTATGGATCCTGTGTTTCCTTTAGCCTTAGCTTAGAAAGCCAGGCTGGGGAAACTGTTATCTTGGTAATGGCTCTTCTAGAAGACCTTTAGCAGTGGCGGGGATGTGGAAAAGCTTCACAGAGGGCCCCCTGGTTCTAGTGCTGTGAAATAATTATGTGCATGAATATTTGTATGCATTCAAAATTTGATCTAATCAACCAAATTTCAACTTTCAAATTCGAATCAAATGTCCTTAAATTCAAATTAAAAGATTCAACTCAAAAGTTTGAATTTCGGATCTATTTGGTTGAATTATTCAGACATTTGTATGTGTAGGGGTTCGTACATGATGCGCACCTGAAGATCCACATCTTTCCCGCATCTGTACACATTTGTACAGATCAGTATGGGATAAAAACGGGTTGCATATGGGACAACTACGGGATGCATATGGATGTGTGTGGACCCGGGGAAGATGTGTATGGGCATCTATGGATGTTGTCAACATTCGTAAGTGCAAATTTGAATAAAAAATTCAAATGAATAGATTCAAATTTGCTTAATTCAAACCGAATTTGGTTAAATTTGAGCTTTAAACATTTGAACTGAATTGAATTTTGGGGTATTCGATTCTAATCAAATCAGATTCCGAAAATTGCATTCGTTCACACCCTTATTGCCCAATAGAGGAGAGACATTTGCTCCATCCACTTTTTAAAAATGTTTTAAAATATCTCTTTCCCTCTCTGTGAGCCAGTTTGATCTAGTGGTTAGGGAGCTGGACTCTTATCTGGG
>MTQE01002217.1:7026690-7040268 GCA_014337955.1 Aspidoscelis marmoratus
AGCAGCTACTGTGTAGAAAGCAGCAATATTGGAGGTAAAATGACACTTTTGTATTCAGCTGTAGTTTATGTGAATACTATGCTTTATGTTCAATTTGTAACGATGAACATACATCCTGCATATCAGATATTTACATTACGGTTCATAACAGTAGCAAAATTGCAGTTATGAAGTAGCAATAATTTGATGGTTGGGGCTCAGGGTTAGGGTTAGGTTGGGGGTCACCACAACATGAGGAGCTGCATTAAAGGGTCGTGGCATTAGGAAGTTTGAGAACCACCACTTTAAGCCATGTGCACAAATATTTGGTAACCTTCAAAATTCATCCAAATTCATCTGAATTTGGACATCCGTATTCAAATCGAATGTTGAGACATTCAAAAATTGACATTCATATTCAAATCAAATGCTTTGGAACATTCACACGAAGCTTTATCACATTAGTAAACCTGGGGAGGCGGAGAAGCAGCTGCGCCAGTCACATCTGCATCAGATCCAGGGTGGATTCAAAGTGGATTGAGAGCGGATTCAAAGTGGATTCAGGGCAGATTTGATGCTTTCAGAGCAGATACGTAGAGGGATAAGTACGGATGGGATATGGATGCGATTCATATTGAACATTTTTGTATTTAATTTGTACCAAACGTTCATATTAAATTGAATATTACCACATTTGAAGGGGATCTATTTGGACGAATACCAATTTTCTTGCATTCAATTCGATACAAATCGAATGCAAAATAAAAAATAAAAAATTGTGCGCATCCTAATTCTGAACACTGTTGAGAAGAACTTGCAAACTAGATCCAGAGGACTCCCCGTCCAAATATACAATCACCAGATTTTGGGCTTAAAAAAAAAGAAAAAAAAAGGCCCTAGTCCCGTTTCCACACTGCAGAGTTCTGGACAGGTTTGTCGTTTCCTTTCAGAGAAACAAGAATTGCCTTCATTGGTTTTAGGTAAAGCTGGAATGGCTAATCCTCCTCTAATTAGGTCAAGAATGGATTGCTAGATTTAAAAATAAAAATAAAAAATATATTAAAAACAAAAGTGAAAAACCCTCACCGCCCAAGCCAATCTCTGAAATACATCTTTGCATTATTAAGGCATTGAGGCCATGGTGGCAGCAGCAAGGAAAGGAACATGCAATCTATTTCTTCTCTTAAATGCTGCCAACAATGCATGAGATGGCACAGAGAGGAATTCTGGTTCGCCTCCTCTTAAGCAGCTGGGCGGGCTGACCCTTCCTGTCCTCTGCTGCTAAGCTGAGATACCTCTTTAATTTCCTCTTCCTCCCACTGCAGCCCCAGAACCACTTGGATGTTTGAAACAGACGGAGTTTAATGAAAATTGTAATTAGAACCCTGCAGTGTTCTTGTCTCTACGCTGGGCCCAGTAATTTACATTACAAATCAAGCTGATGTCAGGCAAAAGAAAGAAATTCATTAGAGGCTAGCTGAGCAGTTCTGGGTGGTGGTGGGAGAATACAATATGAGATGGCTGCGATTGATATAATAATAAAATTCCATGGTCTTCCCTGCTAGGACTTGAGGACAGTTGCTGGCAACACACATTTAGGGCTGTGTCTTCATTGCACGGTGGAGATGCCCTTACCCCCCTCCCCCCGGTAGCAATGTGCATGAATATTTGTGCAATTCATAGGCCACCATTGAATGGATCTGGCCTTCATAGAAGCTTTGATGAAAGCTGGGTCTGGCCACCCCTGGCGTCCTGCCCCCCCCCCAGCTGTGCCCCCCCCAGATGAGGCCACTACCACATCCTCCATGTTCACTACCACCATTCACACACCACTCTGAGGCTCAAGTGTGCCTTCTGGAAGTGCGCACACATCTCCCCCATCTGGAAATCAGTCACATGATTGGACTGGACTACTGCAATGCACTCTACATGGGGCTGCCCTTGAAGATGGTTCGGAAGCTGCAGCTAGTGCAGAACGCAGCTGTGAGGCTGTTGACTGGGACAGCTGGCCAGATGCACATCACGCCGGTCTTCAAAGGGCTGCACTGGCTGCCAATTCGCTACCAAGCCCCATTCAAGCTGTTAATTCTGACTTATAAGGCCCTAATTGATTTGGACCCCAAATATCTGAAGGAACGTCTTCTCCCATACTGACCTGCCCATGCCTTAAGTTCTGGAGGGGAGGCCCTCCTCATTGTCCCACCACCCTCAATAGTAGGCTGGGTGGGCACTCAAGAGAGGGGCTTCTTGGTAATGGCCCCAGACTGTGAAGTAGTCTCCCCCTTGAGGTGCGTCAGGCCCCTTCACTCTATACGTTCAGGAAGGCGGTGAAGATGTACCTCTTTGTTTTGGCCATTGGCTAAATGTGGTATATTTCCCCCCCCCCCCACTGCAGACATTATTGTTTTATGCTGTTAAATATATATGGCTCTATTTTAACATGTATGCTTTTAATGCTGTAACCCGCCATGAGACCTTAGGGTATAGGGCAGGATAGAAATGTAAATATAAATAAAAATATATAAATGATTTCCCAGGTGGGGGAGGCACATGTGCACTTCTGGAAGGCCCCCTTGGACCTCGGAGGTGTGTGCGATGGCAGCAGCAGGTGATCGGGGAGGACGAGGCAGAATGGGTCAGGTGGGGTGTTCCCTTCACATGTGAACATTTGTTGGTTGCTTGCGCATGAAGTCAAAGCTCCCTAACCCCAACCCTTAATTGCTTCTTAATGCAGATCTACAATAAGTACAAAAAGGATCTTAGTTTCATTTCCGGTCACCACAGTTGCATTTTGCTGCCTAAGGTGGAACATCACCCGCGTATGGTTCTGCCATCTGTGCAGCAGCAGCAGTCCAGGGGTCAAGGCCACATGGAAGGGAAAGAGGGATAATATTGCAGTGGAAAAACTCATTCCCATCTGGCCATACCAAGATGCAGTGCGCCAGTGGTGGCTGGTGAGGCACAGGGCAAAGCAGGGATCAGAATAGATAGATCTAATGATACATGAAACATGATAAGGCTGCAATTCGATCCATATCCACAATAAAATTGGCCTCACTGAATGCAGAGGATGATTCACACATTAGCCAACCTGGAGGAAGGAGAGAAAGGGAGTGTGCTGGGACATTGTTTTTATTGCTCTTATTGCCCATAGGTTTCTGGACAAGAAAAAAATGTTTGTTATAATATAATTGCATATCTGCGTTTTATATAATTCTTGTGAGCCAGTTTGGTCTAGTGGTTAGGGAGCCAGGCTCTTATCTGGAAATACTGGGTTCGATTCCACCCTCCCCCAGGAAGCCAGCTGGGTAACCTTGGGCTAGTCACAGCTCTCTTCTGAGCTATCACAGCCCCACCTACCTCACAGGGTATCTGTTGTGGGGAGAAGAACAGAAAGCTTTGTCAGCCGCTTTGAGTCCCCTTAAATGGGTGAGAAAAGTGAGGTAGAAAAGCCAGGTCTTCTTCTTCTTCTTCTTCTTCTTCTTCTTCTTCTTCTTCTTCTTCTTCTTCTTCTTCTTCTTCTTCTTCTTCTTCTTCTTCTTCTTCTTCTTCTTCTTCTATTTGTACTTAGGTTGCAATTCTGAGAATTCCTTCAGACGATGCTTCTGATATGAGTAAAGAAATGGCCAGCTATTTTTGTAGTGTGCAACACACTGGATCTGGTTCTGGACAATCGAAGTAAGGCATTTATTTGTTGCACAACTTTGCCTTCACTCTGGGATTCGAGAGCAGGTGAAGGTTTTGCCTTGACTTCTGCCTTGAGATCCCCAGAAGCATTTGGTGGGCCACTGTGTGGGCCAGGATGCTGGACTAGATGGGCTGGGGCCTGATCCGGCAGGGCTCCTCTTAGGTTCCCTTATGTTGTTCCTCCAGAGGCCTTTTTGCAAGAGGGGTTTTCAAACATGTCTATGACATGCTGGGATGGAGCATTCGCTCTTCTAGGCAGCCAGATGCATTCCAACCTGCCCCAGCCATCCCAATGTGTCATAACCGCATTTGGGTTTCAGAGAACAAAGAAGTGCTCTGAAAGCGCCCGGGCATGTTTGGTGCACCCCGGCACGTTCCCAGCCGTACTGGAGGGAAAGCATTCACATGCTCTCATTCTGTGACAGCTGGGACCCTCCCCCTCCTCTGGGACAGCCCAGGCACCTCCTTTCCCTTGGTTCCCACTCGCTCCAGGAGCCCAGATCAGGCTCCTAGGGCCAGCAGGACCCACACCCTATACCCCCCATCCCACCCTGGGAGCGCACATGATCACTGCTTACCTGCTCACCACCAGGTTGCAACTGGCACCAGGAGGCTGGCGTTGCTCTGTGCATGCGTGCAGCGTGGTTCCTGATTAGTCAGGCACCTGCCTGGCTTCAACTGGCCATCTGCACAGGCGCGGGTTCCTGGTGAATCAGGAACCACCCTGCGTGCAGGCGCAGAGTGTCGCCGGCCTCCTTGTGCCAGTTGCAACCAGGCAGCGAGCAGGTAAGCAGCAATTACACATGCATGCCCCTGGGGTGGGGAGGGGAGGGGTCATGCTACCTGCAGGGGCCTGATATGGGCCCCTGAAGATCGCACGACCCCAGGAGCCAATCAAGGGAGGCGAGGGGAGGGACTTGTGAGTCCCGGAACAGCCGTTCGGCCTGAACGCGTGTAAGACACTTTCCCATCCGCACATAGGCAGGTAAAGGACATGTTTGGAACGCGTCCTTTACCTGCCAGTGTGGATGGGAAAGTGTCTTATATGCATTCGGGCTAAAGCATTCTACAGCATTTACACTGTAGTGTGAAGAGGCCTCAGGAGTCTTGGGGCTCAAAGGAGGTGGAAGTGGTTGTTTCTACTGCTCCACCCTGACACCCACAGGGCCCTGGGCTTCTGTTGTATTCATGCCGCTCCTTCTAGGTATCCCCACAGAAATAATGTGACTTCAGGATAAGACATCTTGGGGTCAATATGGAATGCATGGACAAAGGGAAGAGCAAGTCCCTGGTCTTGTTATGTGGGATTTTGTTATTCCTGTAAGAAGATCTTGGCCAGTTCCCTTCCTAAAGAGGCAAGGGAGGAGGGAGGAGGCAGCTATCATCCTGTTATTTCTATGAATAAATGTATGTTATGCATTTCCAAGCAGCTCCAGAGTCTGTTTTTGCTGGCAAACAGGGAAGGTAACTCCTCAGTGGCCAGCGTGGTACTGTTTATTTTCTCAAAGGATCCTGGACTCCGACAACCTCATTTTTCTAGGAGATCACAAACTAGTGTGAAGAAAGCATTCATTTCTCCCAGGCCCTTCCTCACCATCTCCTCTGCAAAAATACTGGGTTCATGCTCCGGTCATACAGCTCCCCTGTGGACTGCCACCACACCCTTCCTTCACTTTGAGTCTACAGCACTTTTGCTCCTCTTTCTCTAAACCGTATCAGTGGCTACTAGAATGGATGCCTAAGTACATCTTTCAGGCTGGGGGTACAGGCAGCATGCTTCTAAGGCCATTTGCTGGGATTCGAGTGCAGGAGAAGTTTTGCTCTTGTCTCTGCTTTAGATGCCCATGGGCAATTGGTGGGCCACTGTGTGACAGATGGGGGGGTCCACTAGCACTAAGTACCCATTAAGTATCCATTAGGGACCCATTAAGGACTCATTAGGCTCCAAGCAGGAAGACCCCATTTCTACTGCAGAACCCACTAGAGCCACATTTGTTTCCAACAATGTGGAAATCTGGGTTGAATGGGTCCTTCAGGACCTATAATCTGGATTTCCTCTAGACCGGTGATGGTGAATCTTTTGAGCTCGGTGTGTCAAAATTCGCAAGAAAACCTAGATTAACTCGGGTGCTGTGTCACATCTAGAAGTATACATAATTTTGTGATATTTGTAGCTCTAGTAAAAAAGTTATATTTTTGATATATGTATTTTATGAAAAGCAAAAACAAATAATTCTTTACATTTGCTAAATCTTCAGTTGAAAGTTGGTATTTCGTACACTTCAAGAACAAGCAAGCACTACAGGCCAGGTGCCAGGGTGACCAGGTGTGTCACCCAAAAGGGCTTGGCGTGTCACCTGTGACACGCATGTCATAGGTTGGCCATCACTGCTCTAGACCCCATTAAAGGTCTACAATGGGGTCTTCAGGCATCAAATCTGGATTATACGGAGCAGGTTTCCACTACGATCGGGCAATGGGGTTTGGGGAGGGCTCCGGGGGGGGGGGGTTCATTGAAGTGCATCGGGTACCTCACTTAATCCGGATCTACTAAGGACCCATTCCTTAGATCCTGATCGTCTTAAATCTGTATTAAGGGAGGTCAATGGAAAAAAACCCAAGATGGGCTGTAGCCTGATCCAGCAGGGCTCCTCTTGTGTTCTTATCTTCTTAAACTGCTTGTAAACTCTTCAAAACCTGCCCAGATCAGAGAGAGACAGGAATGAGGGAGCAACTAAAGGCCTTTCTGCACTTATTGGTACTGATCTGGATCCAATGATGCAGGATGATTTTGCACCATTACTTCCTGGGGAAAACCTCCCTAAGAAGAGGAGTGATAATTCCAGCCTCCACACTTTGGGATGGTGGATCTATCAATCTCTCCAGCACTTAAGGAATGTGCCTGCATTGTCCCATTGCTGCAATCATGGGCCAATAATGTTAGTGCTGGTGCCATCCCTCCACAGTCACTGTTCAAACCTCTCCCAGCAGAGAGAGGTGTAAATAGAGCCGTGCCTGTGGCCAATTCACACTGCAGCCTCTAGTGAAGACTTCGTGAACTCCTGATGAAGAGCATATGAACTCTGAGGCGACAGCTACAGCCTCCAAGCATGCCCTGCCTCACCAGGAGTTCACTAATTGTTGATCAGGTGTGGAGCATGAATCGTACACCACACTTTAACCTACCTTTACCAGGACCATCCACACCTCTTCCACCAATTGCCCGTGGGCATCTCAAATAGAGACAAGGGCAAACCTTCTCCTGCTCTTGAATCCCAGCAAATGGCCGTAGAAGCATCCTGCTTGTCCCTCCAGCCTGAAAGATGTACTTTGGCATCCATTCTAGTAGCTATTGATACATCTATTGTTCATAAACATGTCTAACCCTTCCTTAAAGCCATCTAGACCGGTAGCTGTTACAACATCTTTTGGCAGCCAATTCCATAGACCAATGACCCTCTGGGTGAAGAAATACTTCCCCCTATCAGACCTGACTCTCCTACCCATCAGCTTCATAGATGCCCCCTGGTTCTAGTGTTGTGTGATAGAGAAAAGAAACTTTCTCTATCCACCTTTTCTATACCATGCATGATTTTATATACTTCAATCAGGTCCCCTCTCAAACGCCGTCTCTCCAGGCTGAAGAGGTCTAGACGTTGCAGCCTGGTTTCGAAAGGGAGGTGTTCCAGACCCTTAATCATTCTGGTTGCCCTTTTCTGCACCTTTTCGAACGTTTTGAAAGATTCATGCAAATTATGTGGGCATTCGTACACATACGGATATGTACACATTACATATGTACCCGTACGTATCTTATCCGTATCCATGCACATTTATATGGATACGTACAGCATGAAAACGGGATGCGTATGGACACGTATGAATGTTGTTGACGTTCATCTCTTCAAATATGAATCAAATATTCATGCAAATAGATATGAGTATATTCGAATCAAATTGAATGTGAATACATTCGTATTTTAAACATTCAAATTGATTCAAATTTTTGGATATTTGATTCAAACTGAATGCTGAAAATTGCATTCATGTACACTCCTAGTCTTTAGTACCTGGTTGCTGAGCCAGTTTGGTCTAGTGGTTAAGGAGCTGGACTCTTATCTGGGAGTACCGGGTTTGATTCAACCCTCTTCCACGAAGCCAGCTGGGTGACCTTGGGCTAGTCACAGCTCTCTTCTGAGCTCTTACAGCCCCACCCACTTCACAGGGTGTCTGTTGTGGGGAGGAGAATAGGAAAGCTTTGTCAGCTGCTTTGAATCCCCTTAAATGGGTGAGAAAAGCGGGGTAGAAAAGCCAACTCCTCTTCCTCTTTGCGGTTTACTTTCACAGTCACTGGTGACTCACTGCTGGTCTATTGCGTGGTTAATGGCCTTGAGCCGCCTACTGTATGCATTCAGAGACAATCTCTGGCTGTTAACATTGTTATTTGCAGTGGGTTGTTGTTTGTTTTTGAAGTACAGCTTCCAGATTTTGTTAGATGGAAAGGACACTTCAAAGCTTATAGTGAATATGCCCAGTTTAAAAACACTGATAAAAGTTAGCAAGCATCATTCATTATCATTGCCTCCTTGGAGTGACTGGCACAAGTAGGGACTAAAAGGAGGATAATGGGTGTATTCTAGGGATGTGCACAAATATTAGTAACATTTGAAATTTGGCCAAATTTGAACATTCAAATTTGAATGGAACTTCGGTATTCAAATTTGAAACAAATGTTTTGATACCTTCGTATGAAGCTTCGTATGATATTCGCATATGGGATCCGTATGCTATTTATATGCATTTGTATATAGGATCTGTATGCTATTCACATGGGATCCGAACGAGACTGAACATTCTTCATCAAATGCGAATCCTACCACATTTAAAGGGGATCTATTCCAACAAATACAAGTTTTTGCATTTGATTTGATGTGAGTCAAATTAAAAAAAAAGTGCACATTCCTGGTGTATTCATGGCCTGCCAGTGAGCTTCCATATGCAACTGGTTGCCCTGCAAGAACAGACTGCTAAAGAAGAAGGAGGAGGAGGAGGAGAAGAAGGAGGAGGAGAAGACGAGTTGGCTTTTCTACCCTGCTTTTCTCACCCATTTAAGGGGACTCAAAGCAGCTGACAAAGCTTCTATTCTTCTCCCCACAACAGAAGGTAGGTGGGGCTGTGAGAGCTCAGAAGAGAGCTGTGACTAGCCCAAGGTCACCCAGGTGGCTTCATGGGGAAGGGCAGAATCGAACCCGGTATTCCCAGATAAGAGTCTGGCTCCCTAACCACTAGACCAATGAATCACTGGTCTTGTCCATTTTATAGTATTAATAGATGCTTTATGTCAGGACAGGCTTTCATTTCACCCTTTGGAACAGAATAGAAGAGGCCCCGCTCTCTACTAACCTGCCCTGTCTACACTGGATGGAGTGTATACTAGGGGCTTATTTGCACTACAACCCATAGTGCATAATTAAACAGCTTTCTAGGAAGAGAATCCATACCTTTCCTGTGCTCCAGGGTCATCTGATGTGCCACACAAGCGTGCTGGCACCTGGGATAACCATAGACGTGCCTTTGCATGCACAGAGCATCAGCATTGTCATAGCAATGGCACTGATGCATGCACAGTTGCACAGGGAACCGCAAACAAAATGATGGTCCCCAGAAGAGTTGTGGCGCATTCGAATACAGGTGAGTGTTTGGTCGTGCACAGAGTGGGACGCAATTACCTAGCACTTGCAAAATGCAAGAACTACTTAACTTTGGGTGATTGCATTCCTGTCCTGTCCAGCAGATGGGGAGGGAAGTATGAAATGGCCCCAGGATACAGGTAGACTTATTTTAACAGGTCAACCAGTAGTCCAGGAACTTCTGAAATGGAACAGGGAAATGCATGTGTGCCTCCCTGTTTGGGTTTAACAGGGGAACCCATTTCAGGGGAACCCAAATTGCACCACCAAAATGGGTCCCCTGGGGCTCTAAGAACATGAACTTTCATTCCTAGCCATCAAAACCCTTGCAGCAGTCTCTGAAGTTCACATGAGCTCCAGAGCAATGCAGAGCCTGAACCAAAACAGGCCATCCAAGCCTTGTTTTGAGATAGCTGGACAGCTCCAGCATGGACCCACTCCAGTCAGAATGGTTCCAGCTAGAGCCCTTCCACACCCACAAGTGTGGGAACAGCTCAAGGGTCTTTCCACATTGGCCACTGAAGAACGGATCTAAGAAGATTCATTTTTTGGTGAACCATCCTCCTGAGGATCCATCCCAAATAGGGACAGATTATCGGAGGCCCTGCACAGGTGCGTGGAAGACAGATCCGGCAGGACAGATCGTCTCGGTGTTGTGCGGACGCCACAGCACCCATTCAAAAAGCCTGCCAGATCCCCCCACCCCCAATGCCACCCCTGGAGCCACGGGACTGCAGCAGACAGCTGCCAGTCACCACATGTTTCCAGTGGCGTGCAGTACGTGGGGGAGGGCGGAAGGAGGCAAACCGGCCTGCTTCCACCCTCCCCAACATGGCAGCCACCGGGACATCCATCCCTTTGCCTGGCCATGTGTGGAAGCGTCCTGCTTCCACACTGATCCAGGCAAAGGGACGGATTGAAGACCTAATTTTTTTAGGTCTTCAATTTAATCCGGTTTTCAGTGGCAAGACGTGTTTTAGAAACGGATCTTGCTTGCTGAAACGCAGAAGCAGCCACATGGAACGGGTCTCCAAAAGGTCTCCAGTGCGGAAGCCTCCAAGGTAAGTGTCTTAAATGGGTGTTAACTGGGTGGTTAAACCAGTTTAACCACCCATTGCGGAAACACCCTAAGACTGCATCCACCACTAACATTTCTTTTAAAAGTAGCTGAAAAGGCGTTTAGAGGTGGTAGCATACAAATGCTAGTTCTCCGATTTCTGTTTCTAACCCACATTGAAAACCAGAGAATCCATTGTGCAAGGGCATATTCTGGCTCCTAATGTGGATTAAGGCACTAGGAGACCAGTTTTAATTTCTTAAAACTGTGTGCAGATGCAGCCTAAGACTCAATCCATGCATTATCACGGAACTCGTAGTGAAGTCTTTAGAGAAGCCAAGAAGTGTATATTTTTGGCAACGTAACTGCTAATATTTATGCAGCGCTGTTTAAGTACTGCTTATTCAATGGAAAACATCATTTATCTCCCCTGTCGTCCGGTGCAATTTGTTTGGCTTCCCCTGGTCTCCCAGCAGCGCACTTGACTCACGAGTCCATTATTATGTATGCTTTCCTGGCCTCCAACCAACAAATGCTCCAATTAACTTTCTGCACACAACAGTCCCTTGTGTACACCTCTTGTGTGCCTGTC
Source organism: Aspidoscelis marmoratus (assembly GCA_014337955.1). Taxonomy (NCBI): domain Eukaryota; kingdom Metazoa; phylum Chordata; class Lepidosauria; order Squamata; family Teiidae; genus Aspidoscelis; species Aspidoscelis marmoratus. The sequence goes on from MTQE01002217.1 coordinate 7,037,696, forward strand.
CCTTCCTTTGCATCTCGGTTGTCCCTCGTCGCTCCCACCAATCAGCTGTTCATGTTTTATTCAACGCACTATCAACTTTTTCACAAGAGGGCAGAAGGCCAACACTGGATTGGAGGAGCCTTGCGAACATGTATAATGACTTAGTTTTTTAAAAAAACAGATTTTAACTTCCAGAACCTGTTGCTGAATCCAGGGCTCAGCCCTGGAATAGCTAGCCTTCAGCTATGGGATACTTCAGGAATGAGCAAACTCTGGGGTTTATGGATCTATTATTTTGCAACAGTTCTCAAGTCCACAAGGGCAAAGGGTCGGGAACATATGCTTCTGGGAACATATACAGCCCCAGATTTTTTTCCACCCATACTGGAGCCAGTTTGGTCTAGTGGTTAGGGAGCTGGACTCTTATCTTGGAATAAAGGCTTTGATTCAACCCTCCTCTACAAAGCCAGCTGGGTGACCTTGGACTAGTCACAGCTCTCTTCTGAGCTCTCACAGCCCCGCCAACCTCACAGGGTGTTCTGTTGTGGGGAGAAGAATAGAAAGCTTTGTCAGCCACTTTGAGGCACCTTAAATGGGTGAGAAAAGCAGGGTAGAAAAGCCAGCTCTTCTTCCTCCATGAAACCAGGAGGGTGACCTTGGGCTAGTCACAGTTCTCTTCTGAACTCTCACGGCCCTGCCAACCTCACAGGGTGTTCTGTTGTGGGGAGAAGAACAGAAGATTTGTCAGTCACTTTGGGTCCCCTTAAATGGGTGAGAAAAGTGGGGTAGAAAAGCCAACTCCTTCTCCTCATAAGAAGATAAGAACATAAGAGAAGCCCCGCTGGATCAGGCCACAGCCCATCTAGTCCAGCATCCTGTGGCACACAGTGGCCCACCAAATGCCCATGGGCATCTCAAGCAAAGACAAGGACAAACCTTCTCCTGCTCTCGAGTCCCAGCAAATGGCCTAAGAAGCGCCCCAGTTCCTCCTCCTCCTCCTCCTCCCCATTCTTATTTTCTTGGCTCATTCCAGCAGTCTCATTTAGGGAAAACAATTCATTCTTCCTGGCACTGATATCCCAATTTTCCTCCAAAAAGCTCAGTGGTACACACCACTCTCCTTTGCCTCTCCCTTTGTAAGGCTGATTAAAGTGAGAGGCAGCAATTGGCTCAAAGATACCTGCTGAACTTCATGTCCAAGTTGGGAAAAGGGACCCAAGAGGTAACGCCTGCACCTGTGCCAAAGGCAGGTGCTGTGGAGACCATAGGCCTCTTCGCACACGCGGTTCTTGAACGCGTGGAAGACAGCCCGGGACGCGGCATTCGCAATGCCGCGGCCAGGTTTGCGTCCCAGCTCGTTCCGGGCTGTCTTCCATGTGTTCAATATGTAGAGCACTTTAAAGTGCTCTACGTCCGTTCCCATGCGTACGAAGAGTCCGGGGCCATTTGGGGAGGGAAGCGTTCGCACACGCCTCCCCCCCCGCCAACATTAGCCAAAAATTGGCCTCACAGCTGGCGAGAGCCTCACTGATCACCAACCTTGCCGGGCTGGCGATCGTGCAGGCACGCTGATGCCGGTAGACGGGACAGAGAACCCACCAATTTGTGAGTCCCCTGTCCTATCTACCAGGGTCACTGGCACTGGTAGATGGCAGACCGGACCCACGATTCGGTGGGTCCCGTCTGCCATCTACCAGAGCCGGCACGCCGGCACGATCACCGGCCGGACAAGTTTGCCGATGGCCTCGCTCGCAGGGAAGTGGCTCTTTCCCGGCCCCGGCAGCTCCATTGCAGCTGCCAGAGTCGGGGAGCCACAAGGATCGGCTTCCTCTCACCCCTGTCTGGGGTGGGAGGAGGCCAATCTCGGGCTGGCTGGGGGTGAGGGGCTGAGGGAACCCTTCTTAGACCGAACTCATCTGGGTTCCGTCTAAGAAGGCTTCCCCCGACAGCGACAGCGACCATCTGCAGGGTGTAGGTGCCGGGATCTAGGCGCCTATGCCGCTCAGATCACCCCCCAACCCCCCAACCCCCCGCACCCTCCCACCCCCACCCCCACCCACCCCCCGCACCCACCCCTGACCGCGATCGCACCCATCTTCGGGGTGTAGGCGCCTGGATGTAGGTGCCTACACCCCGAAGATGATTCCCCCACCACCACCAGGGCCCAGGGACTCCTACCTGATTGGTGTCCAGGCTCATACTGAGCCCAGGATGCCAGGAGCGCGCACGATGTGCACGCTGCTGCCCCCTATTAGACAAGCAGTTCACATGAACTGCTCGTACAATAGGGGGCCGTGGTGCGCCATGGGCGCGCGCTCCCGGCATCCTGGGCTCAGTACGAGCCTGGACACCGATCAGGTAGGAGCTCTGCCACACGCGTCGCGTCCCCGGGCCCGGGGGGGGGAGGGGGAGAATCATCTGCAGGGTGTGGGTGCCTACATCCAGGCACCTACACCCTGCAGATGGGTGCAATCGCGGTTGGGGGTGGGTGCGGGGGATGGGTGAGTGCAGGGGGTAGGTGGATGGGGGTGAAATACAGGGGGTGGGGGAATCATCTGCGGGGTGTAGGCACCTAGATCCAGGCGTCTACTCCC
>MTQE01002217.1:7040956-7056152 GCA_014337955.1 Aspidoscelis marmoratus
AAGCGTCCTGAAGTTACTTAGGCCTCGTGCACTACATCCGTTCCAAATGGTCCAGAAAAAAGATTCCAGGACAGGAATGTGGCAGGTGACATGGACCACCACACTGGCAGCCATCAAGTAGATGGCTGGCTAGTAGGGATGTACCCCCAGGAGTGGTGGCCACCACATTCCACAGGTGGTTATATCCTCCTATGACGCATACTGATGTGTGTGGACCTCATGGTACGAAGCGACTGTGCAGATGTCGTCTTAGATTCTAGCCTGACCCTGTAGCAGTACAGCATGCCAAATTTGCTCTGTTTCCTCCTAGTCCAATAATTAGCACTCTGAGAAACCTAATGATCCATTCCAATAGCTTAGAGATCTTCAAGCGGAACAACTGTTCATTTAAGAGCTAGCCTGCAATGTTTTCAATTACTGATCTCGTCACCACTACAGACCATAACACAGGACAGAAGTGAAGATGTTCTCATTTCATGAGAGCTAAGTGAGACAACAGTCAACATGGATGGTGTTAAATACACAAAGCTGCTAGTTATAATGGCTGTGCACTAAATGCACAAGAAGAAGAAGAAGAAGAAGAAGAAGAAGAAGAAGAAGAAGAAGAAGAAGAAGAAGAAGAAGAAGAAGAAGAAGAAGAAGAAGAAGAAGAAGAAGAAGAAGCCACTTCCAAGAAATTCCCTGAACTTTGATAAGATCCACTAATTCAACAACTGAGGAGGTTCTCTAAGAGCGTAAGAACAACAAGCAGAATCAGCACTAGGCTGCTAGCTCTGCTCGCCCCTATAGAATGCTTTGTCTGCATTGCAAAGTAGGGGTGTGCAAGAATGCAATTTTCAGGATCCGATTCAAATTGAAGATTTGAAGATTCAAATCGATTTGAATGTTTATAATTCAAATGTATTCTCATTCAATTTGCACTGAATCCATTTGAATCTATTCGTATTAATTTGCAATTCGTATTTGGAGATACGAATGTTGAAAACATTTAAATGTGTCCGTACACATCTGTATGCATCTGGTTTTCGTCCCGTACGTAGCCATACAAATGCATACACATACAAACGTCCAGATAATTTGTACGAATGATTTGAAAGATTCAAAAATTCATTTGTATAGACATTTGATTTGAATTCAAAAGTCCGAATTCGATCGAATTCTATTGAATTTTGAATGTTTTGAATATTTGTGTTTTTTGGCAAATGTGTTTTTTGGCATTTGATTTGTAACAAACTGAATGTTAGAAAATTCATATTCATACGAATAGACCCTTTCAAATGTGGCAAAATTCTGATACAAATGTATTCATATGAATTCTTTTGAATATCCAGTACTAATGAATATGTATCTGATACATATCCGAGATATGTACCTGATACATATCGTGCAACAAATCCGCTCTGAAAGCATCAAATCCGACCTGAATCCACTTTTAATACACTCTCAAACCATGTTGCATAAAATCTAAATCCGTTGCAGATGTGACTGGTCCAGCTGCTCCACACCTCCCCTGTTTAACAAATGACCAAATGGCCAGTTTGGTTAGGGAGCCCGACTCTTATCTGGGCTCGATTCCACACTTCTGCATAAAGCCAGCTGGGTGACCTTGGGCTAGTCACAGGGGAGAAGAACAGAAGGTTTGTCAGCCACTTTGAGTCCCCTTAAATGGGTGAGAAAAGTAGGGTAGAAAAGCCAACTCTTCTTCTTCCTCTGCTTTGTATGAATGTCCGGAAACATTTGTATTCGTATGAATGTCGATATATGAATATCATAACATTCGATTCATGTCCGAATGTCTGAATTCATAATAACAAATATTAGGAATATTTGTACACATCTCAGCTGCAGACAAGTCCACCATGAGGCTAAGCTTCTCATGGAGCACTCATCTGCATGAGCCCAATTAGACATATTCATGAAGGCCAGGTGATCAGTGACTACGAAAATGGATGCCTAGGCACAGCTTTCAGGTTGGAGAAAGAGGCAGGACGCCTCTAAAGGCCATTTGCAGGGATTCGAGAGCAGGTGAACGTTTTGCCTTTGCCTTCTGCTTGAGATGCCCAGAAGCAATTGGTGGGCCACGGTTTGGGACAGGATGCTGGACTAGATGGGTTATTTGGCCTGATCCAGCAGGGCTCATCTTAGGGGCCAAACCTCTCCTGAGATCATCACATTCTATCCTGGGACTTCTTGGTACCCTGTTTATATCCATCACTCCATGGTAGGGGTATGCACAAATAATTGAAGGCCCTTGAAATTTGATCAAATTAGTCCAAATTTCGACATTAAATTCGAATTGAACGTCCATAAATTCAAATTTAAAGATTCAAATGAATTTTTAATTTCAGATCTATTCGTTCAAATTATCCAGACATTCGTATATGTCCGGGTTCGTACACGATGCGTACTTGCAGATACGCAGCTTTCCCACATCCATACGCATTTGTACAGTTCTATACGGGACGAAAACGGGTTACATACGGGCTAACTACGAGATGCATACAGACACGTACGGACGCGTACGGGATGCGTAATGATGCATACGGACACACGTTGTCGACATGCATAAGTGCAAATTTGAATTGAAGTTTCGAAGGAATAGACTTAAATTTGCTTAATTCGAATCGAATTTGGTTAAACTTGAATTTTAAAGATTCAAATAGCATTTTCAGGTATTCAGTTTGAATCGAATCCCAACGCACGCCCCTACTGCATGGAGACCCAGCATAGGATTTATCATGAAGAGGCAATGTACTGGCAGAGGAGACTTACATGAACAGTTCTCTACTCGCAATCCTGCCAAAGCCACACTGCTAGCCAATGGCGAAGGGCAGGAGCAAAAGGTGCCAACCACACAGCCCAGGAATTATCTCCCATCATCCATGCTGTTCAAGGGATAAGAATTTGAGGGCACCAGGGTTTTGTTCTTTGCTTTGGCTTTTCTCTATGCAAATGATGCTAAAAGATGCAAACACCAGCTGCCACATGCTACCACCCTGGAGCCATTTCTGAGGTTCTCTTTTTAATATATGTGGAAACAGCCTGACCTGTGTATTGTGTATGGAGGGGGGGGAATATTGGTTTTCCCTCTGACCCAGTTTTTCAAGGAGCCATTTCACACTTCGGCCCATAGTCAAGAACTGGGCAACATCTGGGGAAGAGCATCTGCACTTAGAGGAGGCTGTCCAGCCTTCCAGGCACCTCCTGCCTTCCCAGATGTTGCTTATTTCTTGATGTGAGGCCTTTTCGCATTACATCCGGAACGGATGTAGTGCACATGGCCCAAGTAATTTCGGGACGCTTTCAGCATTCACACACAGGAAGGCAGGAACGCGTGTAAACACGTTCCTGCGCGCCTGTGTGCGAATGCTGAAAGCGTTCGGAAGTTACTTAGCCAGGAAAGGCCGGCCAGGGGCAGGGATATGGCCTGCAAGGCTGCCTGCCATTGGGTGCAAGCACCCAGGGGCGGGCGGCGCTGTCGGGCCGCTTGCCCCGCTTCGTGCCGGCTGTACGGGGTTCGATTGAGCCCTGTACAGCTGGCACGAAGCTACCCGGGCACCTGGGCACCCATCACAGGGCCCAGGGCAAGCTCCCTATGGGGCAGGACCCCTTTGGAGATAGGAGCACCTGGCTCCGGTCTCTGAAGGCTTCCCCCCGACCCCGATCGCGCCCATCTGTGGGGTGTAGGCGCCTGGATGTAGGCGGCTACACCCCGCAGATGATTCCCACATCCCCTGCAGTTCACCCCCCACCCCCCCCACCCCATCTCCACCCACCCCCTGCACCCACCCCGGAAAGTACGAGCCCGGACACCGAACAGGTAGGAGCTCCGCGCGTGTCGCGTCCCCGGGCCCTGGCGGGGAATCATCTGCATGGCTTAGGCGCCTAGATCCAGGCGCCTACACCCCGCAGATGGGTGAGATTGTGGTCGGGGTGGGTGGGTGCGGGGAGGGGGAGGGGAGGGGTGGGGGTGAGGTGTGGAGGGGTGCGGGGATGATCTGCATGCTGTAGGCGCCTAGATCCAGACGCCTACACCCAGCAGATGGGTGCAATCAGGGGCAAGGGGAAGCCTTCTTAGACGGAACCCACCTGGGCTCCGTCTAAGAAGGGGTCCCTCAGCCCCTCGCCCCCAGCCAGCCTGAGGCCGGCCTCCTCCCACCCCAGAAAGGGGCGAGAGGAAGTTGATCCTTGTGGCTCCCTGACTCTGGCAGCCACAATGGAGCTGCCGGGGCTGTGGAAGAGCCACGACTCCGCAAGCGAGGCTGTAGGCAACCTTGCTCGGCCGGCGATCGCACGGGCACGCCGGCCCTGGTAGATGGCAGATGGAACCCACCGAATCCTAGGTCCCCTCTCCCATCTACCAGCATCAGTGACCCTGGTAGATGGGACAGAGGACCCACAAATTGGTGGGTTCCCTGTCCCTTCTACCGGCATCGGCACCCCTGCGTGATCACCAGCCCGGCAAGGCTGGTGATCAGCGCAGGTCACGTCAGCTGTGAGGCCAATTTTCAGCCAATGCTGGCGGGGGGGGGGTCGTACCCACGGCTGTCAGGGAGGGACATGTGTGCAAACACTTCACTCCCCGAACGGCCTGGGGTGCTTCAAACGCACACGGACGGATGCAGAGCACTTTAAAGTGCTCTGCATCTGGAACGCTTGGAAGACAGCCCGGAACGGGCTGGGACAGAAACCCGGCCACAGCAATGCGAATGCTGCGTTCCTGGCTGTCTTCCAAGCGTTCCAAAACCCCGTGTGCAAAAAGGCCTCAGATGTGGAGCACGAAATCACACTCCACACCTTTCCCAACCCTTACCCTAACTTACCCAATTGCATCCAGCTGGGGAGCATTCATGCTTCAGCTGGATGAGGAGGTCAATACAGCTGCCACGCAAACGGACCGGCAGCTCTGCTGCCCTCCTGATGCAACTGCAACTGCCCAGAGCATCAGAGTCATTATGGCAACACGCAGTCGTGGAGGGCGCCGTACTCAAGATGGCAGCGCCCTGAAGAGGGCCGGCCTGGGATTGATCACAGGTGAGTGACCGATTGCACAGGGTGTCGGCTGCAAGGGACTCGCACTCAGAACTGCAAAGGCTTCTTAAGTTTAGGTAATTGTGCTCCTTTCCCATTCAGCAGACACGAAGGGAGGTGCGAAATCGCCCCAGGTTACAACTTCACTGGGTTGACCCTTGTTTCTATTATTTTGTAAAAGAGGGTAAAAATCTTTGCTTGTCTACACTTTCCACACCATGCAAGATTTGATCCCCATTCGCCACGTCTGGTCTCAAATTCAAAAGTCCCAAATTTTGCAGCCTCTCCAGCCCTTTGATCTTATTTATATTTATATTTATATTTATATTTATATTTATATTTATATTTATATTTATATTTATATTTATATTTATATTTATATCCTGCCCCATACCCAAGGGTCTCTGGGCGGCTCACAACATTAAAAACAAACATATCAAAAACTATATCAGTCCTAAAACCAGTACAAAGTTTAAAAATCAGCATTAAAAAATACAAAAACAGTTCAAAACCAGCAGTGTTTACAATGGGGGAAGCGTAGGGAACATTTAACCAAAGGCCTGAGTGAAGAGGAATGTTTTCACCGCCTTCCTAAATAGGAACAAAGAAGGGGCCTGACGCACCTCCAGGGGGAGACCGTTCCACAGCCTGGCGGCCACTACCAAAAAGGCCCTCTCCCGGGTGCCCACCTGCCTAGCTGCTGAAGGCGGTGGGATCACCAGGAGGGCCTCCCCTCCAGATCTTGTGCGCTTACTCTTATGTTTCCATTCCAGTGCACCCAACGTTTTAGAAGAATGCTCTGGAAGCTGGGAAGCTATCAAGCTTCATGCATTTTGCAGAGCGTTTGGTCCAAACTGCCCACTCCACCAGAAAGGGAATGGACTTGTGACCAGCATGTTAACTAAGTGATCCAACGTCCCTTTCCCTCCTCCTTGCATTTAAACAATTCACTGCAGCATCTGTCCCATCCGATTTCACAGGTTGAAGATACGTTTTTGGCATCTGAGCGCCTGGTGCTATTGCAGAATCATCTATCATCTAGCAAGTGCAACAAGGGGGTTATAATTCATCTGCAGAGAAATGCGCCGTTAATTTCTTGTTGGAAGCGCTTGCTGCAGTCCATGTGCTGTTGTAGCTGTCTTTTCTCACTAACCCTCAACCACACAATTCACAGTGAATTATCTGATATTTTTAAAAAGGTCTGAACTTCCCCTGCCAAGGCCATGGCAAGTGTGGGATGGCCAAAGGAGGAACGGTTTTGAACTCTTGCACATTAGAGGCATTTCTGCTCTTGCCTTCTCATCCGCTGGACAGGAAAGGTGCAGAACAAACGTGTACTAGCATTTGCACTAGGGAATGATCGTACACAATAGCTTAGCCCCCGTGTGCCTGGACTCACTTATACCTTCATCCAGTTGGCATGTCCAAGCCAACTGCAGGATGCCACCATTTTGGTTGTGGTTCCCTGCTCAACTGTGCATGTGCCGGTGCCGTCGGCATGGCAACGATAGCGCTCCGCACTACCATCTGAGGTACCAGCGAGCTTGCACAGTACTTCGGGTGACCACTAGCGCTGGAAAAGGCGCGAATGCTCGTCTCCTGGGAAGGTAAGTTTTGGGTTGGGTTTGGTAAAGATTGGTTTGCTTGTGGTGCACAATTTCATGCACTACAGCTAGTTTGCAATTAGTTAACATCCAAGCAGGCAGGGGACATCTGTAGGTCCTGCATGTGCAGATGTACCTGCCCAGATGTTAACTAACTGTAAACTAAGAGGCCAAGTGTGAATTGGCCTCTGGATTAGGTTGAGGAAGAAGAAGGAAACCTGTTCAATATTACTAACTTGGCCTTGTCCTGTCGCCCATATTTCACAGACTGTTCTTGTTTGTGGACCCACATTTACCACCATCTTACATTTGGTTACTTCAAACTCTGTGCCCCTTGAGGTACCTCCTTCACCATGGTCTGGACCAATGGTTCTGCACCAGCCAGGCCCACCGGTTGGAACCACAGAAAGACATAACATGGAACAGTGCCATCTACATGACAGTCCAGCCTCCACTAGCTCCAAAGTTCACATGATTGGCCTCCCCTCACCCTTTTCCAGGGTGGAGGGAGGCTGATCTGCGGCTATGGGCCAGGGGATGTGGGACCCTTTGGTAGACCGGACCCATGTGGTCCCAGTCTACTGGGGTCTCACATCCCTTGGCCCATTGGAGCATATCACCAGCCTCCGCAGGGCTCAGCCATCTGGATCCAGGTGGCTGAGCCCTGCAGAGGGCCATCGGGACCCCCCACCCACCCTGGGCACCCACCCCAGGGCTCAGAAACACGTGTGTGCTCACCTTCCTGCTGGCTGCTCTGCCAGCAAATGACCCGGCTTAGTGGCACGGTGCAGGCTGGCTGGCCAATCAGAGGCTGCGGAGCATGTGGGCTGGCTGGCCAATCAGAGACTGCGGAGCATGGACACATGCACGCGTTGTGCCGCACCACGCCGTGCCACGCCGGGTCATTTGCTGGCAGAGCGGCCAGCAGGTTGGTGGGCACGCACGTGTTCCTGAGCCCCGAGGTGGGTGCCCAGGGTGGGGTGGGGGGCGCGGGGGCAGTTCCTGCCAGTTGTGGGGGACCGATCGGGTCCCCTACAATGTGCAAGAACTGGGGGAAGGCCCCTGACAGGTCTGCCCACCCCTGGGTGTTCTCACCCAATGGCGGGCAGGCCTGGGAGGGGCTTTGCAGCCCTGTCCGGCCTTTCCCGGCTAAGTCAGTTCAGGATGCTTGCAGCATTCGCACGTAGGTAGGTAGGAATGCATGTAAACGTGTTCCTTCCTGCCTACGTGTGAATGGTGAAAGTGTCCCGAATTGACTTAGCCTGATTACATTACCGCCGTTCTTGGGGATGGAGCCTCTGAGTTCTGCACTAACATGTGGACCAATGAGAACATTACAAATGAACGGTGAGTACAGAAAAAAGCCAGAATAGGTATGCTATGGATGCAGTCACACCTTCACTTTAAACTTCCTTCATCTTCTGCAACGTTCACACCATTTTATTTCTATCCACTTTATTTGGGGACTTTCCACCTTCTATTTGAACTTTCCTGAATAGAAATAAAAAGGTGTGAGCGTTGTAATCAGAAGATGGACCGGAAAAGGTTTAAAGTGAAGGTGTAACCATGGCTTATTATGTTCGGGGTGGGGGTTATTCAGTGCTGATATGGTTGTTAGCAGGGATCTGCATGGATATATTTTTGACATTTGAATCCAAGTAGATTCGAATGTCATAAAGTCCTATTTGGTTCGGATATTTAAGAGTCAAATGTCTTAAAATCCGATTCAAAGCCGTAACATTTGAATCCATACGTTCGAATGTTAGGTTTGTATTTAAAGATACAAATGTCGACAACATTCATATCTGTTATACGTATCTGTGCGCAGGCCGGAAAAATCCGTATGCATCCTGTATTATTCCATACACATCCTGTTTTAATCCCGTATTTTAAGCGCAAGATACGGATCATTTTCAGGCAGATTCGTATATGACAGATACAAAACTACACATTTGAATCATTCAAAAATCCGTATCGGATTTTCAAAAACCCGTATTCAAGTTCGAATGTCAAATTCGGATTTTTGAAAAATCCAATTCAAGTTCAAATGTCAAAGTTCATCAGATTCGAACTGAATATTCAGATTTTTAAATATTTGTGCACATCCCTAGTTGTTAGGTAGGAGCTATAAGTTCCGCCTCCTACTATGAAACAGGCTGTGGTCACACCCTCACTTTAGACCTTCTTCAGTCTATTGTCAGGTCTGACTGCTCACTCCTTTTCATTTCTATCTCTTTCATTTGTGGACCTTCCATCCTCCAGGAAAGTCCGCAAATAAAACAGATAGAAATGAAAACCTGTGAACAGTCAGACCTGAAGATGGACTGAAGAAAGTTAAAAGGGAAGGTGTGCCCATAGCCATCGCCTCTGCAGAACAGAGACAAAGTCCTTGCTGAACCCCACAACAAGAAGTACTGGTGGGTGTAGATGAGGGTTACTGAACCGTTGTCCTTCATGACTAGGCTATAGAGATTTTTGGATTACAAACCTGGGACTTGCTGGGATTGTACAGTCCTAAATCTTATCTTATCAATTTATTTGCATACCACTTTTTCAGACAAACTGCTCGAGGTGATTTATACCAAAATTGAAACGCAGCACAGTATCAGCGAAATGAAACAATGCATTATTAAATTGAAAACAGAAAACACTAAAATATACATGAAACAGAGGGAAATTGGGGGAGTTCATTCCATGAAAAGCGCACACAATCCCCAGTTTGTGGCTCGTGCCCTGAGCCCAGCAGCACTTAATACAGGCGGCAGCGGATTCCCTGAATAAAGTAGGAGGCAAGACAAGGGTTGGACTTGGGTAGGCAGCACATGAGCTTCCAGGTGGGTACACTGAACTGGTCTCAGCGCCCACCCTTAGCCTAGCTGCACTTAATGCAAGCAGTAGCAGGTTCTGTCCAGAAAGGGGACGGAAGAAGAAGCAGAGTTGGCTTTTCTACCCTGCTTTTCTCACCCATTTAAGGGGACTCAGAGTGGCTGACAAAGCTTTCTATTCTTCTCCCCACAACAGAACACCTGTGACTAGCCCAAGGTCACCCAGCTAGCTTCATGGGGGAGGGCTGAATCGAACCCAGTATTCCCTAACCACTAGACCAAACTGGAGTGAAGGAGTGGACATCAGTAGGCAGTAGACAACGCAGGCAGCCGCAGATTTTCTGCAGAAAGGAGGCAGAACAAGAAGTGGACTCAGGTAGGCAGCAGACATGGCCCCTCCAGATGTATCGGCTGCCTTTCACTTGTGAACACAGGTAGCGGCAGAGCAAAACAAGGTAGGGACTCAGGTGACAGAAGACAACCACCCAGATGTACCAAATGTGCTGCCCCCAGCTCCCTTAGTCTGACACTTTTTAATACAGACAGCAACAGATTACCAGCAGAAAAGGGGTTGTGCTGAGTGAGGTTGACAGCCTGCTCACTGGTTCTCCTGGGACCGCAGAGCTGAAAGGTATCACGTCCTTGGTCCTCTCTGCACTTGGCCCTATTCCGGACTATATCTTGCAATAGGGACCTGCCATCTGCATGCCAGTGCAGACTACAATGGGCCCCATTCCAGCAGGTCCCATTCAGGGTCTGCCATAGTCTATACCAGGGACCTTTCTGCACTTGGCTCCGCTCTGGAGTGTTTCTCAGGCTAGGGGCCTGCTGACCACATGCTCATTCAAGCTATGACAGGCACCAGGTGAGACCTGCCATAGTCTGCAAGTAGCATGTAGGCAACAGACCCCTATCCCAAGATATATTCCAGAATAAGACTAAGCGTAGAAAGGGTCTAGCGTGTGGACAGCAGGTTCCTATTCCAAGATACGGTTCAGAAAAAGGCCCAGTGCAGAAAGGGCCCTGGGGTCTTCCTGCACTTCACTTCCCATCTGCAGTATGGAAATTGTGCATCCCCACTTGAGTGCACTAGCATTCAGCTGGACCCCCAGCACTGGAAGAGGTGTGAATGCTCTTTCTGGAGGCTGGGAAAGGTGTGTTTGCGGATGGAAGTGATGCATGTTTTCATGCACCTCTGCTAGCAGCCACTGGGGTAGCTTTTGAAATAACAGGAGACATTTCTGATGTGGAAGCGCCTCCTGCAAGTGCAGATGGTGCTTCCCAGAAGCTACACCAGGGTGTACTAGCAGGTCACGTGTGAATCGGCATCTGGGGCCTATTCGCACTTGGCCTTATTCTGGAATATATCCCGGATTAGGGGCCTGTTGTCCACATTCTACTGCAGGCTACAGCAAACCCCAAGTGAGGCCCACTATAGTCTGCATTAGCCTGCAGACCACAGAGCCTTGTCCTGAGATATACTCCAGAAAAAGGCCAAGTGTGAACAGGTCTACATTTGGCCAGGAAAACCAAAGGCTGTGCAAAGGAGAGATGATTCTTATACTATCCCTCAGGATTAGTGTGTTCTTATCTTCTAGGGATGTGCACAAACGTTTTTTCAACATTCTATTCAAGTCGAATTGAATACTTGAAAATTCAATTTGATTCGAACCTTTTAAAATCTGAATTTAACAAGATTTGATTCGAATTTACCAAATTCAAATCTAGTTGTTTGCATTATTTATTTGAATTTGCACTTACAAATGTCGACAACATTCGTAGATGTCTTTACGCATCTTCCCGACATCCGTACACATTTGTATGCATCTGCACACATCCATATGCATCCCGTAGTTAATCCTGTATGCAACCTGTTTTCATCCCGTACGGATCCCTACAAATGCATATGGATGCGGGAAAGATGCAGATCTTCAAGTAGGCATCGTGTAAGAACCCGCGCACATGCGAACGTCCACATAATTCAAACCAACAGATCCAAAATTCGAAATTCGATTTGAATGTTTAAATTCAAATTTCGGGACATTTTGTTCGGGTTCAGATGTCGTAGTTCAGCACATCGGATTGAATTTTGAATGCCTACAAATATTTGCGCACATCTCTATTATCTTCATCTCCTTTCTTTGTCATTTTCCTCTTTCTGTCCTAATAGAAGGAGAAGCAAAATGTATGCATCAATGGGAGGCGAAGAGTTACAGATCTAATTTCCAGGATGAAAAGTCTAAAGGGCAGTGGGCTGGACACACTGCTAGGCGAAATGATGACAGGTGGGCAGCAGAATTACTTGGCTGAATATCAAGAGACCAAAAAACCCCTTAAGGAGCAGCCCATAGAGCAGATGGGCGGATGATTTGAAAAGGTCTGGAAAAGAAATCCCTAAGACCCGGGGCCTTTCTGTACTTGTCCCTGTAGTAAACATGCAGTAGGCTCGCAGACAGAGCAGCTCAGAAAGGGCCCCTTCTGTGCAGAAGTGCACTGGATGCAAAATACGTGTGGAACACCATTTCATGCTCCACACACACAGACTTCTCTTGCCCAGAGACAGCCTTTGCCATCTCTGTTAAAGCCCAAGTGCACTGACACCTAAGATGACCCCAAGCGCAAGAGTGCATGCATGGCCCATCACTGTCAATCTGGTGATGGTGCCAGCACACGCACAGTCTCCCCAGTCTCCAGGAAGAAGATGGCGGCACATAGACCAGTGGCCGCACCTACAGTAGACACGTGGGGGGGGGGGGAAGAGATGGTATCCACTAGCATTCACAAATGTGCACAAATATTCGTAACATTCGATATTCTTACAAATTTGTACAAATTCAGACATTCGTATACAAATGGAATGTTACAACACTTGTTGACATTTGTATGAATGCTGCAGGACATTTGTGGACGTGGGAGGTGGGAAAGTGGCTGCACCAGCCACATCTGCAGAGGATCCAGAGTGCATTCAACGTGGATTGAGAGCAGATTCGAAGTGGATTCGGGGCAGATTTGACACTTTCAGAGTGGATATGTTATGGGATATGTGTCAGATACATATCGGATTCGTATCAGATTCGTATGAGATCTGTTTGCGTTTGTATCAGATATAGTATCTGTACAAATTTGTACAAATACATCCATATCAAACAGAATCCCACCACATTCAAAGGGGATAGGGGTGTGCACAAATGAAATTTTTGACATTTGGTTTGATTCAGTATTTGAATATCGAATATCGAATATTCAAATATCTGAATTTGTACTTAAAAGAAAAACTAATGTCTCAACATTTGAACCAGTACAAATACATTCATATCTATTGGTTTGAATATTTGATACCTATCGAATGATACAAATCTCATATGCATGTGTACACATCCATAAGCATCCTGTTTTTATCCTGTACTCATCCTGCTATCATCCTGTACGTATCTGTCTAGTGATGGGACAGAAAGTGGAGAAAATGCTTCTGGAAGTGCAGAATAAGACTGGGAAGATCTTCTTCCAACAGTGGGTCCAGAATATTTGCTGTTGTGGATGATGATGATGATGATGATGATGATGATGATGATGATGATGATGATGATGATATCTACTGGACTTTGAACCTGCAGGTTAGGACTCCAAAGCTTTTTAGGGCCTGGGTATCTCTTAGAAAATGTGAAGCACCCTATGAATGATGGAAAATACTAAGAACAGACAGACCTAAGGACTGATCTTCATCCTGGCCTTGCTTACGCTCCTTTGCAATAACAGTTTTCTTCATGAGTGAGCACCACTGTCTCAATGTATCAACTGACTGACTGCTGAATGTGTCTGATCTAAATGAAAAAGGCAACAAGTACTGATATATATCTTTGTCCAAAATGAAGCAAGGTCAGACAATAAGAGGGGGAAGGCAAGGCAAGGACTGTTCACACTTCACTCAGCAGGATGGTATAACAACACCATCCCACTGCAGTTAAGATCCAGCATGGAGGGAGGCATCTTCACTTCAAGTGCTGGTGCAGTCCCTAACTAGACCAATGGCACTTGAAGTGTGGATAGCCTGGCCTGATCACCATGACAAGATCTTTTATACCAGATTCACCTATTCCTATTTGTTTGAATTTTCAATTCCAATTTGCATTTATGAATGTTGACAACATTCATAAGTGCCCGTACGCATTGTTACACATCCCGTACACATCCATAGACATCCGTATGCGTCCCGTAGTTATCCCATATGCAACCCATTTTCATCCCATACAGATTCGTACAAATGCGTACTGATGTGGGAAAGATGCATATCTGCAAGTACGCATCTTGTACCAACCTGTACACATACAAATGTCTGGATAATTCAAACAAATAGATCCAAAATACCTTCGTTCAAATCTTTAAATTCAAATTTGTGGATATGCAATTGAAATTTGAATGTTGAAATTTGGACAAATTCTATCGAATTTCAAATCTTTGAATATTTGTGCATACCCTACTGGATGCCATAGCTTAAGGTGACCAGATAATGGTAACTTGATATACTGACTCACGTTTGCTCACGATGGAAACCATTGTTGGGTCTGTTCACACGTCCCTTCTGAATGCTACAGGAGAGATCTGTCTGTGCTCTCTGTCACCACCGCCATTTGGGAGTATCTGGGAACTCCCTCCAGCTGCCTTGATCTTCCATAGCAGTGGACAAGTAGAGTCACTTCTGGTCACACCATCTGCACTCGTTTGCTGGTGCAAATGCTGCAAGAGGGTGAAGTTGGGTAGGCTATATTTGTGCAATTGTGTGCCACATCATAATTGGCATGGCGACTGCCAGGTGCACAGTTGATGTTGCTGCAGCCGTTGCTGTGGTGATCCAGATGATCTAGGTTGGAACATCTGCACTCAAGTGCTGGTAGTCTGGTTGGAGACTGCACCAGCATTTGTGATGCGCTTGGGTCCCTCCACATCCAATCTGAACTGGAGTGGAATGATATAAAATGTGGACAGACCCTTAGAAAGGAGGCAACTAAGGCTTTGACAGAAGCCATTTGGAAACAGTCTGGATGTTCCAAAAATTAATGGGAACCACCATATGTTCCTTTGCACGATCTGAGGCCCTTGGCCTCCTGATGACTGTAATCATTATTTATTTAGATTCATAAAAGTACTCTTCTGGTACCTCAGGGATTAATTGGCTTATGGACCCCATATTCTCATAAGCAAGCAGCTAAATGCAACTAGCACTAGGTTTTCCAGCAATAGTTTCTAGCACACTTCAGTGGGGAAACAGCAGGTCTGCACCATAGGAATGCCATAATGGTGGTGTACCCCTCACATCTGGATTGGACCTGAGTCAGGCCTGATTCCTGCAGATACATGGAGAATTTCATTTAAGTTTCCTTTGCAATTACAAAAGGGGTTTGACATTAGGGGTATTTTTCCACCGCGCTCCTTTAATCTGGATCCAAGAAGATCCGGATCTAAGGAATGGGTACATTCCTTAATCCAGATCTAGTAGATCCGGATTAAGGGAAGTACCCAATGTGTTTCCATGGGTGGTCTAGCACCCAATAGCAATGGGTGCTAGCCTCCCTGCCATGGAAACACCGGAGCACCCATTTGGAAATCCGGATCTACCCATGAGGGGTCTGCTTGTCGCCCCAGGTGTTTGGGGGACAGGGGGTGCAATCTCCAAAGTGGCTTTGAAGCAATTTCAAAGTCATTTCAAAGTCACTTCGAAGTCTGTGCAAAATAGCTCCA
>MTQE01002217.1:7069853-7082779 GCA_014337955.1 Aspidoscelis marmoratus
GCGGAATTGAACCTGGTGTTCTCAGATAAGAGTCCGGCTCACAAACCACTAGACCAAACTGGCTCACTGAGCCATCACTGAAGTTTGGCTGTGCAAATTTGGAGGAGCACAAAGGAGGGGTAAGCACTATGGCTGAGTCCAGACAGGGTGTAAACCCAGGATTATCCTGGGTCTATGTTGGGATTGCCACCCGTGTCTCTGGCAGTCCCAGCGTTGCCTCCAGGATACTGGGGCGATACCCTGCGATAATGTTATTATGGAAAAATCAACTCCAAGAACACTTATCATGCCTGGAGACTTGTTTGCGCAATCTGCGAAAACCAAGCCAAAAATGGCAGCCTCACATGCACACAGGACGGCGTCTATGCACTTCTGGGTATTTCACATAATTAAAAAAAACCTGAGTGTTTGCAACACACCATTGCAGGACCATGTGCCCACACCATCAAACAGCTCTTCCTGCCCTGTGCTGGACCCCTGGACCTGGGCAACACACTTTACTTCGAAATATCACAAAAAATTGGGGGGACAAAAACAAAGAAAGTCTGGAGGCGACCTATATTACTTACACAATACATAAAGGCAAAAATATGTACACATATTTAGCACTACCTTTTTCTCCGTGTTGCTAACTACTGGAAAACAAACCCGAAGTGTGAGCTTTAAAAGGGTAGGGTACCTGGCTGACTTTCTTCAAACTATCTGACTTCTGGTGATGATCCAGATCTTGTTAGCCAG
This sequence comes from Aspidoscelis marmoratus, assembly GCA_014337955.1. Taxonomy (NCBI): domain Eukaryota; kingdom Metazoa; phylum Chordata; class Lepidosauria; order Squamata; family Teiidae; genus Aspidoscelis; species Aspidoscelis marmoratus. The sequence continues at coordinate 7,070,592 of MTQE01002217.1, forward strand.
AGAAAAATCTATAAGTGGTGTCCACCTCTCTGAAAGTCAGATGGAGAAAAGAGGCAATTCCAGTGGCCAAAAGCCTAGCTTCCAATTGTTTTTATATTTATTTATTTGCATTTAGAGAGGATTACATGCTCCATCAAATCACTTGCAACATCAAAGTAAGTTTCAAAAAAAAATAATAATCTCAGTACAGGAGCAAGAAAAACACGCAAAATATTTGCTAGGATTTGGTCAGCTAGCCCCTGAAGAACCTCTGGGGGAAACATCAGGTAGGTGTAAATATTGTTACAGTGGTTAGTTATTACCGATAGGGATGTCCACTTTTTTTTTTTTTTTTTGCATTCAAATTCGGGTCGACTCAAATGTCCAAACATTCAATTCGATTCAAACGTTTAGAATCCAAATACAACAAAATCCAATTCGAATCAAATACATTCAAAACTATTTGTTTGAATGCTAGATTCGAATCTGAAGATACGAATGTCGACAACCTTCATATGTGTTATATGTATCTGTATGCATTTCGTACGCATCCTGTTTTATCCCGTATGCATCCCATTGTTGTCCCGTACTATAAGTGCAAATGCATATGGATACATATGAGATTCGTCCAGATATGTATGTAATACATATGTATCTATACTTTTGAATGTTTCGAATCATTCGAACAAACGTTTTGGAAATTTTGAAATTTTGAATGTTTAAATTTGAATGCGAAGACATTCTATTGGAATTCGAATGTCCACATTGGATCGAATTGGATCGAATTTCGAATGTTTAGAACATTCGTTTGCATCCCTAATTGCCGATACTAAATATGAAAGATCTGGGTCAATGAATGTGGTGCAAGCAAGATATCCAGTCAAACAGCAAGACTCGAGGATTACTGCCGCAGTTGTGCAATACGTTTTTAAATGCAAACAAAACTGCTTTGCCTTTTGCTGCTCTTTAATCATCTCAAGGTAGCTTAGAAGTGTTTTAAGGGGAATGAATCCACTTGAAATAATCACAGCTGCTCAACACACCCGCAGAACTGAGGTGCTAGTTACGGTAACCCATCACATAAATTAAAAACAGTCCGGTAGGGATTCCCGCTTTCTCTCCCTCTGCCCCACTCAATATTCTGGATTAATTCGGGTTGCCTTATAGGAAAGTACAGCCCCATTATTGAAACTAGGCAATGGATGGGAAGGAGGCTTTTGAATGTACCTGGATCAGAGCACCCTTAATGCTTTTACTGTAGTGGACTGGGTAGAACATAAGGTTCAAGTCTTAGCAAAGCAAGGTTTGAATGCCCATTTGGTTAAGGTTGAAATAGGGGGAAAGAGAAATGTACTTATTGTGCGTAGAGGAAAGGCAGGGTATAAATGCAAAAATACAATGTTAGCTGGGCGCACGGTGCTATATGGAGATCCAAGGCGGCTTATGGCTACATTTACATGCACACAGAATGCCTAGAGGAAAGAAGAAGAGCTCATAGAAGGGATTGTCCTACTTGTTTCAGAAAAAAAGAAGGCTGAGCACCAGGACTTGGTCCATGCCATGCCTCAGGAAAGGGACGGGGCAGAGATGAAAGTTGGTTGATCCAGCTCCAGGAGATTGTGGGAAAGGGATTCAGCAACCAATCAGATGGAAACCAAACTCCATGCATGATGATGCCCTTTGCTGGCAGAAGAGCTCTGGGTACCACCACCAAGAGATGACTGGCTGCTTCCTGCCCCTCCAAGGGTTCTTCCTGAGAAGTAGGAGTCTTCTCCTACTTGCATCAGGGATTTCCCACTGGAAGGAGGAAACTCGTCCCCGGGAGGCAGACGGTCCACTTACCAGCTGTAAAGTGCAGAGGAAAATCAAAGTGCAGCGCCCCGTGCAACACCCCATCTTGGCCAACCTCCTGGGGAGACTCTTCAGAAGACCGATAGCCTCATCCGAAGAAGTTTACCACCATCTGCTTCCCAGCATCTCCAAAGTCCAGGGGTGCCTTGCTCAGGACTCCCAGACTCAAGGCAAGCCCCAAAGCCAGCAAAGCCACAAGTCACACTCTGGAGTCTTTCCTTAGTTTCCTTCCCAGTGAAGCAGCCGGAGAGTTGAGCTAAGCTAACAGCTGTTTCTGGCAGCCAGGGTGCTACTCCTGACGCTTTGTGAAAGAGCCCCCTCTAGGAAAACCTCAACCTTGGATGGATGGATGGATGCAATGAGTGAGTGAGTGAGTGGGTGGGTGGCTGGGTGGGTTGGTGGGAGATGTAGTGGGGGGAGCGCAAGGGGATCATTTCTTAAAAGGGCAATGCCAGCTAGAGGCCCTCCTTCCTTCTGGCTGCAGCTCATTTCTATGCATGCGCTGTCAAGAGTGGCTGTTCTCTCTGGCTTATCTCTCCTTTGCAAATGAAGTTTATCACTCTGTGGCAATCGCCTACACAGTTTGCATGGCGTTCCTTCATGCCGCATAGGACGGGACCAAATGTCCACCCTATCTGGCCATGCTCAAACCACACTGCTGTCAGATGGCCATCGGGAAGCAATATTTCAGAAAACAAAGTTACATCTGCAACAATCTTTTACGCCAGGCTCCAGATGTTCTCTGCTCCAACTCCCATCAGTCCTAGCCACCTGGAGGGCTTACATACTTCTCCCTAGATATGTAGCCCACCTGGGAGCAAACCTAACTGAATATTCTCTCTCACACACAAACACACAGAGTCAGACCAGAAACACACTTAGGGTGCCTCCGCACAGGCCCTTTAACACCCATTAAGCACGGATCCGAAAGTGCGCCTCTGCACACGGGCCGCTGTTTAGCACACTTCCGGCGAGGCGTGTCCGCACAGCGAGCCCATTTCTAATCCGGATTTCGGCGGCAAAACCGCTTTGATTCCGCCGCGTCCGCATTAGAAGGGGCAATTAAGCACACTTCCGGTAGGTGCGTCCGCACCTATCCGTGCTTAATGGGTGTTTCTTGCACACCACATTTTTAGTGGTCTTGTGCTGTGAATCCGCATCCGTTTCGGATGCGGCCGCACAGCGCAAGTGTGCTAAGAAACGACCCATCCCCGGCTCACCATGATTGGCTCCCCAGAGCCAAGCATGGCGAGCCGGGGGGCTCCTAACGTTAGGCTCGCCCTCGTCCCAGAAGCGGCGGATCGCCACTTCTGGAGCCAGGGCAAGCTTCCCTAAAGACCACCCTAGCACCCGCCTCCAATCCGGATCCACGTCGCATGGGCAGCGGCAGGGGTGCGGGGTAGATCCGGATCTCTTAGATCTGGATCTACCCCACAAAACCGGATCTGCCGTGCACACGGAGCTATTAAAACCGGTTCCCCGGGGAGCCGGTTTTAATAAATCCGGGTGCCAGAGATCCAGGTTTTTTTGCCCCTGTGTGGAAGCACCCTTAGTGTCTATTTGCATTTAGAATCCTGATTTTTGAAATGTACAATTTTTCAGCTACGTTCTGTAGAAATTTGTGCATGCCCCATTTTATTCCTAGTCTAGACCACCTTCATTTTTTTTTTTTCAGAATGCATTTTATCCACTTGTGATCTATTTTCCCCCTAGTTTGCTTTTTAGTATGAGAGCTGACATGGATGATCTGTGGCTTGAAGGGGCACTGCAAAGAGAGGGAAAGTAGGCTTTTTACCTCCTTTTTTAAAAGATGGCCATCTCTAGAAATGATAGAATATTAGAAGGAACTTCTAGGGTCATCCAGTCCAACCCCCTGCTCAATGCAGAATTCACTAAACCAGCCTCTGCTTGAAGAACTCCAGTGAAGTGGAGCTCACTTCCTCCTGTGGCAATCTGTTCCACTGACTGATCACCCTTATTGTCAGAAAGCGTTTTCTAATAGGGTTAGGGTTAGGCGTGTTCAACCTGTGAGCAACTAGTACTCTCAGATCCTTTTTATTTGTGCTGCTACTCAGCCAGATTCCTCCCATTCTGTATCTGTTTTTCATTATTCTTATCCAGATGTAGGGCTCTGCATTTGTCTCTATTGCATTTGTTCCTAGTCTCAGTGGGTTGAGACCAACAGAACATTTCAGCCTACTGTTTAAACTTGTCTAGATCCTTTTGAATCCCCTCTTTCTCCTCCCTAATGTTAGCAACCCCTCCTAGCTTTGTGTCATCTGCAAATCTGATCAGCATCCCTTCAACTTCCTCATCCAGATCATTCATAAAAATGTTGAATAGGACTGGCCTTCAACTTGAAACATTCCTCCAATTGGACGTGAAGCCATTTATTATAACTCTTTGAGCATAATCACTAAGTCAGTTATGAATCCACATAACCATTGTCCTGTCAATCTCATATTTGATCAATTTTTCAATACGTGTGATATGACTTTGTCAGATGCTTTTCTGAAGTCAAGATACACTATTTCTTCAGCATTTCTCTGATCAACTCATCCAGTGATTTTGTCATAAAAGGCTCTTAGGTTAGTCTGGCATGATTTGTTTGTTTCAAATCCATGTTGGCTTAGGTTAATTTCTGCATTCCCATCTAAGTGCTTGCACATGTGTTATTTAATAATTTGTTTTAGGATCTTGCCTGGTATTGAAGTCAGGCTCACAGGCCTGTAGTTTCCTGCATTGACTTTCTTTCCTTTATTTAAACTAGGGACAACATTTGCTCTTCTCCAATCTTCTAGAACTTCCCGTTTGCCAGAAATTTTCAAAGATCACAGAAAGCAGTTCAGCAATTGTATCTGCTGATTCTTTAAGTACCCACAACAGAGAGATGCTAATAGCAATGCCTGACTGCCTAAACTCTGTGCCGGGAGGAAAAGTAGCAAAGCAGTGCCTGCCTGTGACACTGATGTACGTGCCTCAGTGACAGGGGAAAAGGAAGGTGGTAGCAATGGCCACAACACATGTTAACTCTGGGGAGAGACTGGTGGCATGCCTCTTTACAGAACACTGCCACTACATGCTACGGTTCTGGGGAGGAAGTGGCAGGGCACACTCTGGGCTTTAGCAGTGGAGAAGGAGGGAAGGCAGCAGTGGAAAGCACTATTTTCCACAGTTGCCACCACGTGTTTCAGCTTTGGGGAGAAAGAAGTTGTGCTTTCCTTTACTGCATGTGCTTCAGCTAAGGGAGGAAAAGCAGCAGTGGCAACCACTACCACCACATGCTTCTCCTCCTGGAAGGGAGTGGTAGGGTCTACCTTTACTGCCTATGATTTAGACATGGGGAGGAAGAGAAGGCAGTTTTACAGATATTCCTCTGGACATGTGTGTATCAAACTTACATAAGCGCAACACGCAAGCACATGGATCTGCAGGCTTTGAATTTTCCTGCCATGTGGCTGTTCTCACCATGATTTGCTATGGAAAGCACCTATGGCCATGTCCCCATGCTGGCCGTTTGGCACACTCTTGGTGCCCATGCCATTCCTGGCAATGCGGGACAGGTATGATTTGGGCGCAGATGGTGGTGTCCCCATGTGAACCATGCCAAACTCTGGTATAGGGAAGCAGCAGCACCTCCTCCCCACCCCCAGCTCTCCTCATTGGAAGCTGGATTGATGTCAGCCCGCCCCTGTGCCGCATGCCCCCTCCCTTAGCAGCACTGACAGCGACGACTGGGGTGGGAGGCACAGAAAGAAGTAAAAATAAAGCTTCATTCATAAAAATAACGTCTTAAAAAAAATTTAAATGCCAAAAGCCGCTACGAGGTTTAGAGACAGTAGGTGCTTGAGCAGTTTTGCACACCTCCGCTCCACCAGGGACTGCAAGAACACCTGTCAAGTGAAAATCAAGCCTTTATTTATGATTGCCTTGCAGATCAGGGAATCGGGGGTTGCAAATGGAACAAAAATCAAGTCATTATGCAGCCTGCCTTGGCATTTTTTCAAGGGGGTTGGAATTACCTTCGTGGAAATGGCTGGAAATTAAAAAACCAAGCCGTTCTCCAGCCTGCCTTTGCGATCGGCACTTTAAAAAGTCAGTGGCTGTCATCTCCAATGGACAGGGCAGGGACAGCAAGCACAACCCACCTCCCAATGACATGAGTGCAAATCTCCTCCCCGTTATCCCGTGAGTCTCCCCATGTGCATCCCCAGCTCACTGAGCAATGTGTGCCGGTCCCCCAAACTGTGCTGAGACTTGTTTTTTCAGGTATCAAATTTGGCACCCTTCTGGCATAGTTTGGGGGGATTTGGTACACTTTTCGGGGACCAAATCCAAAACACATGGGGACAAACCTTACTGATCCTACACTCGGGACCGCACCAAACTTGCATGGGGACACGGCCTAAGTGGCATTGTAAACAGCACTGTAAAGAACCATCATGGGAAAGAAATTCCATTTTAAAATAAGATTTTTCCTTTGCTCCTTTCACACCTTGTCAAACTTCACTATAGAAGAGAAGAGAATTACTGTAAACAGGATGACCTTTGAGGGATGGACTTGATCTCTGCTGTTGTGAATTCTCATCACCCTAAATGCAGTAGGGTGGGGAACAGCTACTAACTCTATTGTGTTCTAGCACAGTCTTGTCCAGCCTAACTAGTTTCTAAATGGATTTGCACTTAAGCTGCAAACATGTTTGTTTGTCTGCCCTTCCCTTTACCCCCGTTCTCCAAACCCATTAGTCTGCGATAACTAATAATTTTAAACTTGTGCTTTAAATGTGCCTGTCAAAAAGGAAAGACTTCAAACCATCTCTTGTCCAATGGCCTGTTTGTTCTATTTTTAGTAGCACAAGAAGGGTATAAAAAATATCCCAAGTTTTAATAGGTGAGGCTGGTGGTCTTTCTCCTGTCAAGAGCTGAATTCACTGTAACAGAGGGGCAGACTACCAGCAGTAACGATCCTTGGTTAAGAACATCCTTTCAAGAAAACCCCAACCATTTTCTGCAGCGGTTAAAAAAAAGGGTCAGAGGGAGGGAGGGAGGGAGGAGTCTGCAGAGCTCCTTTGTGAGGAAAGATTGCAAAATTAGGAACTTTTTAGACTAGAAAGGAAGAAATGCAGGGGGGCTGATAGGGACATAGTACGTAATATAATGCTTAGTGAGTGAGTTTGGTCTAGTGGTTAGGGAGTTAGTCTTTTATCTGGGAATACTGAGCTTGAATCTGTAGTCCTCCACAAAGCCAGCTGGGTGACCTTGGGCTAGTCACAGCCCCACCAAGCTCACAGGGTGACTGTTGTGGGGAGAGGAATAGAAAGTTTTGTCAGCCACTTTGAATCCCCTGAAATGGGTGAGAAAAGCGGGGTAGAAAAGCCAACTCTTCTTCTTCTTCTTCTTCTTCTTCTTCTTCTTCTTCTTCTTCTTCTTCTTCTTCCTGCAGTCAGTGTAAATCAGCAATTATTATCCCTTTCCCAAAATACTTGAAGCAGGGTTCACCTAATGAGGCTGAATCCTGGAAGAATCACAACAGATAAAAGGATTTTATAAAAAAAATGCATAAACTTCGGAACTCACTGCAATAGGATATCTTATCAGCCACCAGCAGGGATAGTTTCAGAAAAGGTTTGGACAAATATATGGAAGCTAGGCCTGTCAGTAGCCAACAGCACTATTAGCTATATGGCTACCCCTGGCATAGGGAGGAGGGCCACCCAAAACAACTATATGTCCCCTGATAAATTGATCCTGGGCCTGCCTTTCCTTGAGAGATTAGTTTGAAAAATGTTCTATCACCACCCCTTCTGCAGCTCATAGAATTTTTGTTGATGTTCCAGGAAGCAAGAAGGAGTGCTTAAAGAGTTTGGCTGGCTACAAAATTTTGGATTTAGTTATTATTACATTCTTTGCATAATTTTGGCCTCCCGTCTGCATGGTATGAAATGCTATTGTGTTTTCTTGGCCAAGGACTCATTCCACTTAGTTAGACCCTGCTGCAGGCTATAAAAGTTATACCTGCCATAGGGATCCATCCTACTTACTACATTTTGTACCCTGATACAACCCCAAATCACAAGAAAATAAGAAATGAGAATACCAAAATGTTTCAGATCAATATACAATAAATTGGATCTTTTGCTTGAAACAAATGCTGTACAACATTCCTAGATCCTTCAACCTTTACTCATAGGACATGAATGGGATTGGTTTTAAGAAGAGAAGCCCTGCTGGATCAGGCCTCAGGGTGCAATTTAAAGTTTGCTAAAACTCTTCTTTTGTCTCTGAGCGCCCCCATGCCAGGGTTTTTAACGAGCTTCCAGTGCTACAAAAGCAGGAAAACCTGCTACAAAATATGTGCCCTTTAAAGAAGACTTTCATTGCTCTTTTTGGAAGTTGCGGGTTTTCCTCGCAGCATTTACCTTGGGTACGCTCCGTGGCAAAAGGGACAGGGATCGCCGCACACACAGCCATAAAGCAATCACACATCTGCTGCAGTTTCCCTCCTTCCCTCTCTAAAGCACAGAACTTTCAAAGAGCCAGAATTGCAGAGAATTGCAACATTGTTATCAGGCGTGAAGTGGGTGTATTTAAAGTCACTGCTGCTCTACCGGGTGGATTTAGACAGTGATCTGTGAAAGTCCTAAGAGTGAATGAGCAAACCAACGCCAGGCAGATGGCTGCAGCCCGCACAGGAAGCCATTTAGGGGGACGGAGATCTGGGAGATGAACAGAGAACCGATGGCTATTTTCCTTTGAACAAGAGAGGGGCGGGGAGAAAAAAGTGCAGGCAAAGAAAACATGCTTCCGTGGGGACGGAAGGTGCATTTTAAATGTGCGTTTTTCTGAGCCTCATGCGGACGCTTATTCTGGAAGTGCAGGGCACTTTTAAAGTCCACTTGAATAGAGTGACAGTAGAGGGAGACTAGAGAGGCAAATAAGTCTTTTGGGGATGCAGCCACAGTCCATACAGTCGAGCATTCCATCTCACTCAGTGGCCCACCAATTGCTCCTGGGCATGCTTCTAAGGCCATCTGCTGGGATTCGAAAGCAGGAGAAGGTTTACCCTTGTCTCCGCTTGAGGTGCCCATGGGCAATTGATGGACCACTGTGTGGGACAGGATGCTGGACTAGATGGGCTGAGGCCTGATCCAGCAGGGCTCATCTTATGTTCTTATGTCAAACAGAAGACAAAGGCAAAACCTTCACCTCCTATTGGTTCCCTGCAAATGTTATGCCTCTCTCACCAACCTAGAGGAGATACCTAAGCATCCATTCTAGTAACCATTTTCAGAAGCTTGGTTTTTACAGTGGCTGTATTTTAATTGTTGTGGCTTTATCATTTTTTTTTTAAAGAAACAATTACTTCAACAAGGGTGCCTGCCAAAAGCCACACTCATGGCAATCTAGAAGAAACTGGAAACTCAAGTCAGCCTGATGTGGACAGGGCTCTTGCTGGGGTTTGTTCACACTTAAGCGATATTTGTGCAGACATTCCATACATTCTGGACAATATTCCCATGATGTCAGGCGCAGCTTGTATAAACTATGTGCTTGGCAGGGTTTCCATTCCCATCAATCATGTGCAGCCCATATCTAGATGGCAGTGGAAAGCGTGGATGAGGAACACAGCAGGGAATACAGTTGTCTTCATGCCAGCGTCTGAACTACCCCAAAAGCTACAGTCGTGATGTGCAGCAAATGTGCAGCAAATGATGGTTGCAGAAACATGACAGTGGGGTTGCATTTAGAGATGTGCACAGATGGGGTTTTTTGCATTCGAATTCGAATCAAATTGAATATCCAAATATTTGATCAGTTTGAATGTTTAGAATCCAAATGCAACAAAATCCTATTTGAATCGAATTCATTCAAATATAATCTGTAGCAATTGCAAGTTTTTCCATCAGCTTCTCAAGCCCTAGGGTAAAAGGAATCTCCCTGCTTCCATAAGCTTGCAGTACACACCTGACACCAGCAGGGTGCTGGACTCTTAGCCTGGGGGCATAATGGCTGCCCAGCCACATGGCGCGCACAGACAACAACCCTCCTCTTCCTGCCTACACAGGATGTGACATCAGAAGGACATCTGACCTGCTCAGCTGATGTGGCTTGACCTATCCCATCTCTGGATTATGGCTTTACATCATTTCCTTCCCCGCCCCTCTTGTGGCGGGCTATTTAAAGCTCTGCACAGAAATAAAGTTTTTTCTCTTTCCAGCTCACCTTGTCTCCCGCCTAACTTCTTTCCCCAGTGCTCTCTACCTTTAACTCACCATAGGAGCACATGGTGATCTCTTATAAGCATGCCGGTGGCTTATAAGGGATTTACTTTTGCAACACCCGGTGAATCGTACCAGTAACCACTGGTACCAAGTATTGCCGTGGTTCTTTGAACTGCAGCCACGATCGAGGTAGCCATAAGCTGCCTCCCCCTCAGGTTTCCCAGAGCCAAGAATTCAGGTTGCAGAGCCGGATTGCAACAATATTCGTTTGAATCTTAGATACGAATCTGAAGATATGAATGCTAACATTCGTATGTGTTATATGTATCTGTACGCATTTCGTACACATCCCATTTTATCCCGTATGCATCCCGTTTTCATCTAGTACTATCAGCGCAAATGCGAACAAGATATGTATCATGTTTTGAATCATTTGAATGAATGTTTCGGAACATTTGAAATTTGTTTGAATGTTTAAATTCAAATGTGTAGACATTCTATTTGAATTCAAATGTCCATATCCAATAGAATTGGATCAAATTTTGAAAGTTTAGAATATTTGTGCTCACCCCTAGTAGCATTAATACTCAGGGTGTCACCCAATGAAGCTAAATCCTGAACAGCTCAGGAAAGACTCTATTTTTTTTAACACAGCATATTGCTAAACTTTGGAATTCACTACCATGAGATATAGTGTTGTCCCACTAGCTGAGATGGTTTTCAAAAAGGTTTGGACCAATTCATGGAAGTCAATGGTTCTCGGACCTGAGGATAGTTTGCCTCTGATGGCCAGAAGTTGGGAGACTGCAAACAGAGCAAGATCTGTGCTCATGTCCTGCTGGTGACCTTCCTTGGGTAGCCAGATGGCCATTGTGAGAGCAGACTGCTGGACTAGATAGGCCATGGGACTGTTTCAGTGAGGCAGAGCTCATGTTCTTACATTCATGGAAGTCAGGAGGTGGTCCACCTCTGAAGTCCAGTAGCAGCGAGACCTATACCCTTTCTGCACTGCGCCCTATTCTAGATTTTATCTCGGAATAGGGATCTGCTCTCCAAAAGGTTGTGCAGACTACAGTAGGTCCTGGGTGGGGCCTCCATAGTCTGCACCAGCATATGGATGGCAGGTCTCCATTCCAAGATACAGTGTGTGGAATAAGGCACAGTGCAGAGAAGGACTGAGCAGGGCAAACTGTGTGGTCATGTCCTACAGGTTGGCCATCATAAGAACATAAGAGAACATAAGAGAAGCCCTGCTGGATCAGGCCACAGCCCATCTAGTCCAGCATCCTGTCGCACACAGTGGCCCGCCAAGTGCTCATGGGCATCTCAAGCAGAGACAAGGACAAACCTATTCCTGCTCTAGAATCCCAGCAAATGATCTTAGAAGAGCCATCGTGAGAGCAAACTGCTGGCCCAGATGGCCCACAGGTCCTATCCCATGGGGGTACTTCTAATTTTCTCCTATGTATCCATCCTGTGAATGGAGAGCACTGGCACCACACAACCATGCTACTGGATATGATGTCATGTGCTAGCACGCTTAATCATGCCCAGCTGTCTAGTCCCCCCATATTTTAGGTTCCTTCTTCATCTTCCAATTCCTAAGAAAGACTCTAAAAACAGTTTTCACAACAGTGCTTGTTGCCAAGTGTAAACAGAGCATTGTCACATTTCTAATCTCACAACTACAACCAAGACGTTGGCAAGAAGATGCCTCCTAAATCAGAAATTCTAAATAGGAAAAAGGGGGAAAATGCATGACTCCCAGTCCCAGAATTTCAGGCTGCTAAATAGGCATAAGTTTCCAGCACTGTGAACTGTGTTTTGTCAATCATCTGTTCTCCTTTGCTGAACGCCATTTATCTGAGGAGCCCCCAGTGACTGTTCTTGGATGCAGTGAAGCATGCTTCAATGGGTAGCGAAGATGCAAAACTGCCCAAGAAAAGCAAATCATTTTCAGATAAAATACGGATTTCAGAAGCTTTGTATGTGGTCAATAGGAATGTCCTTTCTTGGATGAGGCTAAAAATCTTTCTGCCTCGAACCACTCCAAGCCAAACAGTCCCTATTGGAACAGACACCAGCTGGAGCACTTCAGCTATCCTGGAAATAAACCATCACACTTGGACGGCTTGT
>MTQE01002217.1:7084818-7099647 GCA_014337955.1 Aspidoscelis marmoratus
TGGCTGAGTGCTCCAATCACGCGGCACCTTGGGCGACAGGGCCACAGAGAAGGAGGCCTGATCCTTCTGGATATCGGTGCTCCGCCGTCCGCACAGCAAACACAAGATGCATTCTTCGCTATCCGTGCTTCCCACGCGAGTGTGGATGTGTTAAGCCTCATTGGGATCCATCCCTAGTTCAGATGGTTCTTCCCAGGGCCGGCTTTCAGAAATCCAGATTTCAAGTGGTAAGTGCGGAAACACACTCAGTCTTCAACCTCAGAAAGCCTGGGATCAGTTCACCTGTGAGGTCTCACTAGAGTCTGGCAGAAATGAAGGGTTTATTTTTCAAGAAAAATGATATTTTTATTCAGAGCAGCAGCATAGGTACATCTTAAAATCTCATGGTATGACCTTGCTTCTCAGCCTGATCTACTTTACAGGGCTGTTGTGAGGATAAAACGGCAGGGAAAGGGGATGGTGGACATAACCTTGACTAAATTGGACTAACCTTAACATGTCAAATCTCGATAGAGGGCAGCCACTCGATAAATAGAGATTCGGTGAAAAGGAAGGTACTCAGGGATGTACATACTCGGGGACACTTTCGCCATTCACACGTAGGCAGGTAGGAATGCGTGGATCTAGCCAATCAGAGGCAAGACAGTCAGCTAGCCAATCAGAGAGGAGCTGGCGCACACACGCACACTTGGCTCGTCATTTCGGAAGCCGGTGAGGACAAGATAGGTGCTGTGTGTGCACGCGTGTTCCTGTTTAGGCTCATCCCCGTGTGTGTGGGGGGGTGCCCGTGGGGGTCCCTGAGGGCCCTAGGGGACACAATCCTGTCCGCTACACCCCACAGGAACCTGGGAAGGGACTGCACCAGGACTGCCCACCCCTGGGTCCAGCCGGACCCAATCCAGACAGGCCTGGGGAGGGTCCTGCATCAGTCAGGGAGGCAGCGTGCGAATGCGCTCCCTTCCTAACAGCTGCGTAATGGCCGGGGACGTTGTAAAGCAATTAAGTGCTCTACACCCGGAATGCATGTAGGACATGCTGAGGCAGGCTGGGGCAGTTCCGTTCAGAACCGCCCACCCAGAGGAGCAAATGCTCCATCCCACCGTGCCCTACACATGTTCCAAAAGGCCTAGTGCAAAAAGGCCTACGGTGACAGCTGTGGGATTATCTCCCAAAATCTGAGTTCCAGCTGCAGAGCTGTAGTTTGCTAACAGGAATTTGGACGGTGACAAAACAGGAGTTCTAGGAGTGCAATGCGGACAGAGCAAACGACAATGGGCACTTTTGCACTTCCCTTCCTGCCCCGTGGATGGAAAAGGGATGCGAACTAACCTTGACATGGGCACTAGTCAGTAACAGCCCACCCCTTGTGCGATTGAATGTTCACCTGTGTTTCATTCCCGGGCTGCTCCTCTTCTGAGAGCCGCCATCTTGCACGCGGCACCCTCCATGAATGCGCGTGTGACAGTACCATCGCTAGGATGATGATGATGATGATGGTGTTCTGCATGGTCGCAGTCACGTCAGGGGGTCATCGGAGCTGCCTGAACGCTCCCTGGCTGGACACTTCAGGTAAGGCTAGTGTGCTAGCGGAGCACCATTTTGTGCTCCACAGCTAGCATGCAATCAGTCAACCTCTGGGCAGGCAAGGGGAATTTCTAGTCTGTAAATGATTCCTGACAGCGCAGGTGAACCTGCCCAGGTGTTGCCTAATTGCATACTATGGAGTGAGGTACAAATTCAGCCAAAGGCACAAAGCAGAGAGGCCTTTTCGCACTACAGCCTCTAGTGCATAATTAGTGCACCTCTGGAGAAGAGCATATGTACAGAGAGGAGGCTGTTAATGCTTACAAGCATGCCTGCCCTCCCCAGAAGTGCACTAATCGTTGATTAGGTGTGGACCACGAAATCGTGCTCCATACCTTAATCAATATTACTTACCTGAAGCATCCAGCAGAACAACCATTCACTCTTGCCGGTGCTCTGGGGTCATTTGAGGTCCTGTGCAAGCCCGCTGGGACCTTGGATGACCTTAGACATGACTGCACATCCACAGAGCATCAGCGTCATCAAGATGATGGCGCAGATTCATGCGGAGTTGCGGAGGCGCTGCTGCCAAAATGGTGGCACCCAGAGGGCCCCAGAATCGAATAAGGATCAAATGAAGAGATTTGAAATCGTTCTCAGTGCTCACCATTCCCAAAGTTTTAAAAGAATCCAGTTTCTGAGGATTAAGTGTCCTAATGTGCAGATAACCTATATTTGAATCAAAAGAGGTCTCACAGCTGGATTTAGAAATAATCCTCACTATTTAGCAATGGGAATGCAAGCAGTTTTTGGGGGGAGAGAACCATGCTTTAGGGGCATTCTCCTCAATTTGAACTGCCCACCCCAATGAAGTTAGGGTACAACAGTGCCCAATTGCTGACTGCATGGGGAGGGGGTTTCTCCCCTGCAAATTCACATTATAAGCTAACGGAATGCAAAAAAGCCAGACCCCATTACTGATGTAAAAAAAAAAAACACCTGCTTAAAATCCACATTAAATTGCCCAATGGCAACCTGACCTATGTGTTACTTAAGGGTTACTGTCTTTAGTACACCTTTAGTAATCCCCAGGCATTCAGCATGAGTACAGAAAGAGCTACATATTTCTTCTCCTATGATGCAGCCAGTATATTAAAGCACTGTATGTGCCTCATACAGCAGATTGCAGTACCAGTGTCTGGCCAGCTTCATGGGTGGCACCCAAGAGCAGGCAATTAACTGCCTGTAGATATTAAAGTCTTTTGTTTCTAACAACCTGGCAGGCAAAGTAAAGAACAAACGACCTCTGCTTGAGCCCTAGCTCCAGAAATGTCACGGCCTCTCCTTGCTCAGGTCGATGAAATTCGGGGCTTAAGTTGCCCGTTTCCCTACAGCCCACCAAACTGGATTGTAAAATTTAGTTACGACGGTGACTGATGAAACAATTTTCCCTTCTGCAAAATTTATGGCGTCGCAGGAAATCTGAGCAGAGCATCACCACCATAAATCCTTTTGTATTTCCTGAATAAATAAACCCCCCTCCCCAAGACAAGCAATAAAAAATGAGGGGGCAGGTGATACCTTTTTATTTGATTGTTAAAACATCAAACTAAAATGAACACACTTGTTGGAACTGCACAGCCAGCAGGCCAAGAAAAATGAGGATGTGAAACTGTGAGATATACAGTGCAAAGGGACGCACTTGTATATCAAATAAGAAGGGCACTAAAGAAACGCGAGAAAGCAAACTCAGATGCCATTGCCAATCGGAATAATAATCATAAAAGGTTCTGTTGATCAAAGAACAAAATCAAAAGGACAAATGTAAACCTGGAAACATTCTCAATTTTCCACTCTGTCACTTATGAAACATGGCATCTCATGGTCCTGTCTGAATACAAGTGTAGGATATAAAAGTTGCCATCATTTCTTTACTCTGGCCATGATAACTGGAGCTGGTGAGAGTTATAGCCAACAACATCTAACAGTCCAAGTACCAGAAGGTCTAGGTTATAGATGTGGACATACAGGGCTGGCAGACTGGCCAAATAGACCCCTTGGAACACCTTGCTTGTGCAGATAGCTGGTCTACCAGGTTGGACTATTGTAACGCGCTCTACATGGGGCTTCCCTTGAAGATGGTTCGGAAGTTGCAGTTAGTGCAAAATGCAGCCGCCCGAGTGCTGACCGTAACAGCTAACCGGACGCATATCACGCCGGTTCTAAAAGAACTGCACTGGCTGCCAATTTACTACCGAGCCCAATTCAAGGCGCTAACACTGACTTATAAGGCCCTAAATGACTTGGGCCCCAGATATCTAAAGGAGCGCCTTCTCCCATATCGACCTGCCCGTGCCTTAAGATCTGCAGGAGAGGCCCTCCTGGTTATCCCACCGCCTTCAGCGGTTAGGCGGGTGGGCACCCGGGAGAGGGCCTTCTCAGTGGTGGCCCCCAGGCTGTGGAATGGTCTCCCCTTGGAGGTGCGTCAGGCCCCTTCTCTGTTTACATTCGGGAAGGCAGTAAAGACGCACCTCTTCACTCAGGCCTTTGGCTAAATGGTCTTCATTCTTCCCTCCTTCCAAAGATCACTGTTTTAAACTGTTTTTATATAGTTTTTATTCTTATTTTTATTATCCTGTTGGATTTTAAACCTTGTGTTGGTTTTATTATAGTGTGATACAATTTTAATGTGCTTGTTCTTAAATGTTGTAAGCCACCCAGAGACCCTCAGGTATGGGGCGGGATATAAATATAAATAAATATAAATAAATAGATATGGGGCCAATTTGCTCTTGACCTCTTAGTTTATAATTAGTTAACATCTGGGCAGGTGCATCTGCACTTGCAGGAGGCATTTACAGCCTACAAACAGCCTGCCCAGATGTTAATTATAAACTAGCTGTGGTCCATGAAATCACGCACCACAAACAATCCAGTCCTCTCCAATCTCAACCTATCCCTTATCTGACTTGTCCAGTGGCAACCATCTGCACCTTTTGCAGTGCAACGGGAGCCATCTGAGTTGCCCTCCAAGAGTGGTGACCGCTCAGATGATCCCTGACGTGACTGTGCATGCGTGCACAGGGCATCGTCGTCGCCACTGTCGCGTCTCCAGCCAGCAAGGTGTGGAGAACAAACACATGCGCGTACCCAGAGGAATAGCAGCAGCAACAGTCAGCAATAATGGTCAGCAGCAGCAAAAGTCCAAGTCAAGGTACCTTGGGGGCTCAAGAGTTAAACGCACGGTCAAAAGAGTTCCAGGGTTGAAGATACCAGGAGGTCAGAGCAGTCAGTAGTCAATCAAGAAGCAAGGTCACGAATTCCAGAGCTGTAAGTTTACGAGCATTTGTCTGCAACAAGGCTTATCAGAATGTGCTGTCTTACATAGGTGAATAAGAGTCACACCTCCTTCGCCATAGGTGACTGGCATGGATTCTTTCTGATCTGTGCAGCTGTACATGTGCACACCTTGGTCCGGTCAGTGAAGGGCGACACCCGGCGTCTTCTGATTCTGAACTGCTATCATCTTAGGCGTTTTCGCACTAAGGTGAAGATGCCTCAGGACGCTTTGGCCCAAACGCATTGAGTACACTTCCCCATCTGCACTGGCAGGCAAACGCGGCCTTTGGAATGCATCCTTTCCTTGCCTACGTGCGAACAGGGAAGTGTACTCAACCCGTTTGGGACGAATACCCTCTCCCGGCCTCCCCCGATTGGCTGCCTTGCAGCCTGAGGTGGGGAGGCCAGTTGAGCCCCTGTCCTGGGGTCCTGCCACCTGCATCGGCCAGAATCAGGCCGATACAAGCGGCAGGAACCCCACCCAGCACCCCCCCAACCCACCCCAGAGGTCACGCGTGTGCATGAATGGTGCTTTCCTTCTGCTGCCGGCCCAATTCTGGCTAGAATAGGCCGGGATGTTCTGAGCATGCTCGCTGGGTGGCCCCTCATTGGTCAGGCACCCGCCTGGCCTCAACTGGCCATCTGAGCAGGCACGGGTGGCACCTCAGATGACCTGCCCAACACCACAGAGATGCAAATGGGCTGCACTAGAGACAGGATAGGCTGCCTCCGGTGAAGATAAGTCTATGTGCGGAGCACAACATTGTGCCTCACACATAGTTTGCATGCAGTACACTCCTGCACAGGGATGTGCACGAATATTTGAAAACTCAAATATTCTACTCAAATCTGATGAATTTCAACAGTCGAACTCGAATCGGATTTTTGAAAATCTGAATTTGACATTCAAACTCGAATACAGATCTTCGAAAATCTGATATGGATTTGAATGGATTGAATGTGTAGATTCGTATCTGTCATATATGAATCTGCCCGAAAATTATCCATACCTTGCACTTAAAATACAGGATTAAAACAGAATGCGTACAGGATAATACGGGATGCATACGGATTTTTCTGGCATGCACACAGATTCGTTGTTGACATTAGTATCTTTAAATATGAATCTAACATTCGAACGTACAGATTCAAATTTTACGGATTCAAATTGGATTTTAAGACATTCAAATCTTAAATATCCAAATCGAATCGGATTTTATGACCTTCGGAATTGGATGTTTCTGAGCTGGAAACCAGCCCTTCAAGTTCAGATGCTCCATGTAGGAATGTTTTGCACACAAAACAGGAACCAACCCATTTTTTAACCTGATTTTAATTCTACCTTTCAGAAAACACACCTGTAGATAATGTGGAAGGAAAATGTCTCACCCTTTTGCTGGTGGGTTAGCTTCACTCTAAGGCTGCATCCACATTACAACCTTATTTCAGTTTCAAACCGTTTTCAATCCTCGCAGACCCCACGTCAGTTTGGCTTAACACGCTTTCTATGTGTTAAATCACCTCAAAGTGTTGTAAATGTTAACCCTCATTTCAACAGGTCACACTCCGGTTCGTGCGCTTGATACATATTACATTTTTTACTGTGGGGACCCTACCGTTTTAAGGGATGAGAATCCATGTTTAGGGTTTCCCTCCCCAAATAGCTTGCTTCCAAAGATAGTGATTTCACTGTAAAAATCCACCCTTTACAGCAGCCGCTACACTGTAGCAATATACCCACTTCGCACCTGATAACAATGTTGCAATTTTGTGCAATTCCAACTCTTTGGACTTCTGACCTTTGAAGAGGAAAGGAAAGCAGAGACAGGTTCTGGCAGATGTGTGAATGTTTAAAGCCCCTTGCTTGAGCTGCTGTGTGCCCTGGGCAATGGGGAGGATCGCTGGCTGCCCGCTGCCGGTTTTCCTCCATCTAGGCAAGCGGCAGCCACCCAGCCAGGCTCCATGAAGGGGTCCCTTATGGGTGGCACGTCCATGCCAGGAGGAAGAGGGCAGGGCAGCCCCGAAAAGCAGCTTTTAGAAAGTAGCCACTTGAGTCCCCCCTTGAGTCACGTACACCACCTAAGATCCTCCGAATCCGGATCAAATGCAATTAAGCTGAAAGTAATGGGAACAGGCAAATTCGCGTTTCCATCTGGTTCTATTATTTCGGTTTAGGGAAACTGGATTAAGCTTATAATGGGGATGCGCCCTAAAAGTTGACAAAACCAACGGATTGTATTACTATTACTCTGGAAGTTGATTGGACATGGATTGAAACCTCCATGAAGCCAACCCAAAACCACAGAAATCCTTCTACTAACAAGCTCATGCATTTTTATTTTACTTATTTAAAAGATTTCTGTGCCCTTATTCAAACTCCCAAGATAGCTAAAAGCCATGTTTTTAAAAATCCATCAATTAATATTTTATTACAAATAATACAATATGTCAAAAGTTTACTAAAAATAAATGCAGGTACAAAAGCAGTGAGAATATAAATAGAGGAGCAGAGGGAAGAAAAATCAATCATCCCTTTGAACCTCAGGAAAATAAAATTATCTTCACCTAACTCTGGTTTATAATTTATCAGTAGAAAACGTGATGACTTACAATTGTGTAAAAGGCAGCCACAGACAAAAATCCACAAAACAATCACTCTGTGGTTCACCCTTCAACAACTATTGGCAGATCAAGTCTTTTCCACCATCCCTGCATAGGTCATGGATGTGTTCACAGCTATATTTTAATCCAGCATCAATCCAGTTTCAGAGTGAGCCTGTGTACACACTTGTAAGTGCTAATCCAGCTTCAGTCCACCTTCAGGGTAGGGGTGTGCACGATGTTTTTTTTTTTTGCATTCAAATTCAAGTCAAATCAAATGTCAAAACATTCTATTTGATTCTAATGTTTAAAATCCAAATGCAGAAAAAAACGATTCAAATCTGATACACTTGAATCTATTCATTCTAATGTTAAAAGCAAACTTCAAGATGTCGACAACATTCATATTTATTATATGTATCTGTACGCATTCTGCATGCATCCCGTTTTATCCTGGATGCATCCCGTTTTCATTCCGTATTATAAGAACAAATGCGTACAGATACGTATGATATTCATACATGTACATTTGAATCATTCGAATCATTCGAATGAATGGGTGTTTTTCCACTGTCACTAGAAGTACCCATTAAGTACCCATTAATGGGTACGTAATGGCATTTTTGTACCCATTAATGTGTACTTAATGGGTACTTCTAGTGACAGTGGAAAAACACCCAATGTTTTGGAACATTTGAAATGCATTGAAATGTCTAAATTTGAATGTGAAGACATTCTATTCAGATTCTCCAGTTTGGTCTAGTGCCAGTTTGGTCTAGTGGTTAGGGAGCTGGACTCTTATCTGGGAATACTGGGTTTGATTCTGCCCTCCCCCATGAACCCAGCTGGGTGACCTTGAGCTAGTCACAGCTCTCTTCTGAGCTCTCACAGCCCCACCTACCTCAAAGGGTGGCTGGTGTGGGGAGAAGAACAGAAGGTCTGTCAGCCGCTTTGAGTCCCCTTAAATGGGTGAGAAAAGCAGGGTAGAAAAGCCAACTCTTCTTCTTCGAATGTCCACATTCAAACAAATCGATCGGATTTCAAATATTCGTGCACATCCCTACTTCAGAGTGAGACAGCATTTCAGCAAAGTAATTAGTCGTTGTCTTTCCACATTATCTAACCCAAAGGTAGATTTTCTGAGTAAGATAATGTGGAAATACAACGACTAATTACTTTGCTGAAATGCTGTCTCACTCGGAAAGTGGACTGAAGCTGGATTAACACTTGGGTACAAATGCTGGAGTACATGTGTTGGAGGTGTACATGTAGGCTTGTCATTAAAAATCCAAGTCAGAGTTCCTACAATGCTATTAATTGTGCTGCAGAAGGAATTTCCAATGGTGTAGCCAGTTGTATAGGCAAGACTTGCTGATCTGTCCTGTCCTGGACAACCATCAAAAATGCAGAATCCCTGGCTATTTTTCAATTTGCAGCCTCTAGTAGGAATCATACAACACATCATACGTGAACCAGTGTGTCTTGTGATTAGAGTGCTGGACTCATATCTCACAGTCCCAGGACTTGATTCTGCACTCCTCCATGAAGCCAGCTGGGTGACCTTGGGCGAGCCACAGCTCTCCTTCTGAGCTCTCACAGCCCCATCTACCTCATAGGGTGTCTGTTGTGGGGAGAAGGACAGAAGGTTTGTCAGCTGCTTTGAGTCCCCCTAAATGGGTGAGAAAAGTGGGTTAGAAAAGCCAACTCCTCCTCCTCCTCTTCTTCCTTGGTTATTTGTTCAGATGTACGCGGCTTCTGTGTATAGAACTTGCAACACAGAGAACTCTGCTTTCATCTCAGTTTTTTTTTCTTTTCCTAAATCTGCCTGGAATTGTTTCTTCCTCAGCAAATTCCTGCCTCCCCAGATCCAATCTTAAGCACAAGGAGTTAAACTCAGTTATCTATCTCCTTCTGGTCATGTGGCTGGAGAAGCCAAAGGGGATTTCCAAATATACTGTAGAATGTGACCAAATAGTAATCCAACCCGGATGACACGTTCCATGGAAAGCTAACATCAAATTAATTGTCCAACAGCTCAGTGGAACCGGACCTATTCTCCAAAGACTTTTATTCACAGCTCCAACTAAAAAAGAATATATGCATCTGTGCCTATGCGTGATTCTTTTCTTAAAGATATCATTTCCCAGAGTTTCTAATAAAACCCTGTGAGAATCAAGGCCAGCAAATGAAATGCATGCGTCGTATCTCTTTGTGAAATGTATGATTTTCACGAATCAAAGCAATTTGAAAGCACTAATAACTAATGGGCACATTTTCTGAAACTCCTTAGAATTGCATCTTTTCCCAGACATTAAAACCACGAAGTATGATTGGTGTATTGTGTCAAGGAGAAACTGACCTTGGGCTATCTGGGTCATCTGTTGTAGCCCTTCCATATAACATCCAATTAATAGTTCCTATGTTTTTAATAACAGTACAGAAGGAATGGTAGCAGATGTTTCCTGGGCTTCAAACTATACCTGCTATTCTTTTTCCTTTCAAAATCTCTATTCAAGACACAAGAACTCTAATCAAAATGTTCTTTCTTCCATTTGTACTTTTTTCCTGCAAAAAAAGATCAAGGTGGCACATGCTATTCCAAGCTCCTCCATTTTAACCTCACAACTACCCTGTGATGTAGGCTAAGTTGACAGGCACTGTTATGTCCAAGGTCCCTCGGTCACCCTCCATGACTGAATGGAGATTTGGACAGCAGGACACAAGAGGAGCCCACCAATTGCTTCTGGGCGTTCCCAAACAGGAGGCAAAGGCAAAACCTTCACTTGCTCTCATCTACATGCAAAATGGCCTTTAGAGCAATCTTGCTGGCCTCTGCAACCAGAGGCCTATTCGCACTACAGCCCGTAGTGCATGACTAGTGAACTTCTGGTGAAGAGCATCTGCATCTGCCTATCCAGAAGTTCACTAATTTTTGATTAGGTGTGGAGCACGAAATTGTGCTCCACACCTTAACCAACATTAAGTGGAAGCTCACCTGAAGCTTCCTTCTTCCAGTGCTCCAGGGTCATCTGAGGGGCCGCGCAAGCGTGCTGGCCCCTCAGATGACCATAGACGTGACTGCACGTGTGCAGTACGTCAGCATCATCATTGTGATGGCACTGACAAATGGCAGCTGCGGAGGGCGCCACAGCCAAAATGGTGGCACCCAGAAGAGGACTGGCCCTGAAATCGAATCAGGTAAGTATTTTATTGTGGGGGAGGGGGGCAGCTAAAGTTGACTAGCGCTCCAAGTGCAAGTGGTTAATCATGCTCCTTTCCTGTACAGCAGATGGGAAGGGAAGTGCAAAAACGTCCCTCAGGAGGAAATAACTAGGCATCCATTCTAGCAGCCATAGACACACTTATCCTCCAGGAATTTTCGGTTGCCTTTTCCTGCACCTTTTTCAGCTCCACAATATCTTTTCTGAGGTGTGGTGACAGAATTGTGCATAATATTACTAATGTGGCTGCACCATAAATGGATGGGGCTTGAAGATTAATGTCTTATTTTCTAGCAGGTCCTAGACTGCATCCAGACTTCCTGATCCTGTGCATCAGAATGTGCAGCCAATATCGAGCCGTCACAGATGACGACCGATATTTCACAGCGGTGTTGCTTTATAGCAGTGCTACTGTGAATGAACTTAATGCTAATACAGCAACACTCTCTGTGCAGCATTAACTACATTTGAAGCTTCCCGCCAGTCCAGACAGGACAATGCGAACAGCCAATGAGACTGCAGCTCAGCTCCCACTGGCTGCCCCATCCCTCCTGACGCACTCCTCACCGCATGTGACCACACGTGCCACACAGCTCCCCATGCAGGAAGCTGTTGGAATGTTGCTGGAATATTGTTAAAACACTTGTTTAGCTATCTGTCTCATCAGGAACATTCTGGTAAACAGGTGATGTTCTATTCGTGTAACATAGACACAACTAAGTTTCTGTTTTTCTGTGGGAACAGCATGTTTATCACAGCCAGGCCTCCGCTTTCTCGAGAGGAAAATTCCACTCCAGACAAATGAAATTTGTACACTTGGGGTCTGGGCAGGGTGACATCATGCAGTCTCACAAGAGTTTATGCTGCCTTAGTAACCATTGTAATATGTGCTTATGTTCCTTACTGAAGATGTAGTCATTAGGTTGTATACCGTGGGCCTATTTGCACTTGGCTTTGTTCTGGAATATATCCTGGAATAGGGACTTGCTGTCCATATGCTAGTGCAGGCTTCAGCAGGCCCAAAGTGAGGTCTGCCAGAGTCTGCAGTAGCATGTGGACCACAGACTCCTATCTTGAGATATACTCCAGAAAAAGGCCAAGTACGAATAGGCCCCATGTACTGCTTGCATACTTTCACTCATGTAACCAACTACAGTGGTACCTTGACATACGAGTTTAATTCGTTCCGTAACCTTGCTCTTATGTCAAATCGCTCGTATCTCAAAGCAATTTTCCCATTAATCCATTCCAGCTCCCAAAACACCACCTCAGTTGTTTTTGTTATGTACTGTACTGTATTTACATACTCGTATCTCAAATCTTGCTCTCATCTCAAAGGAAAATATTACTCGCTCGGTGGCTTGTATCTCAAAACACTTGTATGTCAGGGCACTTGTATGTCGAGGTACCACTGTATGCATTTAACTAGCTACTATTTTGCAACCATGAAGACAATAAAAGCCTTATTGGAATGAATCACTGTGTCTGCTATTATGCCTGTGAGTGTCATCTTCATGTTTTATCTGCTGTGATCTTAGCAGTTAGCTATCTCTGCAAATCTACAGCTTTAAAAGGGGGCTGCTGCTGTCTGGTCACTGGACCCCCACTTTGCAGCAGGTAAGTTGTGGGTTTTTTTAATACTGCGGATTTAATCCGCTAATCTGGAAGGGGCCCTAGTCTGGGCCTCTGTGGCTCTCCAAGTGGGTTCCATGGGCCTATTCACACATGGCTTTATTCTGGAATATATCCCAGAATTGGGGCCTGCCATCTGCATGCTAGTACAGGCTACAACAGGCCCTAGGTGAGGGCTGCCAGAGTCTGGATTAGCGTGCGGACAACAAACTGCTTTCCAGAGATACACGCCCAAAGAAGGCCAAACGCAAACAGGCCCCATATGGCAACACTATATTTTTAGTTGGGGGGGGCACATTCCCCTCTTCAGCACCTTGCAGATCGCTACTTCTACAAACCAGTTTGTAAAGAAACTGTGTTGCAAGTACATCAAACAAACACTAGGTGGAGTTGTGTGTCAGTGCTTTCCAGGGAATTTGTAAATTGTTACCATATTAAGAATGTAAGAACGTAAGGAGAGGCCTGCTGGATCAGGCCATAGCCCATGTAGTCCAACATCCCGTCCGGCACAGTGGCCCATCAATTGCGTATGGGTATCTTAAGCAAAAGATGAGGGCAAAACCTTTACCTGCTCTCAAATCTTAGCAAATAGCCTTTGGAGGTTTCCTGCCTGTCTCCCCAGCCTGGAGGATATCCTTGGGCATCTATTCTCGTAGCCACTGCGCTGAAGAACAGAGGGATGCCAGCATTTTCCAATTGATTGGGGAAGATTTGATGATATTTGCTGGTTTAGTTGAGAGAGAACATAAGAGGAGCCCTGCTGGATCAGGCCACAGCCCATCTAGTCCAGTGTCCCATTGCACACAGTGGTCCACCAACTGCCCATGGGCATTTCAAGCAGAGATGAGAGCAAACCTTCTCCTGGCCTCGAATCCCAGCAAATAGCCTTAGAAGCGTCCTGCCTGTCCCCCCAGCCTGAAAGATGTACTTAGACATCCATTCTAGTAGCCATTGATACATCTGTTGTCCATAAATTTGTCTAGCCCTTCCTTAAAGCCATCTAGGCTGGTAGCTGTTACTACCTCTTTCGGAAGCAAATTCCATAAACCGACAACCTTCTGGGTGAAGGAATTTGGGGAGTAGGGAAATGGCATAGTCTATCCAACAGTGCTCCCTTGAGGTGTGCATGCAAAATGTTCAGTCTGAAAAGTGTAGTCAAATTGTTGTTCACATGTGGAAGTTACAGCAGTGTACTGTGAACAGGATTCAAAGTGCTTTGGGGCTAGGAAATGTTTCCACACTGTGCTTTACATTTTTAATTCTCTCTCTCTCTCTCTCTCTAGCTTGTTTCTTCACTTGGGTTTTTATTTATTTATACTGAAGACAGTGGTAGAGGAGGCTAGTGGGATGTTAATGAATGTTCTAAACATTCGAAATTCAATTGAATTCAATCAAATGTGGACATCTGAATTCTAATAGAATGCCTTCACATTCAAATTTAGACATTCGAACAAATTTTGAATGTTCCAAAACATTTGTTCGAATTATTCGGATGTACAGATACATATGGATTACATACATATATGAACAAATATCATACGTACCTGTATACATTTGCGCTTATAATACGGGACAAAAACAGGATGCATACTGGATAAAATGGGATGCATACGAAATGCGTACAGATACATATAACACAAGCGAATGTTGTCGACATTCATATCTTCAAATTCAAATCTAACATTTGAACGAATAGATTCAAATGTATTGGATTCAAATTGGTTTTTGTTGCATTCGGATCCCAAACATTCGGATTGGATCGTTTGACATTCGATTCAACTCAAATTTGAATGCAAAAAATAAAAATAGAAAACCAGCCGTGCACATCCCTACTTGTGGGTGCAATCAGACAGGACTTTTTTTAATCAGCCCATTTAGAATATGTATCTCTTCAGTAGAAGCAAACAGCAACAGCAACTCAGGCATTCAAACAGTTAAACAAATAAGCCTACTCATGTTTCCTTACTTCAGTATTCTTTGACTCCAAATGAGGCAATATCTTCTGGACAACAAATCCACTTACCCGCCTGGCTTTTCTTGGTCCTGATCCTGACTGGTCAGTCGCCAGCAGCATTTGTTCCCATGCTGTGATGGACTGTATTTCTTTTCTCTGTGCTAATGAGCATCTTGGCAATGCTGTCAGGAGCCAACACAACAGCCAAAGAAAAGGCACCCTGCAGAATAGGACCTGGTATTCTTTTTCCCCCCAAAGTGTAGCAAGGAGGGAAATGGTTAGGGCCATTTTCGGAAAATGCCAGGAAAAGAGGCAGGGGAGGGGGTAGGAACAGAGGGAGCTGGCCTTTCTCCTTAGAAGCCAACATTAGCATCCAATCATAGAAGACACATGGAGGAGAAGGAGGGGAGGGGTGAGGAGGGGAGGGGAGGGGAGGAGAGGGGAGGGGAAACTACCCTATAATCAACCTAGGACAGTGCAAAGTGTGGATAAAGCAGCAGTTCTCAAACTTCCTAATGCCATGACCCCTTAATGCGGTTCCTCATGTTGTGGAGACCC
>MTQE01002217.1:7104136-7117947 GCA_014337955.1 Aspidoscelis marmoratus
CCCCCTCCCCCCTCCCCTCCCCCGGCTTCCCCCTCCCCTCCCCTCGCCTCGCCTCGCCTCGCCTCGCCCTCGCCTCGCCTCGCCTGGGGGTGGGAAGATGCTGGATGCCTGTGGGCTCTGGTGCCTCCCAGCTTCATCCCCTTCTCGGTTTTTGGTTCTCAGTCTTTCATCTCTTACCTCCCACCTTAACCTCTTTGGAAGAAAGTGGGACCCACATTAGATTGGTTTTCTTCTTTCAAGAAACGAATGTGTTTTGAGTTGTGTTCACACCTAAGGTTTAATCCGGCTTCGGTCCACTTTCAGAGTGAGAGAACTCATCAGCAAAGCGACAGGCTGTTTTCTGTCACTGTTTAATAACTCAGAAAATTCGCCTTTGGGATAGAGAATGCGGAAAGACAATTACTGGCCACTTTGCTGGTGGCATCTCTCACTCTGAAAGTGGACTGAAACTGGATTAAGCTTTAGGTGTGACCAGTTGCCTTTGCTGTTGTGTTCTCTCGCTCTGAAAGTGAACTGGAGTTGGATTAAACCTTAGGTGTGACCACAGGTGAAGGCGTTTGTTATCACAGTCTCAGATGATTCAAGGCAGTGAGGAATCCGTACTAAAATCTTCAAAAAAATCTTGGCCAGGAAGCTGCTAGAAATAGTAACACTGCAAATTATTCTTTTAAACCAAGTTCCCACCCACTTAAATATGTACATAGACACATTCCTGTAATTTTCTTTGTAGTAGTACCCACATATCTCCCACATTTTGAAAATGTGTCAGTTTATTTCTGCCTTTTAGTTGTCCATAATTAATGTGGAGCTGTGAATGAGCAGTAAGTTGGTCAAGCTGCCTAATAGCATAAATTTTCAGAGTTGAAATAAGTAGAAAATATAGCAAAGTGCTCTGGAATACTTTCCAGTGGATTTTCAGCACCTGGTTACAACATTCATCATACCAGTCCTGCCAGGGTGGGTGGGGTTTATTTTAAATACATTTTAATTTTTTATGTTTTATTATTTGCTGTGACCTGCCCTGGGACCTTTGGGTGAATGGAAGGTTGCAAATATTATAAATACAAGAAAGAAAGAATGAAACACTCAAAATTGGATAAACAGGCAACAAACTGTGAAATAGGCTTATGTGTGAATAAAGAACTGGTGCAATATGAAACCTTCATATGTTGATGGAGATTCTGACATTGTATTGACTCACCAGGGAAGGGATCTTGGATTTGTTGTAGAAAGCTGGATGATCATTGTGATTTGTTGTGTGATACCTATGAAAGGGTGAATTTATTAATTGTTAATAACCCTGGCAACATATTTTTGTAGACAATTAGTCTGTGATGCGATTCCTCGTCACTACAAAAAAAAATGTTGTGGAGGTGGAACATATCTGGAAAAGGTGATTAACAGCCTGGAGTAACTTCTCAGTGTAGAAGTATTCTGGTATGTGAGGCTGGCACACATAGAACGAAGAAAGACATGCAGTTTTTCTTGAATGGAAAAGATGATCCAAGGGTTCTCCCTTCCTTTTAGTACCAGAACCTGAGGCTGAGCTGAATTTCAAAGATTCAAAGCGTGCATAATATTGTGTTGCCGATGACAACTGGTTGTAAAAAAGAAATTAGAAAATGTGTCTATTAATGATTTCATCAATAGCATACTGTATTCATTATCCAGTTTTAGATTTACTATGCCTTTGAGTATTATTTGCAGGGAAAGAAGGCAGAAGCCTTTTGCTGACACACACAGTTTATCTGGCTCTTATAAATGTTTCACTGAACAATGGAGAACAGGGCACTGATACTAACATCATATAAGAATTATCCTGCTGGATCAGGCCACAGCTCATATAATCCTGCATTCCATCACATACAGTGACCCATCAATTGCTTCTGGGCACGTCAAGCAGAAGACAAAAACCTCCAGGGCAGGTACAATGATCTTTGCTATCAAGAACTTGAGGAGCTCTGTAGAGTTTCTTACTTGAGCCAAAGTAAGATTTCTGAGTAACTGTTCTTGACACTTTTCACACTTATACACAAATCCACCTGTCTTTTGCGCCCACAGCAACTTTTCTAAGTAGGTTAGACTGAGGGTAAAGTGAGGTATGATCTCTCTTATCTCCTTCCTCTTCTTTCTGAAGTTTGGATTATAAACTAGAGATGTAGTTTAAAAATGCTTTTTTCTCTTCCCTTCAAAAGAGGGATGTTAGGTTGAAAAGCAATAACTAGACTAGGATCATATAAGTTTTTATGGCTTAGCAGAGATTGTAACCCTTATCTCCCAGATTCTAGTGTAAACTCTTCTATTTTTATATTGTGATGGTTCTCTTAGAGTTCATTATAATGCAAGTGGAATTATGCTTTTCAGAATGGCAGTTCTTTGATCTAAAAGCAGTTTTAGTTCATGTTTGTGGCCATTAAGGTTATATTCTCACCTATTTTTCCTTTTAGAAGCTGAGCCTGAGTAATCTTGGTGGTCCTACGTTGAGACATATTTGGTCATTTCCACAACCCTAATTTATATCTTCTCTATCTAAATATGCACATATGGGATACAGAGAGTCACCACATTCAGACGTAACATTAAACAGTGGGTGATCAAACCTAGGTTCCTTTCAGACTCATTTGCTTTTCCTATTCCTCATCATCATCTTGGCACTAGTCAGAGTTGCTGCAAAACTGTGACCTGCAAAAACGTTCCTCTAGTCTAGTTTTCAGGAGAAGGGAAGCAATTTGCAAGCCCAGAAAACGGCTAGGTTCATTCACCTACCTCTAAAATATGGAGTAATGTATCTAAATATGACACCTGTTTTCCATTTTTCTCTACACATTGCTAAACATAAGGGGTACTTAAAATTCGTTGACTTCCCCCGTCCCCAAACCACATTTTTAAGAATACATGAATAGCTGGTTATTAATTAACCATGGATATAAAATGTTTCATTTGCAATAGTGAGTTGTACATAGCTCTTCTAGCCAGCAAAAACATCTGGCCAAAACAAGTTTATGTCCATACACAGAGCTGCCTATAGGACTGTTGAAAAAGAGTGTTTGCTATGACCAGTGGTGTTATTTTGGCAAAACTCCTTTAGTCTCTGCCTTGCTTCATTTAGTGCTTCAAGGCAAAACCTGCCTGTTATTCTGTTTATCTTTTGATTTCCTACTTTAGCATTCCAATCCCCCATGATGAAAGGGACGTCTTTTTTTGTACGTGTTCTAGAAGCTGTTGTTGGTCTTCATAGAACTGATCGAATTCAGCCTCTGTGGCATAAGTAGTTTAGGTACAGACTTGGATTA
Organism: Aspidoscelis marmoratus; assembly: GCA_014337955.1. Lineage (NCBI taxonomy): Eukaryota > Metazoa > Chordata > Lepidosauria > Squamata > Teiidae > Aspidoscelis > Aspidoscelis marmoratus. The sequence goes on from MTQE01002217.1 coordinate 7,107,430, forward strand.
CTGTGATGTTGAATAGTTTACTTGTAATTTTTGGTATTCTAACCCTGTACTGCTCTTCTCCCCATTTATTGATTATGAGGGCCACTCCATTTTTTTCTATGGGATCATTGCCCATGTTGGCAGAGGGAGTGATCATCTGAATTAAATTTGCCCACTTCATTTCATTTTAGTTTATTAACACCCAAGATCTTGATGCTTAATCATGTCTCCTCATGTTAGACCACATCCAGCTTACCTTGGTTCTTTACAGCACTGGACTTTCTTTTCAACACCAGGTATATTCACACCTGAGTGTCCTTTCAGCTTTGACCCAGCTGCTTCACTCTTTTTGGAGTTACTTGTATTTGCTGTTTGCTCTTCCTCAATAATGTTTTGAACACCCATGGGATTTGTCTCTCAGTATCATCATTTTTCCTCTAGTGATTTTCCATGGGCACGGGAATGGTTTGCCATTTTCTTTTCCAGTGGATCACATTTGGTCAGAGCTCTCTGTTATGATCACTCTGTCTTGTGTGGCCTTGCACTGTGTAGCTCATGGATTCGCTGAGATGCCCAGGCTAATCTACCATGACAAAGCTCCATGAAGGGGGCACCTGTGTTGCCCTGTATAAGGTTCGTATATGAGAATTTCAAAATGGCTCCCTGAGTTGTCCTACACTTCGTTATGTATAATGATTCTCGGGTTGCATTGCTGCATATGATATCATTGAAGTCTTGTGTTCATGTTTTTTTCTTATGGGTTTTTAAGAACATAAAATCTTCCGTTCTAATAATATGTGCTTTTTTGTGTGCAAAATCTGTTGTAACATCTAATTTAGATGTTATGTTCAAGCTATTTGTTTTGGCCTTCAGCTAAGGAAACAGCTTCTCTTTCCCACTTTCAGGCACTGCTATTGTTTTAGTGTGTTTGTTACATTTGATTTTTAATACTGGAACCTGCCTTGAGACCTTCGGGTAAAGGATGGGATAAAAATACAATTATTAAGAGAAGTCAAATAAAATTTTAAAATCTTATACTTATCAGGTTCTGCTGTGCTCATATTGTATAGTTTTAGCTCTCCATTTAAGAGATGAAATTGTAAATGATTACTTATTCCTTTTATTTACCTGATCTTCAGAAGTATGGAATTAAGGAAGGAAATAGTTCATTGAAAGTGTGTCCGTTCAGTTGTTGAGACCTGTTAATGAAAACCGGTTCAAATTATGACAGTGGGTCGGACAACATGGAGTAGTTTCTGATTGAATACATTGAACACTGGTCTCCAGATTGTGTCTGGGAACATGAGTATGAAAGGAGACTGAAGAAGCCTTGCCAATAGAGTGGGAAGCTCTGCCATCTGTGCCCAGCATAAGAGTCTGGGCTGCCTACGTCTTGGTCCCTGTTTCTGTTGCCTGGTACCATCTGTGACCCACTGGACTGGCTGGTGAGAAGCCTTTTTTCATGGCCAGATCATTCACTAATAAATTTTGGACTTGCAGTGACAGCTGCCCTCAAACTTACGGAATCTGAGTGATTCCTGAATGCTATTGAAGATTTGCTAGTTGTCATGGATGATATTCCTGCCAGGGCTCTTGTCTTTCTATGGAATCGTGGACCGAGCAGGGCTATTGATATGATTTATTTATTTATTTAATTGTATTTCTATCCCACCCTATACCCGAAGGTCTCAGGGTGGGTTACCATATTATATTAATCTTAGACAGGTCCCTGCCCTCAGGCTTACAATCTAAAGAGACAAGATACAAAAGGAAAATGGTGTGGGAGGGAACAGGGAACAGCAAAAAGCAAGCACTTGAGGTCTTCAGTTCCAATTCTTCTGTTCATTTCTTATTGCTGGAATTTTCCTATTCTCTTTACTTTGAATTTTCTCTTCATTCATGACAAACGGGATGATGGTAGAGATGGTCAGCCGGCATCTACTCAGCCCCACCTTGCTCGGCCTCAGGATCAGACGTTTTCTCAACTGGTGGATCGACTGCCGTAGTCTCTTTGCCATCTTGTGACGGCAGCAGTTGGAGGAGGGAGGGGCACTGCTGGGAGCAAGATGGCAGAGCTCAGCCTGCTGCCTCTTCTCCACTCCTCTCAGGCAAGATGATCACTCCCAGGTCTCCTCAACATACTTGTGGGGCCTGTATAGTACCTTGGTATTCCATGGCGCTGCAGGCAATGAAACTGGAAAGTTGAATGACTGAAGCACAAGTGATATAAATCTTGTTGTGAATCTGGCCAAACACGTCATTGTGCCTTCCATGTGGTGGTGATGAAAATGAGTTCTTTCTCTGACACCTTTGTGTCCTCAAGTAGTCATCTGGCAGAACCTTTTTCAAGCGGTGAATAGCCTTTGTAAAAGCAAGCCTGAAAATTTGCAGGGTAAGTGCGTAAGAAGAACTTTTTATTCCTATCTTAGAATGAGAAAGAGAATCAGAGAAGACACAGAAGTACATCTGAAGCCCAAACAGAGGCCAGTCAGGAAGAAGTTTAATATCCCATTTTAATTAAATAAGATATGAAAATAACAGTTCTGCTTAACACAGTAGATAGATAGATTTCTCCAAGTCTTTGTTTAATATGTTAGCATGCCTCCTTTTAAGGTAAAGCCTTCTGAAGCTGGCTAAAAGAGGTTGCTAGAACACTTTCTTAACTAGAAGCTAACTGCCTCCTCATACATTATTCACCATGTCTGGAACGCAAGTAGAGAAAGACATCTTGGTGATTAGAGAGTATGGTTTGCATGTTTCAAATCCAGGTTAAATCACTGGCAATAACATCCAGTAATAAGTTCTGGGATAGACCTCTGCCGGAAAGCCCTTAGAAAGTTTATCAAGAAAGAAAGATAAACATACCTTAACCCTATTGGTTCAGGTGAAATAGCCACCTAGTATAACATTTCATTCTTACAGTTGCCAATCAATATCAAAATCACCCTTCGTCGTATTGTCCCTCTTAGAAGATGACTTCCATCATCAGTCATGAAAACAGATTGCTTTGTGAAAAGGAAGAGAAGGCAGACGTAGAAGAAGGAAATAAAAAGGTTAAACCTACTGGAAGGACTTGAGTTCCTGTGCTGGTGAACTCAGATGAGAAAATCTTAAAGAAAGGCAGTAGCAAATGGCTAAAGCATATTGGCTTTCCTTGTTTAAAAAGACTCCTTGCTTCAGAAAGGTGAACATTTATTACAGTATTTTGAAAAAATGTAGTCTGATATAAAAGAATGAACAAACCACGCTTTACAGGGATACGGCTAACACCTCTGCTGGACCACTGTGTGTTTTGGTATTTAGTATCTTAATTTAGTTTCTTTTCTGTTGCAGGACAATGGCAAGCCCAAGGACAAGGAAGGTCCTTAAAGAGGTTCGAGTACAGGAGGAGAATAATGTAAGCAATTTGATGTGCCTTTCTCACAGCATATGATTCAGCAGCATGAGTCACTTTCAGCTCAAGCTACACAATTACCTGTGTGTGTGTCTCATTAGTGTACAGATTACCATAGAACACTTTGTCATTTTTACTTAATGGTGTATCTCAGGGATTTGGTGGAGATCATCACACTTTGTATTTGCTTCTACAGTGTGGTCTGTGAGCCAATTAGTGTGCAAAACATATAATAGAAAAAGAAACAAATTGTATTACTAAGATTCAGACTTGCTTGCTCTTCCCTTCAGGTGACATACTCAGTATAAAGTACAGGTGTATAAAATAAAATGATAAATCACGGTGCAGTGTAAGGTCCTTTCCAGACTAGTGGAATAAACAGTTAAGGGGAAAATGGCAGCTTACCTGCTTTGAAGCATCAACCGGGTGTCCGAACTAGAGCAGCCTCCCGTAGCTTCCTCGTCAGAAGCTGCAAGAGCTTGAGCTGGTGTGTGCGGTTACATGGGATGAGGCAGCCAATTGGGTTTGAGCTGACCTCCCTATTCTCATTGGCTCTTCTCGCCATTTCATCCAGAGTGGCGGTAAGATTTGAAGTTTCTTAATACTGCACTGCAAGTGCTAAATCATGTTTGTTGCCCCCACAGTGATTGTGCATTCCGCTGCGCACTATTAACAAGTCTGAACACACCCTAAGTGTTAGGATATCAGATGTCTTTATTGCAATAACCACAACAGACAATAATAAAATAGAATAAAGTAATAACAGTTAACAAGTAATGGGATAGACATTTTAATTGAAGTTATCAAAGCATCTATAAGTAAAATCATTGTGTATTACTGCAGCTCCCAAGTTTTAATGGTAAAAAAGTACCATTATGAAAAAGAATGATAAAAATGGGCACAGATTAGTTAGTGCAAACAATGTACCATTGTTTCTTGTGATTTCCCAGCTTGTTAATGAAAAAGGCCAGGGAGTTTCATATGTTTTTTTATTTGTGAGATCATAAACAAAAATGTGCTACTTACTTGTAAAAGGATTGAAATGGCTTTTTACTTGTGGATAGGGACTTTTTTGTGATGAAGTTCTTGTAATATCTACAAATTTTGTTATTTAAGAATCATGACTAATGGGGTAAAGCTGTATGCTAAACATCCTGCAAATAACTTTAGGAAAGTCTTAAAATTCTCATTCAGCTATTGGCTGTCCCCTCCAATTTCATTATCAGTTTTTCCTGATTTCTTTTTAGATAAAGTTCAGTAGTTTTACCTAGTTCTGCTGAGCTGCTTTAGCCAAAGTTATTTCTTTTGCCAGAGTTTATTCTGATTTTTCATACTCCTGTTTAGGGTAGCCCTGCAAAGAGATTCTGTCTTCTACATCTTCGTTCACCATAATATTGAAGTTCATAAAAGTTATTTATGTGGTTGTTGATGTAGAATACATTGGTGTAATTAAAGAGCTCTTTGAGTTTTGAAGCTTGGGTGCAGAATTCCAAAGAGGAATAGTTTATTTGCAGTATAAGATTGACCCACTGCATATCAATGCAAAAATTCCCGAGGTAGTGTACCGGACTGAATTTAAAGCAGGAGATGAATCTGAGACAAAACCCAAAATTTAATCACAGTGACATAATTAGCATTAAGCCATAATTTTAAATAGTGACAGATCTAGAAGGCTGGAGAAAACTAGGTTTTCTCCTATAGTTGCAGAGGTTGTAAGTGAACCAATTTTTGGAGAGAATTCTTGAACTGATGGGCTACTGCAAAGCTTCTTCTATTACTGGTCGTGTAATGTAGTGTAAGGTAGAGAATGGTTTCCAAATCACATCTTAAATGCATAGGTGTGTAAAACGGTAATTGTAATCTATGTGTCAATGCATGTCGTCTAAGCAGCGTCATCGTGGGAGGAAATTGTCCATGTGATGATTTCTGCTCTTAATTTATTACTTTGAGAAATATACTAAGTAACAAATATTTGTATCTTTATAGACAGAAGGGAAAATGAATGGGACATATTCATTCTCCCTAGGAATGACTTTTCAGGCTGATCCATAATTTTAAGCTTTTTTTTCAAAATAAAGAGCTCTTTGTAATTAACACAGCTTTTCTAACTAGTGTCTGATATACTTTGTGTAACTGGGATAATTTTTCTGCACTACTTGTTTCACTGCAGGTTTGTTTTGAGTGTGGTGCATTTAACCCCCAATGGGTGAGTGTGACCTATGGAATTTGGATCTGTCTGGAATGCTCAGGAAAACACAGAGGCTTGGGTGTTCATCTCAGGTCAGTCACTGATGGTGAAGACAACGTTTATTTTCACCAATAAGTAATTCAGAACATACTGGAACATATGCTTTACTCTCCTTTCTCCTCTCATGACTTGGCTCTTCATCTCATCCAGGACAAAGATTGTGACTTATCCCTAGTTGTGCTTAGTTTCAAAACAAGTGAACTACAAATCTGTAAGCTACCTGTGATTAGGAAAATTCACAACCCTTGGCTTAATTGACCCAACTGGTTGCATTTCATAGAACCTGAAATCAGATACCACTGAAATGGGTCTGGCAGCATGAAAAGAGCAGTGCATATCCTGAATTTTGCTGCAAGTCCTTCCTATTTGTGTATGTCATGCTGAACCCCATTTTAGTATGTTCTATGATGAGAACTGTTTTGAGAACTCCATATTATTATTACCATTGCTGCTGCTTTTCCAAATACTTCTGTGCTGTCTTCCATGGGGCAGATAAAAAAAAATTGATAAAACATTAAGATAAAAACATGAATAAACAATATAACCATATGAAAGCATAGAGCATAACTTTCTTAAAAGCTATATTATGATTAAGACTGGTAAATCTTGGAGTGGTTTCTACAGCAATGAATTAAATGAAAGTGTGTAATAGTAGACATTTAAGGAAGGAAAAGGAATATGTTATAACTGATAAAGTATCAGGAAAATGAGTTTGACCCAGACTTAGGTATGACTTGGGTAAGCTGATTGAAATCAATGATTCCATAGGATCTGCTCCATATATATCAGAAATCTAGATCCAACTTAGACTTTTCATACCTCTTTAAATCTTGTAAGTACTGTTAAGAATATCTTGTCACCGAGTATGAGTATAGCAAGCTGACTGTTGTGGTTTGGTACTCAGTTTTGTGCGCTCTGTCACAATGGACAAATGGAAAGACATTGAACTGGAGAAAATGAAGGCTGGTGGCAACTGTAAATTCCGTGAGTTTTTAGAGTCCCAGGAGGACTATGATCCATGCTGGTCACTTCAAGAGAAATATAACAGCAGAGCAGCAGCACTTTTCCGTGATAAGGTAAATCAAATAATAATAATTCTTGGAAGCTGATCATTGTAAGACTGAAGTTGGATTTAGATGTATGGCTCCTACTGGGAAAATACTGAAATATGGAATGAAATGTGTGCTTTCTGAGAAATAATAGATGCTTTGTTGGACTACCATTCCATGTTTTAGTGGAGGGATGGATCCTCCAGGTAATGTATTCGAACCTCCTTTTAACGCTGTCCATTCCATATTCTGGGCAGGCTAATGGGAATTGTGTATCCTCTATGTGGAGATGCCCAAGTCCATTATCTCTTTTTAACAGTGTTGGAATGCTCTTGCACTAACTGCAAATTTGAACGGTTCTGGTGAGCCAGTTTGGTCTGTGAGCCAGTTTGGTTTTCTGGTCAGAGTGCCAGACTCATATCTTATAGTCACTGGGTTTGATTCTGCACTCTTCCATGAAGCCAGCTGGGTGACTTTGGGCTAGTCACAGTTCTCTTTCTGAGCTCTCCCAGACCCACCTACCTCACAGGGTGTCTGTTGTGGGGTAAAGGATAGAAAGCTTTGTCAACTGCCTTGAGTGCGCTTAAATGGGTAAGAAAAGCCAACTCTTACGGAACCAGCTGTAAGATGGGAGTTGGAGGCTTTAATTTGGTCAGCCACAGTTTATATCTTCGAAACTGACAAATTTACTTGTACAGTAAATATTAACACTTGTGAGTCAAAAGACAAATAGGCCATCTTTGGGCCTACTTATCTCTGGACCTGTCTGCATTTGGCCATACTTTGGAATGTATCACAGGATAGGGGTTTGCTGTCTGGATGCTAATGCAGATTCTTGCAGGCCTCCCCTGGGGCCTGCTGTGGTCTGCACTACGATGTGCACAGCAGGTCCCTAATCCAGAATATATTCCAGAATAAAGCCAAGTATGAAAAGGTGCTCTGATTCCCCCTTCTGCATAATCATTTGAAGGCCAGTTTCCCCAGTGTCAAGATGGAGATTTCTACAAATCTTGTCAACTGCACTGAATCCATTCTGAGTTGATAATATCATAGTTGGACCTTTTATTATTTTCTGTAGGTGGCTACTTTGGCTGAAGGTAAAGAGTGGTCAATTGAAACTTCTTCTGCCAGAAACTGGACTCCACCTCAGCCCAAAGTTGCTCTTTCCTCAGCTCACCGGTAGGTATGCATTTGTAGTGTGCCATATACAAGACCTCTTTTTAAATGCATTTGGTTTGTGGAGTTTCAGTATAAGATGATTTACTAAACTGAGGATTTTGGGGGGGAGGGGGGTATTAAATGTTTCTGATCCGCTTCAATGCTTTTCTCCTAACTTTAAAGGTCTATTTCTCACCACATGCTTTGTATTAAGCCAGTGATGGCCAACCTATGACACGCGTGTCACAGGTGACACGACAAGCCCTTTTGGGTGACACACCTGGTCACCCTGGCACCCGGGCGTGTAATCCTTGCTTGTTCTCGAAGTGTACGAAATACCAACTTTCAACTGAAGATTTAGCAAACGAAACTCAGCAACAAAAGTCACTAATGTAAATAATCATTTGTTTTTGCTTTTAATACATATATCAAAAATATAACTTTTTTTACTGGAGCTACAAATATCACAAAATTATGGATATTTCTAGATGTGACAAAGCACCCGTATTAAGCTAGGTTGTCTAGCAAATTTTGACACACTGAGCTCAAAAGGTTCACCATCACTGTATTAAGCAATGACTTCCCAGAATGGAACCCTCTTGTCAAATATGCCTCTACTGTAAATATTCTAAAGTTAGAGATATATGGTATGGCTATGTTATATATGGTATTCAGGAGCCAGAATAGTATAGCTGATAGTAGTAATTTTAAGATGGTAGTTTTATACAAAAGTGTCTTAAAACTTCATATAAGAGATTCTGGACAGTTTGCTCAGTGTTGAATTGAGCCATGTATGAAGAAGAAAGGAAGAGTGAATTCAAGCTTTGAGAGCTATAGGGCACAGTTCACTTTTTTATAGGCCAACCATACTTGTTCAATTTATACAGGAAATTAATGGCTATTCAAACTCTTCTGAAACCTGTAACACAAGGTTTAATGTTTTTATTTATTGCAGAAGCTTTTCTGGACAACCTCAGAATGCTGGTGCCTCTTCTGACAAAGCCTTTGAAGACTGGCTGAATGATGATGTGGGGTCCTATCAAAGGTAAAATTCACATCTCTTTTGGATACTGTGCTTTACAGTTTTGGTTACTGGCAATGACTGCCACTACCTCTACACACAACTTCTCTGCCTTTGATGGAAAGACCCACTCTGGTTGACTTTCCATACTTTGAGTGGAGGGCCTTTGCTTCACCTGAGACCATTGCAGAAGGGGAAACTGCAGATATAGGACAAAGTGAGAGACTGGTTTGTGTCAGAAGACCACTGAGGGTAGAACTGAGAGGGTTCTGCAGTCAACAGATGACTAGTATGACAAATCAGAATTCATTATCTCTAGTTAGAAAACTCATTTTCTTAATTTTATACCTCACTTTTCATCTGTCATGAAGTTCAAGTAGACAGGAATAGGCTTTTTCATTGTGTTTCATTATATAAGAACCCTTCTGGATAGCACCCCAGCCCATCTAGTCAAGCATCCTGTTGTACGCAGTGGCCCACCAATTGCTTCTGGGCCACCCTGAGACCTCTAGGTGTATGATGCAATTTCTATACATAATGTATATTCTCCTTTTCTAGTAGTGATTAGATACAGAGGTGGTTTGCTGTATCACTATGATAGCTTCGTCTGCTTAGAAAAGATTTCAGGCGTGAACACTACCGTCTCCAGATAAGTCTGACAAGCTGTTGCCAAACAGATAAGCCAGTTTCTGTTTTGTGTATTTTCGTGATTCCGTGTATTTTAGCTGTATGTAGCCCTTTATAGTTCTGTTCTACAAATAGTAGCTGTACGATGCTACTTTGTGCTTTTCGGAATAATTAGTTGCTTTCTTGAGTAAGAATCACACTCCATAGATAACAAACTTAGAATAGCTCAACAACCACATTGACAATTTGAAGAATGTGATGCAATCCGCATGTGAGTCTATGAATACATTTACTTTGAATGGCACAAGAAGTGAAAGTACAGGAAAAAAGAACACACACACAGAGGCTTACAGATATGTAAATATTTTTAGAGGCAGGCAAACATAGAGACATACTTTCATTCAAATGTTCTCTTTTGATCTTATCAGCCCTAGGAAGCGAAAATGCTTTCTTCTGTTTCTGATTTTAGTTCTGATCCCTGTAGTAATTTCTCCATGCCCATTTTATCATCACAAAGCTTTGTGAAGGAGGATATAGTATGTGTCAGTGATTGACAAAGATCACCCTAGATCGTTGATAAGATCACAGTAATCACCATGACGTTGAGTCTGCCAGACGTTCAGCATCTGTCTCCTCACCACTGTTCTAATATCACCTAGCAGTAGGTTTACTTGTTTGTTCTTCAGATCTGAGGGAGTGAATCACATTAAGGTTTATATTGCCTGTATGAATCACTTGGGATTCTGAAATTGCAGTTCCATGCTGGCTATACAGATAGTGTGAAGATACATATTGTATGGCATCTGAGAGCGTGGGTTATTAAATACTATAGAAAGTATTATTTACATTTGAGACCACATTCTTAAAGAACTCTCTCATGTGTTCAGCTCCATTGTAATCGGTATAAAATATTTTCCAGCATGCATTAGATCCAGGTATCTGCTAGTTTTCAAGCATAAATGAATGAATACAGAGTGTTCCTTAAGCTGCCTCCACACTGCAAGAGGAACATGTAGGATCATGGTCTTGTCTGCACTTGGCC
>MTQE01002217.1:7125754-7141439 GCA_014337955.1 Aspidoscelis marmoratus
GGGTACTTAATGGGTACTTCTAGTGACAGTGGAAAAACACCCATTCTTAGTGGATCATCATAAATAATAAACCCAGCATATTTTCTTTCCTTAATGAGAAACTTTAATAACATTGTTATTTTCTTTTGCTGTCTTCTCAGAACGCATAGTATTTGATATTTCTCTGAACAGCATGTTAGTATCAGCATTCATATTTATACTGGAATTATTGAATTAGATCGGTTAATTTCCCAGTTAACACATGCTTGTAATCTGGCTTAACTCTCAGTCATGTCTGTAATAACTTAAAACGGGTGCATGTGTGAACAAGAGACTCTGCATTTTGTCGGTATGGCAATGGTGGCGGATTAAATATGGTATCTTGGTTAGAGGAGATTTTGCTAAAAGTTGCTTCTTCTCCCTCCTTTGCTCTTTTCTCTTCTGCTGCCTGGGTATAAAAGTTTTGGGGCCACAAACAGCAGGCAGAGCCGGTAAAGCCCTCCCCTCTGTTCTCATGCATGGGTGCTTTTTTTTCTGTGCTGAAGTTATATATTTTGCAGCTACTTGTCTTTTATTCCTTTCACTTATTCAAGTTTGGTTTGGTTTTTTTTTAATGGTGTTGTCTGCATCTTTGTGTAATGTCTCCTTCCGCTTGTTTAAAAAGAAACTGCATCCAGAATCCAAACTGTATCTTCAAGTCCGTACTGTTGTGTAAACGTGTATGATGTGGGCTTATTTGACGCTGATGTGATATTAGGGGGGGAGCACTTGGAACCAAGAATCCAGAGCTGCCTTCATGCTAGATGAGCACTCATACTTAGATCAGTAAGAAGGGTCTCACAGAAAGCGTGGTGAATGTGGGTGCAGATGGTGCTTACTCCTCTGTTTTGTCTCTTTTATAAGGGTCAATATCCTCACAAGATCAGAATTCCACAGCAAAAAAACCCAGAAACCAGTCAGTTGTAGGTATCACATAACTTACGCAGAAATAGTAATTAGGTGCATTTATATAGATTATGAAGTACACATTATCCCATGTCATCAAAAAGTAGAGAAGCAGTTAAAAAGTAGAATTATGCACAGATAAGAGGGAATACAGTTGGACCCCCGTATGGACTGATCTGATCACTGCGGTTTCAGTTTCCCGCAGTGACTGGATCAGCCCCACCTACCCCTCACGGGTGCCATTAGACCTACCTTAAAGTCTTCCGAGGCCTATGATAGGCAGAAAATGGCCCGAAATGGCACACAATTTCCCATAATACCTTTGAAACCCTGTCGGATTTGACTGGAATTATGGGAAATGGAATGCATTTCTCAGTGTTCAAATTATCTGCAGTTTTATGTTATTCACGGTGGGGCCTGGAATGGATCCGACACAGATATGGGGGTCTGACGGTACATGGAAAAAGAAGGAAATAAGGCTTTTGCTTGGAATAGTGTTCATGCTTAGCTCTGTGAATCCCAGAGTAACTGTTAATATTGCACCATTTTTCTTCTACAATTGATCACAATAAAATAGATGAAAATGTTCGGTTCACTTCATATACATGCACATGCATGCTGTTCGGAATAAGAACAGGGGAAAATTGTTTTGCAAGATTAATATTTCGTCAGATCCATTGTAGCGATCCAGGCGCAATACCCGTCCACCCACACTTGTTGCTTCAAGGTCCCCTTGCCTCTTCCCTGCTGGCTGGGTAGGGGTCAGACCCATTGGGATTAAAATGAATAGATGACTTCTGCAGTTTAGCCATTTTATTGGGAAGGCAGTTCCAACTATGCACTCTGAAAAAAGACGGAAAGTTCTTCCAACTTCTTCCATTCAGATCTGTGACCGTGGGAGCAGAGGCCTACCAGGAATCTCTATACATTAAGAAAAGGGGAGGCAACACACGCTTTCGACCAAAGAGCCCACAAAGCCGCATGAGGGTGTCCAGTTAATTTTGTACCATCAGATACATTGCGTGATGCTTTATGACTGCGACATGGCAAACCTTGTATTTGGTTTGGAAGTCTTCTGCTTCTCTTTCCAGCCAGCTGTGCCATCATTCTTTCAGTAAGCTTGCACATCTCGGCAAAGAGCATGAATCTTGTGCCGTGGAATAATTGTTTGATGCGGAGTCCAGTTTCTTGTACTGTCCAGAAATGGAAATTCTCAGATGGCGGGGGTGGCATTGCTTGCTGAGCATTAGAGCGTATTCTGTGAAACCATTGCATCTATATCTTCCCCAAAGAGACTGGTTGGCTGCATGTTATAGTAGTGGTGTGGTTGCTGTTCCCTCAGCAGCTTCACTGCGACCGACTCCCATGCCACACTAGTGGTGGAAGCTTCTGGCCACCTGAGGTACATCTCCTTCTCAGCAGCCATCAGTATGGCCAAATCTCCTGGGTAGAACTTCCTTGCATGCTAAAGGGGAGCATGAGAAGTAATACCACTGCGGTTGGCAGTAATGGTGCTCCTAAGTTAATCTTCAATTTCCCTAGGACACTGGTATTGTAGTAGCTCTCTAGCTATGGGGGATCAATTTTAAAACAAAATGAAACATATCAGTGCCTGCATTCCAAAGATACTGACAGCCCACTTGTCTTAATTTTGGTGTGAAGGATTTTTAGTTCCATCTTGTGTGCTGTAAGCCCACATAACTCGGTTGCTTTTTCCAGGTGGGCTCCTCTGTCCTATCTTGCCTCTTTATTACCCCTGACACACACCCTGGCCGCCTTTTGTTGAAAGTTTTCTGGCTAGTGTCTGTGGCATTATATGTGTCCTGTTAGATGTGTCCTATGAAGAAAAGTATAACTGACTTTTTGTTTTGTTTTTGTGTTTGTTTGCTTTTAACTAGGCTTCAGAGTTAGGTCAGAGTTTAAATGAAAATGTTCTCAAACCTGCACAGGAAAAGGTAACTTTGGAAATGAATACCTGGCTACTGGATTTTGAGTATTTTACCGTTCTTAAACCATGAGATTCCCCAGCGGTGGTGCCGTTAGGGCTGCCTTGAGCATAGTTACCCAGATACATGTCTTGCTGCACCCAAAGAGTGCTTTTCACAATAAGTACGCTTCCCTTTGTACTTAGGCTTGAACCTTGGATGCTTGCATTTGACTTCCATTCAGCAAGAATCTTAATTCACGATTCAGATCAGATATCCCTTCTGAATGTTTAGTTTTGCAGTGTCATTTCTGTAGCAGTTGCATTAAGCACACCCTTTCAGGTTATTCTTTTTTGCAGTAAAAATTTGAGATTAAATAAGTCCGTATATGCAAAACTTTAGAAGAGTTGAAGTCAAGTGTAAATGCATTTTGTCCACCAACAAAATGTGAGACTCTGCCTCTCACGTGTAATTCCTACCTTAAGGCTTGGAGAAACGTAAGAATGTATGCCTTTTACTGCTCTTTGCAGAAACAGTGGAATATATAACAAAATTGTTAATATGATTTAAACTGTAAGTAATAGCTGAATGTAAAGAGGGAAACGCCTCTTTGAAAGCACTTTTGAGTTGAAGTCTGTTGTCCTGTGAAAAGTTTACACATCAGGGAGAAGACTTGTTTGAACACTCTGTGTGAGAGAAATATTATTTTGATAATCAGCTTTTTTTCCCCAAGAAAAAAACCCATTCTGTGTTCTCAGAAGCAAAGAAAGGTTTTCCTAGCCTCTAGGCAACCAATGGCAAATCCATTTTACAGATTTCCACATTGTTAAATGAATTGTAGAACCATTATTACACTCTTTGAATTTAAAGATTAAGGTGTGTTCTAAAAAAAGCTATCAGTAGTGCTAAAGAGGGTATCTTTTTTTTAAAAAAACTTCAGTTTATTTCTCAAAGGATTGTCCTCTTGTTGGTTTAATAAGCAGTCTTCATATAGAGGTCAATTTGTGAGTGACTTATTCAGGTATTTTTATCCCATCCTTTAGCCCAAAGCCCCAGGATGGCATCTGACAGGAAAATATAAAATCCATTTGTTCTGGGATGGCTCTTAGGTTGCATCAAAATGTTCTTCAAGAAGATCCCCAGCAAATGTTAACATTTTGTGGAGGCTAGTAAGCTTTTAGGAATCACTGTACTCTTTCTTCCTAAACATCACTCTGTGTGGAATAAAATACTTGTTTTCCTTTTGATGTAACTGACTTCTCTTGCAGACAGTCTTTGCAGATTTTTATTTTATATTTCTGAATGTCTTGATTCACGTAGGTGAAAGATGGAAAAATTTTCGATGATGTGTCTCAGGGAGTCTCGCAGTTTGCTTCCAAGGTAGGAAGCGGCCTGCCTGCCAGCCAGGTAGGAGGCCATTTCTTAAACCAGTCTCCATATTCCTTTGGTGTAGGATTCCCCGGAGCAAGGAAAAGCATGACACCAACAAAGAGCTTTCCTCCTTCTCCTTTTCCAACACTGACCATCACTGTGAAATAATTTTTTGAGCATCTTTTTGTGAGTGGCAGTCCTGCCTGCATATGGGAAATACTATTAGCAACACCATTTCTGAGAAAACCTTTGAGAACTTTGGGCAGTGAGCAAATCATACCCTTGTCTAAAACTTGCCTCAATCACCATCGGCTCAAGGGACGTTTTAAGAAGAATGTCATTCCTACGACAAGAGAAACTGTGACGTGCTGTTCCCATGCAGTTCTCAAATGGTTAAAGGAACAGAAACTATCTTAATGAAAGCTACTGTAAGACTGAGCGGTTGGTGAGTCAATTATTCATTAATCAAAATTTAAAAGGAATATGGAAACAGTTTAAGTTGAATATAAATACTTTTACATACCGCTAATATATATGTCTTCTACCTTTCTTCTGTTCTTGCTGCCGTTTTTCAATAAAATGGGTAAGTGGTAATATTTTTCTGCTGTGTGTTTAAAATAAAATTTAAAAAACTTTGAATCATTCTGTGGCAAAGTTTTGAGAACCCCAGTGTAACGCTAACTTTCTTTGAGAAGGTGATTGTGATAGTTCTTTCAGTACTTTAGTATTAGCAGTGACCTTGTGTCTCAAGAACATCACATTCACCTATTACATTAATAATGCTCACCATCTTAATTTTTTGTTTTCTTGTGCTCTCTGTCATAGTAGAGAGTTTACTACCCTCAAGCTTTCTAGTTATCTTCTAATTTTCATCATATCTCCTTTTTTTATGAAAAGGAAAAGAAAAAAGATACTGACCACATCTAAAAAGCAGTTACGACCAGTCCTACATGCTTCTGCATATATACATAGGGGTAGTTTATTAGATTGAATCAAGATATAGAGTTAACAGTCCTTTGACATAAAGACAGTGTGAGGAAGAAATCTGAATGGATAAGTCTAATTAAAATTCTGTAATAAATGATGTGCTATACATGATACTTTGGAGTCTGGGTACAGCATTTAATATCTCTTTGTTCACACAATCCTTTTTTTAAAAAAATGAAACTATTTAATATTGTAGGTGTGTTGTGAACAGACTTACTTGGAACTCAGACCTTGCTGTTTATATCCTAATAGCTCACTAAACAAATAATGCCGCTTCACTAATTCAATCCGTTTCTTAAAAATGGTAAGATGTTTGCAGAAACCATCTTGTATTTTGGGTGAAGAAGTCTGTCAGTTTTTATTCTGTAGGATTTTTAATATTATTACTGAGTTTGGCTGTGTTACATACAAGAGGCAGAGGAGGAACTATCTATGTGTGTGTTTTGTTGTTCTACTTGATATTGTTGTCAGTGTTTTTGAAGATTTTTGTAATCTTTGCCTTCTCTTTTCCTCCTTGCTCCAATCTCTCTCATGACAGGTCCAGGGAGTAGGTAGTAAGGGTTGGCGAGACGTTACCACTTTTTTTTCTGGAAAGCCAGAGGACACTTCCGAAAGGTATCTTGCATGGATTTTTATATCCATTTGCTTTCTAGCCTTCCGTGTCTCATGTACACTTTTTGTGAGCCTTCTTCCTTCAGCCTAAAACATTCTCCTCAAAACCTAACATTCCTGGTAGATATCGATGAATGTCAAGCTGTTTTCTTTTCCCTTTAATGGCTGAATGGGAGGGACTGTTTGTGTTCTCTCTCCAGCCCCATTTACTTTATTTTTCTGTGCTTTATGTCTGGCAGGTATATCATTGGTTCCTAGAGTGAATGCCCACCTCCAAGTTGGAGAGATGGGTAGGATGCCTCTAAAGGCCATTTACAGGGAGCCGAGGGCAGGTGAAGGTTTTGCCTTCATCTTCTGCTGGAGAACTACCAGCGGCAATAGGTGGCAACCGAGTGAGATGGGATGCTGGACTAGATGGGCTGTGGCCTGATCCAGCTTGGCTCCTTTTCGGTGTTCTTACATTGTCTTCTATAATTTCTGAAGTGAAGGTCAAACAGCATAGTAGACAGCTGAGAAGGGGATTTTGAATGTAACAGCAGCTCACTGACTACTTCATATTTGTTTGTATTTTCTTCCTTGAAAGGCCACCCGAGGGAGAGAGCTACCAGAACAGCAGAGGTGAAGGTTACCAAAATAACGCAGTGGATCAGAGCTTCTGGGAGACCTTTGGCAACTCAGACCAACCAAAGACCCACAAGTCCCCAAGCAGTGACAGCTGGACATATGTGGACAATTCCACTGAGAAGAAGAGCTCCGATAGTTGGGATGTCTGGGGCTCAGGGACAGCCTCCAACAATAAGAACAGTAATGGTGACAGCTGGGAAAACTGGGAGACCAACTGGGAGAACGCAGCAGGAGAAGGCAAAGCAAAAAAGGCACCTAAGAAGGCAATGAAAGAATCTTCAGCTGCCGAAGAAGGCTGGGATAACCAGAATTGGTAGGACTTGGACTCTGTGCAGCATGGCAGAGGGAAATGTTATGCCTCTGATGGAAAGGCTTCCCATCCGACCGGATTATGTCCTTGTCATTTCTGGGCCTGTTAAAACCTCATGCTTACTGTTCCATTCTCTTTTCACTCCAGTTTACAACTGTAACAGAACCGTTGGGATGTGGAGTCTTGTAATTACCACGTGAAGCCGCATCTCTCCTATGGAAATTACCGTGTGCGTTAGATATATTCTTGCCATGCTGCTATTGTGGGTGGAGCATGCCAGAACTTGGGGAGAGTTTGGAAGAAGCGAGTCTGTGCAAATGTACTTTCATACAATGAAAACTGCAGGTGCAGTCTGACAAGATTGTTCAGCTTCCTTATGGAACTTCATGAGAAGTTCTGGAAAACTTCTGGAAAGAATCGCTGGGAAAGTATCCTTCAACCTACTGCAGATTAAGGGACTGTATCTGAAGCCAATGGGATAGGTTTGAATCAAGCCATGATGGTATTTGAAACACTGTTGGAAGCAGCTCATAGAATTCTTGAGACTTGATTTAATTCTCTGTTCAGAGGAAAATAAGGTGAACCTCTTGAAAATAAGGCGGTTTTCAGCAGATGGATGTTTCTAACCCTCACCTTTTTTAAAAAATGAATTTTTAGACTTGCATCCATTAAGTTCCATTTGCTCTTGCAGTTTTAGCAGAGCTGCCGAATACTAGAAATGATTATGCATATGGAGGAGCTAAACAGAAAGGATCACAAAGCATAGCAGGTGCAAAATTATTGAGGAGAATAATTCTAGTTAAATAAAAGAAATGCTAATTTAATACCTTGAATGCGTTTATGAATAAAGTAAGTTCTCAAGATTCCATAATAGGTATTCCTTTGCTATACTTTGCTTTGTTGACAGTGGGAGGTTAATAAAGATTGACCGGACTGCCACTGTACCATAGTGAGCTTTTTGCTTGATGTTGAAGAAGAATCCAGGTATATCATTCTACAGGGTCTTAGTAAAAAATATGTTACCAGTGTTAACATATAATGTTAGAAGTATTGCAGCACCGAGTGACTGCTAGCGAGGTAGAAATCTATCTGCTGGAAAACTTTGAATCATGGAGTAACTGACAAAGCCTGGAAGGGATGTTGGAATGAGATTTTCTGACTTTGATGTCTGAGTCTTTGTCTAAGATCTTTGCATTAGCGGATGGTCTGTGAATGGCCGCTTGATCTGGTCCCAGCTGAGCTGTAAGCCTAGTCAGTTTTTCAGAATGTAGCTAAGGCTAAATGCTGTATATAACTGTACACAACGCGGAGATAATGTGTACACACATACCCCTACCCACTAAGTATTAATGGTTTCCTAGGATGTGTGTGTATTGTTCAATATGTCAATATCTACTTCGTGAAGACTTATAATATTGTTGGCTTGTTCTGCTACACTTAAACACTAACCTGTCAAACTGCCAACGGAAACTTTCCTCCAGTCTTTTTATTGTTTCTGTTCCACTGTTTTTCTGCTTTCAGCAGTCTACCCTTTTGTGTGATTCCAGTGAATTTATGGCAGCGGTAGTGAGGCGGTCCATGGCTGTTGTCCAGGGAGCTGCAACGGTGCTTTCCTTGTGCCAGACGGACTCTCGTGTCTTATTCTCGTATCTCTGACCTTGCACCGTGGTCTGCATCTCCTCGTATTGGTGCTGCCATTTCACAAATCCAAAGCAATGCGATGTTGTTTTTACTTTTCCCGCCTCCCCCTTTTCTGTTTCAAGGATAACATTGTATAAAACATGGCGTATCCGGTACCTAATCACTGCTCAGCTCTTGAATCCAATTTGTATGTTCTTTGGATCTCGGGTCTACGGCGCTGTCCACAACCCATGATCTGCTGCAAGTCTCTTGTGGAGCTTTGCACTTAAAGGGGACAAAAAACTATGTTATATTGGTTACCGAAATACAGTAGGCTGTCAGAATCAATATTAAGGTCCTCTGTGTTTTCTCCACACACACACACACTTCAGCGGGAGCTTCCCTAATCTAACCTATGTCCGATTTTAAACGTTGTTACCTGCCCTGAAACCTTCGGGTATAGGGCAGGATAAAAATACAAATAATAAAATAAATAAATAAATCTGTATGGCCCGCCTCCCCAGTCTATATAGACAAAGAACTTGATAGATATAAAATAATGCCGTTCTCAGTTTACCGTTGAATTTGTCTCTGTTTGTGTCCGTCATCTTGTTATTTTGAATTACCGCCTGTTTGAGATCAGTGGGGACCGATTCTTGGAGTTTACCACTACCATAATGTTTAAGGGTAAAATTCTGATGCGGCAAAGCTGCAGTTGAGGTAACAGCTTCAAACATGTAGAGGTGCCATGGTTGTCTTCCCTATTATAATTTTGTAAGATTACTAAGATCATCTGAGAAGGTGCTGCTGGGGATACAACAGGGCCTTCTCTGCGGTGTCACCCACTCTATGGAATGTTCTCTCTTTAAACATTTGAGGGGAGGAGCCTACTGTTGCATCTTCAGGTGCCTAGTGAACATCAGTTTCTTTACTCAGGCTTTTCCTTTGCGAGCAGCTGGGTAGGTTTATTCTGTGTGTCTCATTCCACCTACTGTTTTTGCATTGTCTTTTATATACATGTTTGGTTTTTTTTACTTGATCTTTTATATTTAGCAAACTGCTTCTGAGTGTTTTTGAGAAGTGTTATGTATAACTGTTACAAATAAAGAAATGAATAAATAGCTTAGAATAGAAGAGCACGGTCACAGTTCCAGAAATGCCCAAATTTGGGGGAACAAGAGCACTGGAAAAATAGAATGGTACAAATACAGTGGTTCTTTGGTGTGTGTTTCCTTCTGTTCACACACAGTTCTGAACCATCCCATATGTAGCAAATAGTTCTGACATAGCTTTATGGAAGGAGCAGCATGAATGTTTTAAGAACTACCCCTGTTTAGCGTAACAGACTTTAAGCCTTTTCCCCTAAAACAGCGGTTCTCAACCTTCCTAATGCCGCGACCCCTTAATGGAATTCCTCATGTTGTGGGGACCCCCAACCACAGGGGCGGAGCAGCTGGGAGATGGGAGGGAAGGGTGGTGGGAGACCCGTCGCGACCCCTCTGAAAGGGTAGTTCAACCCCCAAAGGGTTCCCGACCCCCAGGTTGAGAACCACTGCCCTAAAAGAAGTGCTTTTGTACTCATTGCCTATGGTATGGAATTTTTCTGAAATATTAAGAGATGATTTATGGTCATTGTGTAGCAATAGTCAAGGAACACGTATGAGAGCTTGGGGTATTGTACTAGAAGGCTTACCTGGGAAGTTATGGATGCAAAGACATAGCCATGACAGTCTGGATCTGTAAGCAAAGAGATCTTGTAGCACCTTGGAGACTAATGGAGAGAAATAGGTTCGTCATGTGCACTTTCATAAAAGAGGAGGGAGGTTTACGAAAGCTCATACTACCAACTTCTTCCTTTCTGTTAATCTCCAAAATGCTACCAGAGCCTCCTTGATTATTGGGAAGTTCTGGGAGCTGATGAAAAGATAGTGCTCCAAGACAGTGGTTCTCAACCTTCCTAATGCCGCGACCCTTTAATACAGTTCCTCATGTTATGGTGACTCCCAACCATAAAATTATTTTCATTGCTACTTCATAATGATCCCTGTGAAAGAGCAGATCGATCCCTAAAGGGCTCGTGACCCACAAGTTGAGAACCACTGCTGTAATAGATCAAAGCAGACTAGGCAGAGATGCCTCAGTGTTGGATAAAAATCTTTTCTCCAGCAGTATCACTAGCAGGAGTGGAGCTGCACTCACATTACATTAAAAGAGCTCAGTTAAGCCCTACCTAAAGGTACTGTCTAATGGCCATTGGCTGGCAACCCAGAACTTCTGGACCCATGAGAGGAGACTCACTTATGGCAGTGCGCTGCTTTGATTGACTGATGTGCAAATTGCCCCTCCCTGCTGGCTGGTGTATATACATGAGCTAGCAGCCTGCTTTGGCACATTCTTAGTCTAGCCACTCAGATGCACATTTCTGCTCCAGATTACCCAGACTTTCTGTTTACATTTCAGTTGAGGGATCCATGCACAGAGAACATAGTCACTGGTTATTGAAAAACCTAACTGCATTTTAAGTTATTTAAAAACCTAACTGCACCACAGTTCGTTGCATATAGACATGAGTAGGGATTGGGAATACGTTGATGCTATACTTCTCTTCACCAAATAATCTTATTTTAGTCTTTGGGATTGAACAGCGTTCAGGATTTTGTTGTGGGTTTTTGCTCACATGGATGTCTTTTCCTTTCCATGGACAAAATAATCCTTAAATGCTTTTCTTCCCAGAAGGCTAAAAAGCCAATAATGTCGTCGTACCTTTTGTTTGTTGTTGGAAAAAAGGCCATGAGCAGAACAGAATGAGGAGATACACTTCAGCTGGGGTATTCATAATCCTAATATTCATACTGGGAATATTAGAAGGAACAACAGCATTATTTTAACTCTTTTTATGTATACAAATGGCGGAAATCTGTAATATGTGGTCAATGTAAGTTTCAGTAATGGCTTGGTTGCAAGAATGGCCTCAGATCTCTAGACCATCCACCAGCCTTCAACTCTACACCAGCTTTACACCATAACTGCTCTTTGCCTTCAGCTGAGACAGCCCTGGACATTTTCTAGCCATATGGCCTAACATTTCCTTCGCATGTTGAGATCCAACTACCTCTGCCTCAACCTTTCCATGTCAGTTCAGAAGGTACTGCATTCATTCCACGTGGGAGTTACCTGAATCGATGAATATACCTGCATTTTTCAGGGAAAGTCTGTGAAGATGGCCGCCTCGAGTTTCCAGCTTCTGTTCTTGGAGAGCTAAAGAATGCATATTGATTTTGTACTCAGATAAGTATTTCCGTAAGATTCTCACAGCAAGGAAGACTTGAACTGCTAGATAAATGTTACCTGGCAGGGACAGAGAAGTCAGCCCATGTAGGTTACAAAGCTTTCCTTGTTTGACTGAGGGCTTCTATTCAGATATGGAAGCTAGAACCCTGGTAGCCCACCAAAATCAGGATTGGTGATCTCCTGGTGTCATTTGTGAAGAATGATCTATCTAAGAACACAGCCTTATGCATGTACTGTAGATAAGACCTTTTTCTGTACAGTCTTGCTGTCATCTTGGCTTGATTCCTTGAGAATCCAGCACTTCTTTAACATTCCATGGGTTGAAATTATCTATATTGGTGTAGTATTTTGTGCAATAACTTAAACTGTGAGATGAATCTCCTCTTCATTTAATTTAAATGAAACATATCTAAAGGTGCATCCTTCCTGTACAATGGCTTAAATTGAGATACGAGTAGCGTTGGAGCACCTTGAACAATGTCTTGAGGTTTAGAGGAGAGCTTCAAGGAATTTTACTGTGTTCTTACTCTTCCTCCGTTGCATTCTTGGCTGGAACAACTGGTCTTTGGACATCTCTGAAATGGTGGGGAGTTCAGGGACACGCAGTCCTTTTATTTTTCCTATAATGTCGTGAACAATATCTCTTTATTCTGTAAAGTGGTCTTGGACTTGAACCTACTGTGTCAACTTAAAACAATAAAGCAAGAGAAATGGAACAAAGCAATTCAGATGGTGTGGAATCTTTGTTTTCTTCTTTGAGTAAAAAGAGCAAATATTCTGAAATGTGAACCACCGTTCATGTTTTATTTCCAAATGTTTTATTGAAATCATATTCTTGCGTCTGAGACTTGAAGGGTGGGCTGATGTCCGTGAAAGAGGATTCAGGATTTATCTATTGTCCTCAATGAAAGCAGCCAATATCTTGTTTCTTGCAGATATCTATGGTAAGATTGTGTATGATATAGATACTTGCATCTTCAAAGGTGTTTAGAAAAGTTAAGAGACTGTAAAAACCAGGTTATTGCCTATTGTAGATATAAGCAGAGTTGTGAGATAATCTTAGAACAATATCTGTATTACTGCATTCAAGGGTGTTTCCGCATTGGGCGCCGAAAAATGGATCTAAAAGATCCTCCCTCTGATCTGTCACTATTTGTTACAGATTGGAGGGAACCCCCACGCATCTGCACACGCGCGGGAGGATGGATTCTGGAGGGTAGATTGGAGTGGTGCTGTGCGGACACACCAGCACCCATTCCAAACGTCCTCCGGCTCACCCGCTGTCGACGCTGCAGCCCTGCTTCCACGGTTCCCAAAATGGCGGACGGAGGGAATCCATCTCTTCTCCTGGCCGTCTGTGCGGAAGCGTCCTGCTTCTGCACACATCCAGGGGGAAGTGACGGATGTGAGACCTGATTTTTCAGGTCTTTTCATTTAATCCGGATTTTGGTGGCAAAACGGGTTTTTAAAAAACGGTCTCGCTCGCTGAAATGCGGATGCAGACTCTCCAAACAGGTCTACAGTGCGGACGCATCTTCAGGTAAGTATTTTAAATGTGTTCTACACGGGGGTTAAACCGGTTTCCGCAGTCAATGCGGAAGCACCCCAAGTTACCTAAAATGTGGCCTGATCCTTCTTGAAGTCCTAAATCACTCTGGTTATGAGAAGCAGATTAAATCAGTTACACATAAGTACAGCATTTCTTCACATTGAATCATTTTCATTGGATTCATAGCTTCATTGGTTAAAAGTACCTGGACTTCTAGAATAATCTGCTCTATTAAGGGGATAAAGTGAATCGATGCTCCAGTCAATGAAAAGACAATTGGTGTGACTTTAGGGAACTCACCAGCCTCTTTGAAAACAAAAAGAGCTTTTAGCATCACGGCTGCCTTGTAGAGATGTAGAAAACATTCCAAAACAGAAAATTCAGAATTGGGACCAAGCTGCCTTGAGTGTTCCAAAGTTGGAACAAAACACCCTGAAAAAAAACAGCTTGTTACAAGTACCGGATGAAACCGAGCCCTGTTCTGATGGAACGTTCTAAACATCGAGCATTGTAATGGATTTTCTGAAGTATTCTTCAACCACATAGGGAATTTCTTAAACCCACTACCATGAATGTCCAGTTTTGCAGGGTTCGCTGGTTGATAGAGGACATCTTGTCCTCCCACCCACCTCAATTTGTGGAGGGCACCCCTGATTTTTAGCAGATTTTAAAGACTGGCATTAAACGTGCAAAATGTTGGGGTGCTTTCCAAGGGTCCCCAAATGGGGGAGAGTGGCAGGGAAGGATGTTCCCTCACTAGCAGCCGGCTCATGAAACATTTGGGGAAATTGGGTGATTTTAAAGGAGGCTTTTAAAAGCTTTTTCCAAAACCTGTTACTTCCCTCTAAAACTTTCATGAAATGGTTTCTTTTCTTGAAATATATTCATTTTGTGGAGACAGCTCTGAAGTGGCGGTGTACACGAATGCAATTTTTGACATTCAGTTTGAATCAAATATTCAAATATCCAAATTTGTGCAAATAAAGAAAAATATCCGGACATTCGAACCAATATTTATTTATATTTACATTTATATGCCGCCCCATACCCGAGGGTCTCTGGGCGGCTCACAAGATTTAAAAACAGACATTAAAAAAATTATATCAACCCTAAAACCAGAAACAAGTTTAAAAAAAATGCAGCTTTAAAAAATTACAAAAATAGTTCAAAACAACTATTTTCAATGGGGGAAATGTATGAATATTTGATATGTATCCAATGATACGAATCTCATACACATCTGTACGCATTCCGCTTTTATCCTGTATGCATTCCATTTGCAACCTGTACAGATGTGTACAGATACAGATGCAATCTGTTCAGATATGTACACATACGAATTTCCAAATTATTTATATGAATAACTCAAAATATCTGTATTCATACAAATACTAAAACGAATGTCTGGACATTCATATACGAATGTCCAAATTTGTCCAAATAATGAATATTTTGAATATTCATGCGCCTCCCTAGTCTCCTTTGCCTTTAAATGGTACATTTCTGAGCCAGAAATGTTACTGCAATCCAAAAGACAATAGGGGTCTGCATGAAATGCAACGTTTGGGTTTCAATTCGATTCAAAACAAATATCTGAAAATTCTATTCGATCTGAATCTTTAAAATTTGAGTTTAACCAAATTGGATTCGAATTAAGCAAATTTGAATCTATCCATCTGAATTTTTTATTAGAATTTGCGTTTATGAATGTCGACAACATTCGTATGTGCCTGTATGCATCATTACGCATCCGTCCACATCTGAACGCATCCCATCATTATCCCATATGCAACTCATTTTCGTCCTGTACGTATCCTTACAAATGCATACAGATGCGGGAAAGATGTGTAAGTGCAAGAATGCATCGTGTACACACCCAACCACATATGAATGCCCAGATAATTCAAACAAATACACTCAAAATTTGAAATTTGTGCAAATGTTTATATTTGAATTTATGGACATTCGATTCATCCAAATTTCGACATTCGGATTTGAATTCGATTGAATTTTGAATACCTTCAAGTATTCTTGCACATCATTAAAGGGGACAGCATCTCATTCACCCCAGAACCTGATTCCCATTCTTCTTTGTGTTTCAGTTCAGGATTGGCCGTCCGTCATCTACCAGGTTCAGTGGAGTCCCATAGGTTTGCATAGAAATGTCCCCTTAACAGTGTCTCACTTATAATTAATTCTGCTCGCTGGTACCAATTCCTGTGGTCTCCTCCCCCCCCCAAGCTAGAGTACTATATAGCAGTAATATACAAGATGTGCGAAAGCAAAATCCATGTATTTGGTTCAGTAGCAAACCATTTAATAAAACAGGAAACACAAACTTTTATCGAATAGTTTGTGTGAGCAAGCAGGGGACTGGTTCAGTTTGATCCAGTTTCTGAATATCCCCAAAACACATGTTTGGTTTCAAGGCTGAGAACCATCTTGCCTGAGAGGAGTGGAGAAGAGGCAGCA
>MTQE01002217.1:7142755-7156586 GCA_014337955.1 Aspidoscelis marmoratus
AGGGCGGGATAGAAATACAAACAAACAAACAAACAAACAAACAAACAAATGTGCACAGTTTCAAACATCTGACTTGACTTTTTGAACACAGACCAAACTTTGCACATCTCCCGGGGTCAGAAGTATTGTGAAACATCCAGCATTGCTTTTCTCTCTGCCCAGCAGAGGGTGCACATTTACTATGCGACTAAACAAGTCGAGATATTCGAGGGAAACTCTTCCACCAGCTTTTGCTCAGTTTATGAATATGTAAAACTGCATTTCCCTTTTCATCTTCCAGAAATGTATAGAGTACACCTTGGAAAGGTGCTCAGTAACTGGAAAAGAAGTGCAAGGAAATTGGTTACCTGGGCCAAGACACCTCCATCTTCCATGCCGAATTTGATTTTTAAAATTTACACGATGGCTCTGCAACTGGAATGCTTCCTTTGAGCTTCACAAACTTTGAGTGATCAAGGCTTCCACTGGGACCCTTGTCCTTCTCCTCCTGCCTTGGCAAAGGGCACAGTGAGCCCGGCAG
Source organism: Aspidoscelis marmoratus (assembly GCA_014337955.1). Lineage (NCBI taxonomy): Eukaryota > Metazoa > Chordata > Lepidosauria > Squamata > Teiidae > Aspidoscelis > Aspidoscelis marmoratus. The sequence continues at coordinate 7,143,276 of MTQE01002217.1, forward strand.
CAGGTAAGTTTAGGTAGAGGTGTCTAAAATCACTATGTCCCAGGTGTTGGATCAAATGCCATTTGTGCAACAGCATGGGCTTTGGCAGCTCTAGGTTTTCATATGTAAAATACTGCAAAAGTGTGAACATTTGATTGATTCTTTGTATTCATGTGCCAGAAGCCTAGTTGGATTCATTCAGAAGATCAAACATCTGAGTATCCAGACTTTCAATTTGATGAAAAAATTTGCAAATTCGAACATTCCATCAAATTTTTGAATGCGAGTCTTTGATTCAGTGCTGTACCTGGGGCCCACCTAAGTTATAACTCAGCCCTGGGGCCTATTCACACTGCAGCCAGTAGTGGATGATTAGCCTCCCAGGGCCCCCTGCCTCCCCAGAGGTTCACTAAATTGTTGATCAGGTGTGGAGCATAAAATTGTGCTCCGCACTTTAACCGACGTTGACCAATAGCTTACCTGGAGCATCCGGGGCAGGGGCCATTTGCACCTCTTCCGGTGCTCCGGGGTCATCTGAGGTGCCCCACAAGTACGCTGGCATCTTGGACCACCATAGACGCGACTCCATATGCGTAGAGCATCAGTGCTGTCATGGCAACAGCGCAGACGCATGCGCCGTTGCAGAGGGCGCTGCAGTCAAAATGGTGGCGCCCAGAAGAGGACCGGTCCAGCAATTGAATCAGGTAAGTATTGGATCGCCGGGGGGGGGGGGGGGCGTGGAGGCCAAAGTTGACTAGCGCTCCAAGTGTAGTTGGAACGTTGGTTAATTGTGCTACTTTCCCATACAGCGGACAAAAGGGGAACTAGAAAAACGGCCCTGGTGATAGGAAGCTGCTGCTTACCTTCGCTTCTGGTAAGAGGATAACTAATGCGTATGAATTTGATGCTGCTGCTAACCTTCACTTCTGGTAAGAGGATAACTAATGCATATGAATTTGATGCTGCTGCTAGCCTTCCTGCTCCTTACTCTCCATTTTGAATTTGTTCATGATTAAATGCCTGCCTCTCAGGTAATAGGCTCCAGTCAATTTTAGTTATCTCAAAAGCTTAGCAGCATTGAACTGATAAATGCTTGGATGGGAGGCCACTGGGAAATACAAGGCTTATGAACTAGGCTTTGAAAATGAAAACAGATCTCAGGGAGAAAAAAAATATATCAATGGTAAATCACTCCTGTATTGATTCCATGAAAATTGCACAGAGCTCTGAGTTCAACTTGAGAGATGCTTTACTTTCTCTTTTTAGGTCTAGGTGCAATGTGTCATTTGAAGGAAGAATTAAAATAGTAGCTTGTCGCCTGAAGGTTCCAGGGCAGCCTTCAATAAAATACCTTAATAAAAACAGAATTAGCATTTGTTAAAATATAACCTCCCTGCATAAGGAACACCTCCTCCCATATAGATATTCCCATATGCTAAGATCTGATGGTGAGTCCCTATTGGCAATGCCATCCCCTTTAGCAGTTCTGGGGGTGGGGATACATGATAGCCCCCAGACTGTGGAAGAGCCTCCCCTCTGAGGTTCATCAGGCAACTTCATTATAGGTATTTAGATATCTGGTGAAGATACACTATTTAAGAACATAAGAGGAGCCCTGCTGGATCAGGCCACAGCCCATCTAGTCCAGCATCCCATCTCACACAGTGGCCCACCAATTGCCCATGGGCATCTCAAGGAGAGACAAGGGCAAACCTCTTCCTGCTCCTGAATCCCAGCAAATGGTCTTAGAAGCATCCTGCTTGTCCCTCCCTCCCCCCCCCAGCCTGAAGGATGTACCTGGGCATCCATTCTAGTAGCCAACTGATACATCCGTCATCAAAAAATTTGTCTAACCCTTCCTTAAAGCCATCTAGGCTGGTTGCTGTTACCACCAGTCTTCACCCTGGCCTTTGGCTGACAGGACATAATCTCCTCCCCATTACTGTTTTAGTTAATTGGTTTTTATCTCTATTTATAGTAATTTTATTGTGAGATTTCTTGAGACCTTCGGATGTAGGTCAGCATAGAAATGTAAGTAAATAAAATCAATAAAAATGGTGCTGTGCGTCCATTGTAGCTATCAGATCAGCCACACAGCTCTGGAAAGAATCATGTTTATTCAATTCTGGATGTCTGACCATCACTCTGGTTATTAAGGCAGGCATCTGGTTTCTGGCTATTGCATTATTAGACTCTAATTGGACATCTTACCCAGGTGATACCACGTACGCACAAGAATTAATGCATACTTGCAAGCATCTGCACGGAGTTACCTTGCAATTTACTTTATACAAAGACAATTATTCCTTATGTTGTTTCCCTCTTTCCCATCTCCGTGCTGGACTGGCCTTTATCATCAGTTCCTCATTAAAGGTAGTTCAGAGATTATTTTCACAATTATTTGCCGGACCTTATCCCTTTTTCTTTCTTTCATCACCTTTAATGCATTTTTCCAGTTCGTTGGTGTGGAATTCTTCAGTGGTTGTCCTACATAGCACTAGGGATGTGCACAAATGTATTTTTGACATTCGAATCCGAGTAGATTTGGATATTTAAGATTTGAATGTCTTAAAATCTGTACGTTTGAATGTTAGATTCATATTTAAAGATACGAATGTCGACAATATTTGTATCTATTATACATGCACATGAAGAAAAATCCGTATGCATCCTGTATTTCTGTCTATTATATGTATCTGTGTGCATGAAGGAAAAATCTGTATGCATTCCATATTATTCCATACGCATCCTGTTTTAATCCCATATTTTAAGCACAAGATCCAGATAATATTTGGACAGATTCGTATATGATATATATGAATCTGCACATTCGAATCATTCAAAATCCGTATCGGATTTCCCAAAACCCATATTCAAGTTTGAATGTCAAATTTGGATTTTTGGAAAATCCAATTTGAGTTCAATTGTTGGAATCCATCAGATTTGAATAGAATATTTGAGTTTTCAAATATTCATGCACTTCCCTATATACCACATCCTGTGTTCCCTTATGAATTCAAGATGTAGTGCAATTGGTGGAGGGTAATGTTGAAATTATTATAAAAACCAAAGATGTAGAAGAAATAATTATATTTTCTGAACTTTTAGCATCTATGTGCTTCATAGGCACATTGGTGCATAGATTTGCCCCAAAAGGGGCACGGGCCAATTAAGCATTCAGTACCATCCTGATAATTGTGAATTTTTCAGCCTGTATATAAGACATTCTGATGACTTTTGCTAAGGCTGATGGTCGTAAGCCAGTTAATTAGGGCTGTACACAAATATTCGTAGCATTAGTTATTCATCTGTATTCATCCGAATTTGAATATTTGTAAACAAATCAAATGTTAGGACATTCGTACATTAACATTTGTACAAATAGTTTGGAAATTCGTTAAACTGGGGAGGTGGGAAACTGGCTGCACCAGTCACAATGGAACCAAATTGCATTCGACATGGATCGAGACCAGATTGAAAGGTGGCCCAGGCTGGATTTGACACTTTCAGAGCACAAATATCTTATGGATACATATCGGATACATATATGTCCGTATAGGATACATAAGAACATAAGAGAAACCCTGCTGGATCAGGCCGCAGCCCATCTAGTCCAGCATCCTGTTGCACACAGTGGCCCACCAAATGCTCATGGGCATCTCAAGCAGAGACAAGGGCAAACCTTCTCCTGCTCTAGAATCTCAGCAAATGGCCTTAGAAGTGTCCTGCTTCCCCCTAAGCCTGAAAGATGCACCTAGGCATTTGTTCTAGTAGCCATTGATACGTCTGTCATCCATAAATTTATCTAACCCTACCTTAAAGCCATTTAGACTGGTAGCTGTCACCACCTCTTCCGGCAGCACATTCCATAAGCCGATGACCCTCTGGGTGAAGAAATACTTCCCCCTGTCAGACCTTATTCTCCTACCCATCAGCTTCATAGATGCCCCCTGGTTCTAGTATTGTGTGAGAGAGAAAAGAATACGTCTTGGATATTCGTACAAATTCGTATGAACACATTTGTATCGAATAGAATTTTATCACACGCAAAGGGGATCTATTTGAGTGAATATGGATTTTCTCACATTCAATTGTTACAAACTGAATGCCAAAAATCCCATTGGTGAACATCCCTTTGCTTCTTGCTAATCTCCATGCTACATGATTAGAGGAGAAATACGTCCATACACAAATATGACTGCTGTAGCTGCTGCAGGTATGCCTGTTACTGGATTGTTGACTATTGTTTTTTAAAATCAGTTTTGATTCCTCCATATCCAGCTGCAAAATTCTTAAAGGGTGTTTCAGTCTGCAGACATCATCGCCATCACCTTTGGTTGCTTCTGTGGGCAGGTTCATCATGATGGAGCACAAAGGTTGGTTTTAGCCTGCACCATCTCCACTCTGGTCCATTTGCAAGGAGTTGAGAACAGGTGAGGGGTTCGCCTTTGTCCTCTGAAACTGGTGGACCACAGTGCGATTCGGAAGGATGGACTGATGTCTGTGGCCTGATTCAGCAGGGATCCTATCACGTTCTCATCTAGAATGGACGCACGCACACTGCCTCCGGTATGGAGATATAGGTAGGATGCCTCTAAAGGCCCTTTACTGAGGGCATGTGATGGTTTTCACCTTCGTATTCCGCTCGAAAATGCCTGGAAGGAATTGGTGGGGCTCTGTGTGAGACAGGATGCTGGACTAGATCCAAGAAGGACTTGTCTTATGTCCTTATAGGCAAATTCATAGAGGACAGGTGCATCAGTGGCTACTAGAATGAAAGCCTAAGTACCACCTCTAGGTTGGAGAGTTTACAGGGAGTTAAGAGTAAGTGAAGGTTTTGCCTTTGTCTTCTGCTTGGGATGCCCAGAACCAATTGGTGGGACACTGTAGAAGGCAGGATGCTGGACTAGATGGGCTGTAGCCTGATCCAGCAGGGCTCTTCTTAGGTTCTTATGGACTAGATGGGCTGTGGCCTGATCCAGCAGGGCTCCTCTTAGGTTCTTATGGACTAGATGGGCTGTGGCCTGATCCAGCAGGGCTCTGCTTAGGTTCTCATGGACTAGATGGGCTGTGGCCTGATCCAGCAGGGCTCTGCTTAGGTTCTTGTGGACTAGATGGGCTGTGGCCTGATCCAGCAGGGCACCTGTTAGGTTCTTATCCTTGTAGCCTAACTATAGATGGCATTTATGTTTTCTTATGTAGAAACCATGAGTTGGGAGATCCAGTGCTTGTGTTCTGCTTGTGAGCTGCCTCTAGATATCTGAATGGCCATTAGGTGCAAAGGTTGTTGGATTAGCAAGCCTTACTCTGACCTTTTAAAACAGGGCCTTGTCTTTGGTGGCACCAAGTACACAGAATACCTTCTTTTATCTTTTTATGGTAGCTTCCTTTAGGAAATTCAGTTATTTGGAGAGATGGGGGATCATTTCAATTTGTTACTGTTTTATTGGCTGTTTTAAGCTGTTTCTTTGCTGTTGTTTCCTATGGTGTATCATGTTACTGTAATTGTAAGGTCCATTTGCAAATAGGCCCGTTGCTCTGCTTCAATAGTATTTGTGAACCAGTTGATGAGAGCTGTAAGTGGGAATCTCACCCTCATCAGCAAAGAGACCTGCATATGTCAAAAAGGAAGGACACTGTTTTACAGCCTAGGGGCCACCAAGGAAAAGACCCTGTCTCTAGCTGTAATACCATCAATTTGTGAAAAGAATAGAATGGCCAGGTGTGTCTCCTCTGAAGATCTTAAGTTATGGGGGCAGGACGATACAGAGGGAGGTGTTCCTTAGAGTAACTGTGTCCCAAGCCTTTGAATTTGGCCTGGAAGCAAAGTGGCAGCCAGTATGGAAGTCTCTGAAGACTGGAGTGATGTGAACTCGAGAGGGAAGACCGGTAAGCAATCTGGGTGCAGCATTTTGTACACATTCCATCTAAATTGGTTATTCCAGGAGACTTTTGAGTAAAGGGAAGGTTACTGTCCCAGAGTCTAGCCTGCTGGCTTCCTGTCATACAGCCCTGCAAGCTAATAGGCCCATTGCTCTGCTTCAGTGGTATTTGTGAACCAGTTTGGTCTAGTGCAGTGATGGCGAACCTTTTGAGCTCGGTGTGTCAAAATTCACAAAAAGACCCAGCTTAACTCGGATGCTGTGTCACATCTAGAAATATCCATAATTTTGTGATATTTGTAGCTCTAGTAAAAAAGTTATATTTTTGGTATATGTGTTTTATGAAAAGCAAAAACAAATAATTCTTTACATTAGTGACTTTTGTACAAATCTTCAATTGAAAGTTGGTATTTTGTACACTTCAAGAACAAGCAAGCACTACGCACCCAGGTGCCAGGGTGGCAATGTGTGTCACCCAAAAGGGCTTGGCGTGTCACCTTTGACACGCGTGTCATAGGTTGGCCATCACCGGTCTAGTGGCTAGAGAGCCACACCCTTATTGGGGAATAGCAGGTTTGATTCTGCACTCCTCCATTAAGCCAGCTGGGTGACCTTGGGCTAGTCACAGCTCTTTTCTGAGTTTTCACAGCCCCACTGACCTCACAGGGTGTCTGTTGTGGGGAGAAGAACAGAAGGTTTGTCAGCAGCTTTGAGTCCCCTTAAATGGGTGAGAAAGGCACGTAGAAAAGCCAACTCTTCTTCCTCTTCCTCCTCCTCCTCCTCCTCCTCTTCTTCCTCCTCCTCCTCTTCCTCTTCTTCCTCCTCCTCCTCCTCCTCTTCCTCTTCTTCCTCTTCCTCTTCTTCTTCTTGTGTTTAAATGACTCTTTGCACCAGGCATGGTGCTCTTTTGTGCTGCCCTTCTCCTTCAGAAGGGAATTAGGCCCTACCTATGTGTACCTACCTGCATCCAGCTAAGGTGGAGAGCAACTTCTGGGGGTGGGTGGGACAGGACAGCAGAAGGGGCCGGCTTTGCTCAGCCTCTGGCCCGCCTCTCTTCCAATCTCTTCCACTCATCCTGCCAGGGAAGCAGCCAGCTGCCGTTGCTACCTCTTCTAATGAAGTGAGAACACGAGGAGGACTCTGGCAGAAGGCTCAGCTGTAAACAGAAAGGCAGCAAAGAGCACGGAAAGAAACCAGCCGCTGTCGGCTGCTGCCAAGAAGACGGACGGCTCTCCCAGGACGGCTTACTTTTGCACTTGGCCTGGGATGGAGAACCTGAGCAGCATCCTGAAGCAAAAGGCGACCGAGAGGCAGCACAGGGCAGAGGTCATGATTGCCGGCGAGCAGCTCAGGTAGGTTGAACTTTTTCCTGCCCACCTTGAAAGATGCCAGGTGACACTTTGGGGTACGAAGACGCAAAGCAAAGGAGGGCAGAATTGCCAGTTGAATGAGCTTCCGTGTTCGCTGCACTTGGGTTGTTGTTGGAAGCAAAGCAGAACAGGTTTAGTTCTGCTCCGGCCGTTGCTCAGGTGGGCAAACTCCTGGAGAGCCTCATGCGATGTGGACTTCCTTGGGCTGCATGAAGGAAACTGTGACAGTCATCTACAAAAGCAAAGGCAGCCCAGACTTCAAGAACGTTTATGCTTGCTACGTACAGGATCTGCCCTTTTTATTGTTTTTCTTTTTAAGCATATAGCAGGGGATAAGAACCTAAGAGGAGCCCTGCTGGATGAGGCCACAGCCCATTTAGTCCAGCATCCAGTGGCACACGGTGGACCACCAATTGTCCATGGGCATCTCAAGCAGCAGAAGAAGAATTAGCTTTCCTGCCCTGCTTTTCTCACCGTTTAAGGCGACTCAAAGTGGCTGACAAAGCTTTCTATTCTTCTCCCCACAACAGAACACCCTGTGAGGTAGGTGGGGCTGTGAGAGCTCAGAAGAGAGCTGTGACTAGCCCAAGGTCACCCAGCTGGCTTCATGGAGGAGGGTGGAATCGAACCTGGTATTCCGGCTCCCTAACCGCTAAACCAAACTGGCTCACAAAGGCAAAGGCAAAGCCTTCACCGGCTCTTTATTCCCATTGGTTTTGAGGGGCAGAACCTGCATGTCTGTCCAACCTGGAGGCTGTACCTAGGCAGCAATTCTCATAGCCTGTCCTCCATGAATCAAGAGGAGCCCTGCTAGATCAGGCCCCAGCCCATTTAGTCCAGCATCCCGTCCCAGACAGTGGCCCACCAATTGCTTCTGGGCATCTCAAGCAGAAGACAAGGGACGAGACCTACTTTTGAATCCCAGCAAGTGGCCTTTAGAGGTATCCTGCCTGTCTCCCAAGCCTGGAAGGTGTACCTGGCCATCCATTCTAGATGGCTTAGATCTGAAGAAAAATCTGGTTTTGAAATTACTAATAATAACTTTATCCTTTGAGTACTGGATTTTGACTCCCCCTTCTCATCAGTAAGACCCTCAGCTCTTATAGTATTTGACTGTTTCACATCTGGCTTGAAGGCTTCCCTGCCCAATCCTGTTGGAAGTTCTCATGTTCAGGAGTCAAGGAGTTTGCCTGTTCTAGATGGGGTTGTAGAAGGCGCAGGAGTGCAGCTGGGTCTGGAGGTGAGGAGCTCTGAGGTCAGGGACACTTATCTCTAGCTTCAAAGTTGTACCCCTAAGTGGTTAAGAAGGGTCTGGCCACTGTAAGCCATGCCTGGTAAATCCACATTTGGATTACTTTAATAATCTCTATATAGGACAACACACAGTCAAGAAGCAGCAACTGGTGCAAAATGCAGGGGTCAGGCTGTTGTGTGAGTCTGCTGTTTGTGCACACGTAATGCCTGGGCTTAAGTAATTGTCGTGATTGCCAAAATCAGCTACAGGGCAGATTCAAGCTCCTAGGCTTGGCATATGACTCCCTAAACTAGTTCATCTTCCCCCAAAAGTCTTGTGAGCCAGTTTGGTCTAGTGGTTAGGGAGCCGGACTCTTATCTGGGAATACCGGGTTCGATTCCGCCTTCCCCCATGAAGCCAGCCGGGTGACCTTGGGCTAGTCACAGCTCTCTTCTGAGCTCTCACAGCCCCACCTACCTCACAGGGTGTTCTATTGTCGGGAGAAGAATAGAAGCTTTGTCAGCCGCTTTGAGTTCCCTTAAATGGATGAGAAAAGCGGGGTAGAAAGGCCAACTCTTCTTCTTCTTGTGGGATCACTGCAATCACCAGGGGAGACTCTGGTGCAGGTACCATCAATTGCTGTATGTCATCTTGTAGTGCTATGTTGCAAAGTCTTTTCTGTTGCGGCCCCCATACTCAGGTTTCTGTGAAATATTGTCTCTTCTAGGAACACACATTTATGCTCCGAGGCATTCCCAGTGTGGTTGAAAGCTTTTTTATAGTCTTAAAAAAAATAATAATCCTGCACCCATACTAGGGAATTATTACAGTATCACAATGTAAGGTTTGGCTCACATATCATAGGCAACCCCACCTTAGCCCCTCTATTTCCCCCTGAAAAGCGCAAAGAACTATTGCTGGAAAACCCAATGCTGGTTGAGGATTTCCCAGCAATAGCACCTCTGAGGCTGCCAACTTACCTTCTGGAGGGAGTCTCAATGCTTGTCCATCCACCACACCTGTGTGGAGGCTGAAACAGGCATCCGTACATGTGCAGGGGTGACAGAAAATACATCTGAGCATTTTAGACACCTTGACGTGTTCTTAGCTGTGATCACACCTCACTGAAATAGTTCATTTTGAGTCCTGTTTCTTAATAAGATGGACTAACTCCATTTTCATTTTCATTTGTATACCGCCTTTCCAAAAGAAAATTTTGCCCAAGGTGGTTTACAACAAACAGAAAAAGTATATTAATCTTAGGCAGGTCCCTGCCCTCAGGCTTACAATCTAAAGAGACAAGATACAAAAGGAAAACGGTGTGGGAGGGAAGAGGGAACAGCAAAAACCAAGCGCTTGAGGTCTTCAGTTCCAATTCTTCTGTTCTTTTCTTATTGCTGGAATTTTCCTATTCTCTTTTACTTTGAATTTCCTCTTTATTGATGACAAACTGGATGATGGTCAGCCGGCATCTACTCAGCTCAGAGAAATACAGCAAGTAAATACAGCAAGTAAAGTCATAGAATCATAGAATCATAGAATGGTAGAGTTGGAGGGGACCTCCTGGGTCATCGAGTCCAACCCCCTGCTCAAGGCAGGATCTCCTCAACCATCTCAGACAGATGGCTGTCCAGTCTCTGCTTGAAGACCTCCATCGAAGGGGAACCAACCACCTCCCGTGGCAGCCTGTTCCACTGGTTGATCACCCTTACTGTTAGAATTTTTTTCCTAACATCTAAACTAAATCTTTTCCCCTGCAGTTTCACCCCATTGTTTCTAGTCCTTCCTTGAGAGAGTGAGAACAGGGCTGATCCCTCTGCCTTGTGACAACCCTTGAGGTATTTGTAGACAGCTATCATGTCTCCTCTCAGTCTTCTTTTTGTTAGACTAAACATTCCTAGTTCCTTAAGCCGTTCCTCATAGGACATGGTTTGCAGACCGTTCACCATCTTGGTAGCTATCCTTTGAACCTGCTCCAGCTTGTCAGCGTCTTTTTTAAACTGGGGTGACCAGAACTGGACACAGTACTCCAGATGAGGTCTGACCAAGGTAGAGTAGAGGGGGATAATAACTTCACGTGATCTGGACTCTATGCTTCTCCTAATACACCCCAGGATTGCGTTTGCCTTTTTTGCAGCTGCCTCACACTGTTGACTCATGTTCAGTTGATGATCTACCAGGACACCCAAGTCTTTTTCACATGTGCTGCTGCTCAGCCGAATTCCTCCCATTGTATATGTGCTTTTTTCATTTTTCTTGCCCAGGTGCAGAACCTTGCATTTTTCTTTGTTAAATACCATTTTATGATCAATTTCAAGTGATCAATTTCAATAACGAAAACATCGAATATATATCATAAGCAATGTACAAAATTCTAATAATAAGCTATGTAACCTAGAAAATAATAATAATAACGGCAGAACACCAAACCCATAATCAACAACTTAAATCAAAGAAAATGTTTTGCCAAAGGCAGTTTACATGATACAGAAAAAATACAGCATCAAATAATACATTGAAAGTTATAATTAATAATACATTATAGAATCATAAATAATACATTACATAATAATAAAGCAACTTATAAAGCAGGTGGGACAGCTGACCTCTGAGCTTCCCTCCCCTTGTCCATACCGGTGCTGGGGTTGGGTGCTGCTGGGTTTTTTTGCTCTTGCAGCAGTTGGGGTGCCCCCCTGTACGGTATAGAAAAGGTGGATAGAGAAAATTTCTTTTCTCTATCTATCACCCAACACTAGAACCAGGGGGCATCTATGAAGCTGATGGATAGGAGAGTCAGATCAGACAGGGGGAAATATTTCTTCACCCAGAGGGTCATTGGTCTATGGAACTGGCTGCCAGAAGAGGTGGGTAACAGCTACCAGCCTAGATGGCTTTAAGGAAGGGTTAGACAAATTTATGGATGACAGATGTATCAATGGCTACTAGAATGGATACCTACGTACATCTTTCAGGCTGGGTTGACAAGCAGGATGCTTCTAAGGTCTTTTGTTGGGATTTGAGAGCACTTGAGATGCCCATGGGCATTTGGTGGGCCACTATGTGCGACAGGATGCTGGACTAGATGGTCTGTGGCCTGATCCAACAGGGCTCCTCTTATGTTCTTATGTTAAAATATATTTCCTACAGTCAATGTCAAGTGATAATCAACTGGCAAGCTCAATTAGCCAACGGGCCAGTTCCGTGTCTACCGGGCAACTTCCACCATTTCTCTATTGCACACTGGTGCACTCCATTCCCAAGGAATGGCCTGTCCACATGGCACTAGTTATGGGAATGGCCCCTTGGGGGGGGGGACCAATTGCACCAGGTCCCCATTCTGAGGAAAGACTGCTTTGAAGAAGTCTCCCCAGCATTCCTGGTCATAGGCTATTTCTGGTCACATGGTAAAACAGTCCTAGCCAGCAACTTTGGAGGCCAGAAAGCTCTGGTCCTGGCCTCCAAAGTTGGTTCAGGCCAGGCAGGTTGAAAGCGGATGGTCCACACTGCCTCAGGTTCTCCCCGGAACACTTCAGCCTGCTGGCACCATGTGCTGCTCAGGCTGCAAAGAGACTCTTAAATACTTATCCAGAATTTTGTCTGGCTAGGAAGAGTTTTCAGTGCGAGATTGCAGGCATTTTTCCTCTTGGTCCATTCTGCCAGTAAAGTTTGGGAGGGAAACTTCCCTCCAGATGTCACCTCACAAGACGCAACTCCCATGCCCCCAAACAGGTGTATGCAATTATAAGAAAGAATGGGAGCTCAGTCTCTGCTTTAGAGTACTGGATTAACACCAAGCATATCAGGATCAAATTCCCATTCTGTTATGAGCCATCCTTGTTATGTTGGTTCAGAGACTCCCTATTAGGGTGTGATCAGACACACGTCATGAGGTGCCCTCTGGGCAAGTTTGAAGGACAGAAGTTTTCTCCCTAACTCCATCTCGAAGCCTGGCAGTGGGTGCCTCTTTCTCAACTGGGACTTAATAACACTGAGGATGTCTCTTTTAACCGGATTGGACAAGAAGCTACATAAGCACTGAGGCAGGAAATGTAGCTAGTCACAGCATGGAAAACACTGCTAAGGATGAGCATCCAGTCAGGACCATGGAAAGCCAGGCAGATGAGTGGTCAATCAGTAGCAAGTACTTGTTGTCAAGGAAAGCACTGCCAGACTTAGAAGTGCCATGTGGACAAATGAAGTGGGCTTTTGGGCTCTTATTCATTGAACTGTTTGTTAGCCTTTTGTGTGTGTGTATAGAAGGGGTGTTTTTATTTAAGAGGCAACTGAAAAAAGCCCTGTCTGATCGCACCCTTAGTCTAATCTGTAGCAATTGCAAGTTTGCCCAGGTTTTCCACCAGCTTCTCTAGCCTCCGGGTAAAAGGATTCTCCCTGCTTCCAGAAGCTTGCAGTGCACATTTGGCACCAGCAGGGGATGGACTTTTAGCCTGAGGGCAGAATGGCCACCCAGCCGCATGGCAAGCGTAAAAGAACAACTTCCCTCTTCCTGCCTGCCACAGGATATGACATCAGAAGGACTTCTGACCTGCCCAGCTGACACAGCTCCACCTATCACCTCCCTGGATTTTCTCCTGAGGTCACTTCCTTCCCCGCCCCTCTGTGGCGGGGTATTTTAAAGCTCTGAACAGAAATAAAGCTCACTCTTTTTCCAGCTTATCTTGTCTCCCGCCTAACTTCTTTCTCCTGTGCTCTCTGTCTTTAATCACCATAAGAGCACATGGTGATCCCTTATAGGCATGCCGGTGGCTTATAAGGGAATGCTTTCAGAACACCCGGTAGATCGTACCAGTCTACTGGTACCAAGATTGTTGCAGCCCCTTGGGTTGTA
>MTQE01002217.1:7183398-7196768 GCA_014337955.1 Aspidoscelis marmoratus
GGCCGGATTGAGTTTGACACCTCTGGTCTAGTGGTTAGGGAGCCGGACTCCTATCTGGGAGTACCAGGTTCAATTCTGCCCTCCGCCATGAAGCCAGCTGGGTAATCTTGAGCTAGTCACAGCTCTCTTCTGAGCTCTCACAGCCCCACCCACCTCACAGGGTGTTCTATTGTGGGGGGAAGAACAGAAGGTTTGTCAGCCGCTTTGAGTCCCCTTAAATGGGTGAGAAAAGTGGGGTAGAGAAGCCAACTCTTCTTCTTACAGTTCGTTAAAGCATCAGAGCATCATTCTCACATGACCAGGCCATGTTCCTTAGCAAGACACACACTCACACACACACTGTGGGCGCTAAAAGAGACTCATTTGTTGTGGTGTCATGGCAGCCAACGTCTTCTGATCTGTTATGAGATGAATTTCAGTTAGAGATAGGCACGAATATTCAGAAACATTTGAAATTTGATAGAATTTGGACATTCAAACTCATTTGAATTTAACATTTGAATGTATTTTTTAATCTTTTGGACCGTTCATACGAATTATTCAGACATTCGTATGTGTATGGATATGTATGCATTTCATACGTATCCACACAGATCTTATTCGTATCAGCACGCATTTGTACAGTCGGACCTCCATATCCATTTGAACCGGTCACTGCGGTTTCAGTTTTCTGCCGTGACCGGACCAGTGTCCCCAGCACACATACATGCCGGTACCATTAGGTCTAAATTGCAGCAAATGTTGCAAGAAATTGCAGGAAGTGATACAAATTCTCAGAGGATTTCACAGGAATTATGGGAAATCAGGTGCATTTCCCTGCATTTGAAGGTCCAACTGCAATCTTGTCTCTGAAACAGTGGTATGTCTGTTCCTGAAGGAGCCATCCTTAAATCCAGCTCTTACAGAACATGATATGCCGGCATGCAGATGGCAGGCCCCTGTCCTGGGATATAATCCAGAACAGGCGCATAAAGGGACAGAGCCAATAGGAAGCAATAGCGTTTGTTTCCCCTTTTGCAATGTCCCAAGTTCTGTGGCTGGAGACGAAGCATAAAGTCAAGAGATACTGACCTTGGACTTGAACACCTTTCACAGTTTGTGATGAGCATTTGGACTACAAGGACGCCAAGCTTCTGTACCGCTTCCGGAAGGATGACGGGACCTTCCCACTTAGCAAGGACGTCAAGGTGTTCATGAGGGGACAGAGTCTCTACGAGGCGTAAGTAGCTCCAGGGTCCAAGGCCCTCCTGCTGGACAGTCTCTCTTACAGCGTATTTTAATCTTTCTCTCTCCTGAGGGTAGGGAGCCGGGAATACCGGGTTTGATTCCTCTCTCCCCCATGAAAGCCAGCTGGGTGACCTTGGGCTAGTCACAGCTCTCTTCTGAGCTCTCACAGCCCCACCCACCTCACAGGGTGTTCTGTTGCGGGGAGAAGAACAGAAGCTTTGTCAGCCGCTTTGAATCCCCTTAAATAAGTGAGAAAAGCAGGATAGAAAAGCCGACTCTTCTTCTTCTTCTTCTTCTTCTTCTTCTTCTTCTTCTTCTTCTTCTTCTTCTTCTTCTTCTCTCACACCAAATGCCTGCCGCTTATTAGAACTCGCAATATATTTATGCCTTTTTTCATCAAATGGAGCAGGAGGGTTAAGATTTCTTGGGCTTTGATGGTGTTAAATAGGGAGGTGCACAAATATTCAAAACATCTGAAATTCGACCGATTAGTTCGAATTTGTACAACTGAATTTGAATCAAATGTCTATAAATTTGAATTTAAACATTCCAATTAATTTTGAATTCTCAAACCGATTTGTGCAAACTATTCAGACATTCATATGTATACGGAAACGTACACGATGCGTACTTGCCCGTATGCATGTTTCCCACATCTGCATGCATTTGTACGGATCCGTACGGGCCGAAAACGGGATGTTGACATTTGTATTTGCAAATTTGAATTGAAAATTCACAGAAATAAGAGTCAAATGTATTTGATTCTAATGGAATGTGCCTACACTTGAATTTTAAATATTTGAATTGATTCAAAATTTTGGATATTCAGTTGGAATAAAATCCCCAAAATTGCATTTGGGCACACCCCTAGTGTTAAATGCAAAAACCTGTGCAAAACCCGGTGACAAGTTTTGATATATTAATCATATATTGATCATGAGCTACAGCCGTTCCTTCTTATATAGTTGGACCTCCATATCCGTGGATCCAGTAACCATGGATTCAGTCATCCATGGTGACCGGACCAGCCAGCCAGCCCCCCCCCCCATTAGGCCTGCCTGGGCCTTCCAAAAAGCCTGGTGCAGTGAGAAACACAGTGTGAAATCACACTAGATTTCCCATGATTCCTGTGAAATTCTCATGGGATTTGTGTGGAATCATGGGAAATTGAGTGCAATTTCTCACTGTTTGAAATATCTGCGGTTTTCAGTAAGACCTGGAACTAGGAATATACACAAATGTTTTTTTTTAATTCGTAACGAACCAAATGTTAGAAAATCTATATTTGTTTGAATAGATCCCTTTCAGATATGGTAGGATTCTATCCGATACAAATGTATTAATACAAATTTGTACGAATATCCAATCCGTATTAGATATGAACGAATATGCATCCAATACAAACAAATATATATTCGACGCGTGTCTGGTAACAAATCCACACTCTGAAAGTGTCAAATCCGACCTGAATCCGCTTTGAATCCGCTTTCAATCCATGTCAAGTGGATCTGTTGCAGATGTGGCCGCTTTCCCACCTCCCCAGTTTAACTAATATTGGGACCATTTGTAAAATTTGGACAATTTCATATGAATAATGGATGTCATGAATACTATTCATTCATTCATATTTCTACCCCAACACCGGGAGGTCTCAGGGCAAGTTACAGTATTACATTAATCTTAGACAGGTCCCTGCCCTCAGGCTTACAATCTGAAGAGACAAGATACAAAAGGAAAATGGTGTGGGAGGGAAGAGGGACACTCTTAATGCTAATAATACTACATACAAATTAAAATGTGGTTCTTAAAGATCTTAACTTGACCAGATATGAACCAATTTAAAACCTTTAAAGGTGTGTTGAGAAAAAAACAGGTCTTTAAAAACTTGGCACATTCGTACACATCTCCACGTGAAACCTATCCACCGCATATAGGGGGGGTCCGACTATACATATAGTCGACTATACATATTTAGGACGCAACATATGTATAGTATATGGCTGAATGGTTAAATTCAGTGGTGGATAAGGAACTTAGCCAGCAGTGGGTCACAGGTTCAATCCCAACCATTTGTACAAGAGAGAACCCTGCTTTTGGCAACCTGCGATTATTTTATGAAATGAGATGCTTTGAAATGAATGTGATCCGATTCCACAGGGTCCCACTGTTGCTCTTAAGCAGTGGTTCTCAACCTGTGGATCACATTCCCTTTGGGGGTCGATCTACTCTTTCACGGGGGTCATGTAAGACCACCAGAAAGCGTATAGAAACCAAGACACCGCTCCTCTATCCATCTCCAGGCAGGTCCAGCCACAGGCAGATACGCCCACATATGACTACCTGGCATGATGGCATGATCGCGCCAACGCCATCACATACACCCCACACAAATACAATAGAGAGCAGCTACTGTGTAGAAAGCAGTGGCATTGGAGGTAAAACGACACTTGTATATTCACCTGTGGTTGATGCTTTAATTGTGTTCAGTTCGTAACAATGAAAACATACCCTGCATATCAGATATTTACATTACGGTTCATAACAGTAGCAAAATTACAGTTATGAAGTAGCAACGAAAATAATTTTATGGCTGGGGGGTTAGAGTTAGGTTGGGGGTCACCACAACATGAGGAGCTGTATTAAAGGGTCGCGGCCTTAGGAGGGTTGAAAGCCACTTGTCTTAAGCTTAACTTTTGTTCCTTGGACTGAGAGAAGCTGATCAGGAAAAGAAGAAGAAAGAAATTGGGTAAAAACATGAGAATATCTGAAGCAACAGGCAACATATGTTAAAACTGACAGAGAAAATATTATTTTAAAATACTCCAGATGGCTGGTGTAACTGACACCTGACCCCAGCATATTTTTATTGTTCAATTTAAAAATAAAAATAAAAATGAATGAGCACATTCAATAAAACCATGGAATAATGGAAGGAGAGGGGACAAAACAGAAAAGACAACATTCACACTGGCAATTCTAGACTTCCCACTATTGTATATTGTTCTGTTTTCCGGGGCTGAACAAAACAACTGCATTCATTTTCAAAAAGCATTTTTAAAAAAAGTTTCATTTTCATGTTAAAATAGTTATGTCCTCTGTAGAACATATCATGATCTTAATTTAGACATTTTGAGAACTTTAAGAAATTATTTTGTGTGTAGTGTTCTGCGCACAATAGACCCTCGTAATCTCCAATCCATGGCATTTTTTCCTTCTTTTTTCCCACAGTCCAAAAGAAAGCAGGAAAAAGGAAAATGGAAGATCAGTTTAGATCCCACAATTGCCTTACACCAGGGGTGTCAAACTCAAACACATAGTGGGCCTAAATTAAAAACTTGGACAAAGTCGCAGGGAAACCTTGGTATTTATTGAAAAAAATGTCTATAATTGAAGAAGAAGAAGAAGAAAAGTTGGCTTTTCTACTCTACTTTCCTCACCCATTTAAGGGGACTCAAAGCGGCTGACTAACCTTCTGTCCTTCTCCCCACCAGACACCCTGTGAAGTAGGTGGGGCTGGCTTCATGGGAGAGGGCGGAATCAAACCCAGTATTCCCAGATAAGAGTCCAGCTCCCTAACTACTAGACCAAACTGGCTCCTCCTCACCAGATATAATGATGAAGTTTTTCATATGGAAACAAATTTAAGTTTTGCTTAAACGTTGAATCTGGAACACGCAAAGCTTAGTACTATAAACACATGTGGAATCAAATGTCAAATATCTGTGGCACTGTTACCTTTCATTTGGCCATTTTAGGGAGGGGCGGCCTGATGTGACTGGTAGCATGAGGTTGCTAATGAATGTCAATAGAGAAGGGGGCGCTTGTGGGTCATGATGGACTCACCAATGTACCAGCAGAGCATTCTGGGATTTGTAGCATTAGCGTTGCATGCGCTGTCTACCAGTGGGCCAGCTCTAGCAGACATTTGGTATATTCTCGTGGGCCAAATATAATTACACTTCAGGCCAAATTTGGCTCATGGGCCTGACATCAGTACCTTATAAAGTACCTGCCAGTTGGTGGGGTGGAATTGTGGGGCAAGACCTTGACATGAGAACCTAAGAGGAGCCCTGCTGGATGAGGACACAGCCCATCTAATCCAACATCTTTGCCCCACACAGTGACCCAACAGTTGCTTCTGGGCATCTCAAGTGGAAGATGAGGGCAAAACCTTCACCTGCTCTTGAGTCCCAGCAAATGGCCTTTAGAGGCATCCTACCTGTCTCCCCAGCCTGGAGGATGTACCTAGGTAGCCATTCTGGTAGCCACTTATGGACGCGTCCTCCATGAATTTATCTAACCCTTCTTGGTGAAAACATACTTCCTCTTCTGGTATGCAATTTAAAAAAGTATTTTTCTCTACCCACCTTTTCAACACCATGCATGATGTGAATTTTTTCAGTCAGGTCCTCCCTTAAATGTCACCTTTCAAGGCTGAAGAGGCCTAGACATTGCAGCCTGGTTTCATAAGGAAGGTGTTCCAGGTCTTTGATCATTCTGGTTGTCCTTTGCTGCAACTTCTTGAGTTCCACAACATCCCTTCTGAGGTGTGGTGACCAGAATTGTACACAATATTCCAAATATGGTCTTACAAATTTATAGAGACACAACGATGTGTGTCTCATCATTTATTTTCTATTCCCTTCCTAATTACACTTAGCACCAAACTTGCTTTTTTCACTGCTGTTGTGCAGTGGGTTGATACCTTTCATTGAGCTGTCCACCAGAACCCCAAGATCCCTTTCCTCATCTGTCTTAGAAAGCTCAGACCCCATCGGTTTACAGGTGGAATGGAGGTTCTTTGCCCCAATGTGCATCACTCTGCAGTTGCTAAGACTGAAGTGCATTTGCCACTTCATTGCTCACTCACTGAATGTTGAGAGATCCCTTTGAAGTACCTTACTATTATTGGACTCTGCTTGTAGATCACCCTCCAGACTCACTTCCAGTTTTTACTACCCAGGACAATGTAGTAGAAGAAGAAGAGTTGGCTTTTCTACCCAGCTTTTTCTGAGAGCCAGTTTGGTTTAGTGGTTAGGGAGCCGGACTCTTATCTGGGAATACTGGATTCAATTCCGCCCTCTCCCATGAAGCCAGCTGGGTGACCTTGGGCTAGTCACAGCAGTCTCCTGAGCTCTCACAGCCCCACCCACCTCACAGGGTGTTCTGTTGTGGGGAGAAGAATAGAAAACTTTTCAGCTTCTTTGAGTCCCCTTAAATGGGTGAGAAAAGCAGGGAAGAAAAGCCAACTCTTCTTCTTCCTCCATGAAGCCAGTTGGGTGACCTTGGGCTACTCACAGCTCTCTTTTGAGCATTCACAGTTCCTACTACCTCACAATGCGTCTGTTGGGGAAAGAAGAACAGAAGGTTTGTCAGCCTCTTTGAGTTCCCTTAAATGAGTGAGAAAAGCAGGGTATAAAAATCAACACTGCTTCTTCTCTGCCTGGCCTACCTCCCAAGGTTTGTGTGGGCATTAAAAAGTAGGGGAAGAGAATTATTTGTGGAACCTTGATCTCTACGGGGAAAAGACAGAATATAAATGCCACAGATAAATGATACTTATAGGAGAGTCGGATCCGACAAGGGGAAGTGTTTCTTCACCCAGAGGGTCATCGGTTTATGGAATTTGCTGCTGGAAGAGGTGGTGACAGCTACAAGTCTATATGGCTTTAAGGAAGGGTTGGACAAATTTATGGGTGACACATATATCAATGGCTACTAGAATGGAAGCAGGACACTTCTAAGGCCATTTGCTGGGATTCGAGAGCAGGAGAAGGTTTGTCCTTGTCTCTGCTTGAGGTGCCCATGAGCATTTGGTGGGCCACTGTGTGCAACAGGATGCTGGACTAGATGGGCTGCAGCCTGATCCAACAGGGCTCCTCTTATGTTCTTATGTTTCTAAAGTCCAGGAGTTTCAAGTTAAATGGCTAGCTTAGATGAGGTACAGAACTCTTTTCTTCCACTACACACAGTCCTGTTCCTATGAAAGAAGCCATCTCTCCCTCCCACTTCAGTTGCCGCAATTAGCACTTGGGGGAAACATAATATTTCCTGAGCCAAAAGCAGCTACAGTGTGTACTCTGGTGTAAATTCCTGAATATCCACCAGTAACTTGGCTTTAAGAGCTTTTGGCCACCTTTCCTGGCTCTACTCCGCCCTCTTGTGCCATATTTCAGTAAATGCATGTGTATTTTCTACCATGTTCAGGGGTGATAGGAATTTCTAGGGATGCCCATGAATATTCTAAACATTCGAAATCCTATCGAATTCGTTTGAATGTGGACATTTGAATTGAAATCAAATGTCTTCACATTCAAATTTAAACATTCAAAAGTATTTTGAATGTTCCAAAACATTCGTTCGAATCATTTGAATGTACAGATACGTATTATGGCTTGTGCAGCTGCTATCATCAACCTAACCATCCTATTATATTTAATATGTTTCTTTTCATTTCAGAAAACACTTAATAAAGCCAATTCTAGTGTTTGTTTATTTATTTATTTGCATTTTTATCCTGTCCCTCTACCCAAAGGTCTCAGGGCAAGTTACGCCATTAAAAACCAAATGGTAAAAGGAACATACAAAAACAGCAAAAGTGCCTGAAAGTGAGGAGGAAAATCTGTTTCTTTATTTAGTTAAAGCCCGGGATAAAAAGTGTGTTTTCACAGCTCTCCTGAACGTGTGATGTGCAGGTGGCTGATGCAGCTTGTGGAGAGGAGGCTATTCCATAATCTGGGAGCCATCACTGAGAAGGCCCTATTCCAGGTGCCCACCCCTTTTCCTACTGAGAAGGTGGTACAACCAGGAGGGCCTCCCCTACAGATATTAAGGCATGGGCAGTTTGACATGACAGGTGCCCCTTTAGATACTTGGGCCTTAAATCATTTAGGGCCTTATGACTTAACACCTCAGTAGCAAGTTGGCAAATGATGCAGCTATTTTAAGGCCATCTGGCCAACTATTCTGTTCAGCCCAATCGTAATTTAAGCCCAATTATTCTCTGCATTTTCTCTTTTTACATGCTTCCAATAACAGTTAATTTTATCACGTAACCTATACATACGAAAAAAAAAACCTTTTTTCCTTCCAGCTTCTCCAACCGCTTGACCCTGAACTTGTTTTTATATAACTGCATGAACTGATGAGTTTGTGCCCATCTTTCCCTCTGTGACTTAGACTGATCAGCATGGAAGAGTCCATCTTGACGGTCCGAGAGGAGAACTCAGTGAAATATCAGAGGACCTTTTTGGCTTGCGAGATGGTCGACTGGCTGGTCCAAGAAGGGGAGGCAGCGAACCGGAAGGACGCCATAGAACTTTGCCAAACCCTCCTTGAGCATGGGATTATCCAACATGGTAGGAAGAACTGGACTGCATGGAACAGCTTGAGTGGTTGTGGGGGCGTAGGAGACATTATTCTGGAGGTACAGAGAGGTCTCGTCCACGTGGCAAGGCGATTGTGAGGCGAAAGCTATTTCGCCTCACAAGCGTCCGCATGCAAAGCCCTAAAGCAGGTTTACAGTGGAATAAAATCCTCTAATTCGGAATAACCTCCTGTGGTGCCCGATAGGACCCCTCAACCCCAAAATTAAGTTATTTTGGTTAAAATACAAAGTGTGGCGAAAACCGTATGTCCATACGTTCTAAAGTGTCACCAAAGTGTATTTTTAGAAATGGTAAGTAGCTTAAGGGAGGGGCTAGTCAAGCTCTCCAGGAGGGAGTGTGAAATAAAATCCTGGTAGAGTCTCAACCAATCAGGGTGAAGCTAGCCAGCCAGGCCCATATATAAGGGGGGCTGAGGGAACAGTTAGGCTGTTTCCGCACAGGGGCTAATAAAAACGGATCTCTGGCACCCGGATTTAGTAAAACCGGTTCCCGGGGGAACTGGTTTTAATAACTCCGGATCACAGATAGATCCGGTTTAACAGGGTAGATCCGGATCTAAGAGATCCGGATCTACCCCACACCCCTGCCGCCGCACACGCAGCGTAGATCCGGATTGGAGGCGGTTGCTGTGCGGACAGAGGGCCCTCCCCCCCGCCCGCCATGATTGGCTCGCTGGAGCCAAGCATAGCGAGCCGGGGGACCTCGCTGCCGGGGCTCGCCCTGACCCCAGAAGCAGTGGATTGCCGCTTCTGGGACCAGGGCGAGCTTGCCAAAAGCCCCAGCCACTCAGGAGCCGCACAGGACACAGAGGACACAGGCGCGCTGCATCCTGGGTGAAGACCCTCAGAAAGACGACCACGCCGACGAGGTAAGGAGGGGATCGTCCGCGCTCCCAGTGGGGTGGGCTAGGGTGGGCTTTTGGCAAGCTCACCTTGGTCCCAGAAGCAGCGATCCGCCGCTTCTGGGCCCAGGGTGAGGCGATAGGTAGGAGCCCCCGGCTCACCATGCCTGGCTCCAGCGAGCCAATCATGGCGGGCGGGGGGAAGGCCCCCGTTAGTTACACTTGCGCCGTGCGGACGCATCCTAAACCACTTGAGATGTGGTGTGTAACTAACACCCATTAAGCAAGGATTAAGTCCGGTTAGGTGCAGATGCACCCACCGGAAGTGTGCAACTTTAGCCCCGCTAATGCGGACGTGGCGAAACCAAACCGGTTTTGCCGCCGAAATCCGCATTAGAAAGGGATGCTAAATGCGGACACGCGTGGCCGGAAGTGTGCCAAATAGGCACATAAATGCGGACGCGCGTTTCCCAATCCGTGCTTAATGCGTGTTAAAGGGCCTGTGCGGAAACACCCACAGTGTTCTCTGCCTTTTGATTATTAAACCTGGAGGGTGGTTAACGAAGGGGAGAAACCGGCTCTTAGCTGAGGAAGCTAGAATTAGGGTCCTGAGTCTATTGTTACATGATTGATACTGTTTATGAAGATATATGAAGGCAAGCTAGCATATATTATACAGATTGAAAGCTTGATTCGTGACATTTGAGAGTCATTGGTCTTAATGTGAAAGTTAAAGACTTATTAGTCTGATATTCGAAGTAACGAACTGCAACTCTAAAAGGAAACTGATTGAAAGCCTGAAGTGTAAATAATAAACATATTTTCTTGTTATTTAAGAAGGGCTAGGGGTGGTTCATTCCATTGTCATGGTAATCTAAGCAAGCCAGAATTCTCAGTCTAATGCTACAGTATCCCTGACTGGCAAGAGAGAGAACCAGTGGGGGAGGTTTAGAGTTACTGAACTCCATTTTGCTACATTATTATCCAGCCTTAAAGGGCAGGGAAGTTCCGAATCAGAATCCTTGGTAGGGATTTATACTCACCCTACTCAAAATAGAAGATTAAGCTAAAGAGAAACATTATAACAGCGTTCCAATTCACAAATCGGTGGTGGCAGCATTTATATCTTGGTGGCAGAGGCCAGAAAGGTCACGTTTTAGCCCTTTACAACTGGTAGTCGCAGTGGTAGGATATAGACTGCTGACTACCAGATCACCAGAAGGGATTAAAATTAAAGGCAAAGTAAAGTAAAATGATAAGCGGCCACGAAGTGTGACGTTACAACTGGTGGTAGCAGTGGGATCGAATAGCAGTGACCCTGCTGACCGCCAGAAAAGTGAAATAGAAACAGAGGTGTTGGAAAAGGGACCTTTACACCTCCCCCCTTTGTAACTGTACTCGCCCCGAATTAGGGGCCAAGAGCGCAGTTTGGTCTAGTGGTTAGGGAGCTGGACTCTTATCTGGGAATACCAGGTTCAATTCCACCCCCCCCCCCATGAAGCCAGCTGGGTGACCTTGGGCTAGTCACAGCTCTCTTCTGAGCTCTCACAGCCCCACCTACCCCACAGGGTGTTCTGTTGTGGGGGGAAGAACAGAAGGTTTGTCAGCTGCTTTGAGCTCCCTTAAATGAGTGAGAAACGTGGGGTAGAAAAGCCCCTTCTTCTTCTTCTTCTTCTTCTTTTTCATTTATTTATTTATACAAGGCCTTTATACACCACTTATAAATCCTCCAAGCAGTTGTATGGATGCCAGACATCCAGTCAGAGATGGAGTTTATGCAAATGTCTTGCAGGTTAACGGTATCAGTCTCATAATTCCCTAAACTGTTTCCCTGGACTGTGCTTTCTGCCCCCACCGGACCCCAGCATTCCGCCATCTTGTCACAGTTCATCTTCCCTGTTTCTCTTGCTAGTCTCTCTCCGGCATCCCTTCTATGACAGTGACCTCCTCTATCAGTTCCGCATCAATTTCCGTCGGAGGAGGCGACTCACGGAACTCCTCAATGAGAACTCCTGCCGAGCCCTTTCAGACAGTCCTGACAGCCCCTTCTGCCTCCGTAAGCTCAATCCAGAGCAGAATGGCTCCAGCTTCTTATCAGGTGAGCACAGCTGCTGGTGTGGCAGATGTGGGGGTCTGGGAGGTTCCTTTTCTGGGATCCTTCTCTGTTTGCCTTGGAAAAAGGGCAGAAAAGGGCAACCAGAATGATTAAGGGTCTGGAACACCTTCCTGACGAGTTCAGACTGCAATGTTCTAGGCCTTTTCAGCCTGGAAAGGCGGTGCTTAAGAAGGGACCTGTTTGAAGTATATAAAATCATTCATGGTACAGAAAAGATGGTTAAAGAAAAACTGGTTTTTCTATTGCACTTTTGGACAGTCCTGTCACTATTTTCTTCCCTTGGTCACTGTGTAAATGCACATGGATTTTAAAAGAATCCAGTCCCTAGCCCTAGCCCTAGCCCTAGCCCAAGTCATATACCTAACCCTAACCCTAAACGCATGTAGGTATGTGCCAGAATTTTTTTTTTGGCATTTGATTTGAAACTAATGGATGGTTCAAAAATCTGCATTTATACGAATAGATCACTTTCAAATGTGGTAAAATTCTGTTCGATACGACTCTTATTTGTACGTATTCATGCGAACATTCCATATGTATCTGATACAAATAAGATCGTAATAGATACGTAACATATACGTATCTGATACGAATAGATACGCATCTGATACATTTCCCCACCTTCACGAACGTCCGACCTATTTGTACGAATATCTGGAAACGTTCGCATTCGTTCGAATGTCAGCATACGAATATCATAACATTCAATTTGAGTTCAAATGACCAAATTTGGCTGAATTTGAAAATGTTACGAATATTCATACACATCCCTACCCATATGCAAGCTTCAAAGATCCTTCACGAAATCCTTACATGGAGTCATGCACACTACCTTCGATGCCTGTGCTATTCAACCCTACCCTTGTGCGCCAGATACAAAGTTTGAGTGATTGGTGCTGGGTCAGTTGCTGGCAGGGTGCGTGGTGCCTGCGTTGAGGAGCCAGTGGTATGACCAGAACAGCTGTGGCACATCTGCATTCCTGCTGGTGCTGATCTGGAATGAACAGCATCCCTTTTTTGGTTAAAGGGTTGTTTGTTTGTTTGTTTGTTTCCCTGCCCAGGCTGGGTCATATCAATGAAAAATAAAATATAAACTAGAAAGATTATTCTTAAGACTTCTCTGAAACGTAACCTTTGCCCTAGGATTTTGCCATAGGAAAGTAATGGGTGCCACTTTGAGCTTTCTGGAGGTAGGAAGGCAGAAGAAAATTTACAAAAACATATAATGAAAGGATTTCACATTTCTTAAAAAAAATTTTTATATATAAATGAAAAAGTCAATACAACTCATTTTGCTGCCACTTATTCATTATTACATCATTAGTCCGCATTCTGAACAATGTATCCTTTGTTGTAGATAATCCAATTTTAATCTTTCCGCAAGATAATGAAACCAATTGATTAAAGTCCATTTTCACTGGTCTTTTCCCATGTCGAAACTAAAAAAGGATACAGTAGGCAAATTTGGGTATTACCTTATTGGCTGAGCTCACTTTTTTTTTTCAGTCCAGCCTAACAAGGAAATCAAACCCGTTTCAGCGGTTCGCAGGAGCAGCGTCACTTCGCTTGCTGGAGGATCCAACTCCTATTTCAATCTTTCCCCTAGTTTGGGGGTACTGCCGGCTGCTGAATGCAACCCTAAATCTGGTAAGGAGGACATCTGTGTTCTGTGGGTTACTTTCCATAGAGTGGGAGGTGCTACTGGCCATGGATAGGAAGCAGCAGAGGGATGGGGTAGAGGAAGGGGTAGGCTAGAGGAAGGGGTAGGCTAGAGTTGAGTCATAAGAACATAAGAACA
>MTQE01002217.1:7221581-7241561 GCA_014337955.1 Aspidoscelis marmoratus
GAGACGCTTACAAGCATAACATTAGGAGGCTGTCATTTGCCCTGCATGCTGTCTGGCTACAATTCGGCAGGCTTTGCGCCCTTCGCCCCTTTTGAGTGATGTTGACAAGGAGCAGGGGGAAAGAGGAAAGGGAAGCCGAGAGAAAGCAAAGGGAAGGGAAGACACACACACGCAAGTGCAGCTGGCAAGGAGCAGGGGGAAAGAGGAAAGCGAAGCTGAGAGAAAGTGAAAAAAGAAAGGGGCAGATCGCTGGTTTGCTTATGCGCTAAAACAACTGCATTACATGAATGCATGGAGCTGGATGCCAGCTGAAGGGACTCTGTCATCCCTCCAGTGGGGGGAGGGGAGATGCAGGCTCACAAAAAGTTGCTTCCATGGGGACAGGAAAGTACGATTTTAATTGCTGTGGTCAGCCTAGGTCTTCTTCCTCCATCCCAGCTAAGAGCAGCCACAATGGGGATATGCACAATTATTTCTTTTTTGTATTAGATTTGTATTGAATCAAATGCAAGAAAATTCATATTCCTTTGAATAGAACCCCATTGAATGTGGTAGGACCCATATTTGATACGAATGTTCAGTTCCATATGAATCCCATACGAATCCCATAGGAAGCTACAAATGAATGCATCAAAACATTTGATTTGAATTCAAATGTCAGTCTTTGAATGTGCCAACATTCTATTTGAATTTGAATGTCCAATTTTGACCAAATTCATATGAATTTCAAATGTTACGAATATTCATGCACACGCCTAAGCCACAGTTTTTATGCCACCTTGGGAAATGATGGAGCAGAGAAGAAGAAGAAGAAGAAGAAGAAGAAGAAGAAGAAGAAGAAGAAGAAGAAGAGTTGGCTTTTCTACCCCACTTTTCTCACCCATTTAAGGGGACTCCAAGCAGCTGACAAAGCTTTTCTATTCTTCTCCCCACAACAGACACCCTGTGAGGTAGGTGGGGCTATGAGAGCTCAGAAGAGAGCTGTGACTAGCCCAAGGTCACCCAGCTGGCTTCATGGGGGAGGGTGGAATCAAACCTGGTATTCCCAGATAACAGTCCATCTCCTTAACCACTAGACAAACTGGCTCAGAGGTAACAAACACACAGGTGTCACAGCCAACCCAGGTCATCTTCTTTCTCCTCTGTCCCAGCCAAGAGCAGCTATAGTTCTTATACCTGCCTGCAGCAGGGTGGAGTAGAGCCAACAAACACACAAGTGCCCCCACAGGCCAGGTCATCTTCCTCCGTAAGATGATAAGAACTGCCCCACTAGATCAGGCCTGAGGCCCACCTGGTCCAGCAAGCTGTTCTCAGGGGCCAACCAGCTGCAAAAGGAAGTCACAACATCAGTGTGGCAGGTGATACGGGGTTCGGGGTGGCAGTTGTGCCTAGGCAACTTCAAAGCCTCTCTTGCTGTCTCTTCCTGGGATCTTTTCCATTCATCTTCCAGCCAGACTTGTAGCAGCAGGATGTTACAATAGAACTTACTTTCAAAGTGAGAACCATGCACTTGGCAGTAGAAGAAGAAGGGTTGGCTTTTCTACCCCACTTTTCTCACCCATTTAAGGGGACTCAAAGTGGCTGACAAAGCTTTCTGTTCTTCTCCCCACAACAGACACACTGTGAGGTGGGTGGGGCTGTGAGAGCTCAGAAGAGAGCTGTGACTAGCCCAAGGTCACCCAGCTGGCTTCATGGGGGAGGGCGGAATCGAAGTCAGTATTCCCAGATAAGAGTCCAGCTCCCTAACCACTAGACCAAACTGGCTCACACTTTGTCCCAGCTACCAAACTAGGGGGCACATCCGTTCAGCCACATGCAGGTCCGTTCCAAATACATGACTCTCAAGGTGATGAGGTTTTATTTCTTATTAGAGGAAGTTGCTCGAGATTTTCAGTTTCCAGCTCTGCAGCCAGCATTCTTCTCCTTTGTTTTGGGAATCCCAGAGTGACAAGGAGGGCTCTGCAGAGCAGGCCGCCAAACAACAGCATCTTGTGTTATCAGGAAATGAATCCCCGCTTTGTTCGCCCTGTCATCCTGCCTGCGCTGGTCCAATTTAGTGATGCCTCCAAAGCCGCCTCTGAATATTTTAAATGGAATGGAATGCCTTGGGTTTCTACTTTGGTCAGAGAGGCCTGTGAATCTCAGCCTTGTTTCCCCGCTCCAATAAATAAATCGCTTGCAGGAAACCGGGAAGGCATCATTAAAGAGGTTGAAGCAATTGGATATGGGATTTAACGTCCCATTGGATTCCTTGCCCTCTTTTCTGATTCCATTCAGTTTAGGGGTGTGTGCAAATATTTGTAACATTCGAAATTCAGCCGAATTTGGTCAAGGCATTTGAATTGGAATAGAATGCTTTGATACATTCTTATGAAGCTTCATATGGGATGTGTATATGGGATTCGTATGCTATTTGTATGCATTTGTGCGGGACCCGTATGCTATTGATATACATTCATATATAGGATCTGTATGCTATTTGTGTGCATTTGTATGGAATCTGTATGCTATTTATATATCATTGTTTGGGATCCATATGCTATTTGTATGCATTAATATACTGTATAGGATCTGTATGCTATTTGTGTGCATTTGTATGGGATCTGTACGCTATTCATATGTATTCGTATGGGGTTCCTATGGGATTGAACATCCGTATTGAATATGAATCCTACCACATTCAAAGGGGATCTATTTGAACAAATACAATTTTTTTTTTTTTGCATTCGATCTGATACTGTCTTGATTCTGCCACTGTTTGGGAGAAATGAAGATTGCTGGTTGTCTTTGGCTTAACACCATCCATCCAGCGAGCTTTCAGGGCAGAGGGTCGATTCAAACCCAGTAGCACCTAGATTCTGGATGACTCCTATAGTCACTATGCTAGGCTGGCTTTCATGGAGGCCAACAATAGAATCTAAGTCTTAAATTTCATCTATTGTATATATTTATTGTTGACACCCACCCTAAGACCTTTGGATCAGTGGTTCTCAACCTTCCTAATGCCGCGACCCCTTAATGGAGTTCCCTATGTTGTGGAGACCCCCAACCACGGGGGTAGAGCAGCTGGGAAGTGGGAGGGAAGGGTGGCGGGAGACTTGTCGCGAGCCCTCTGAGAGGGTAGTTTGACCCCCAAAGGGGTCCTGACCCCCAGGTTGAGAACCACTGCTTTGGATGAAGGGCAGGATGTGAATTGCTAAATATTTCTCCATTTGACCATGACAACTCACAAGCAGACCTATACGCCACATATATTTCTTCCTCTATTCCCCTTTTTAATTCTACATTTTTTTAAAAAAACAGGTAACTTCCCTCCCTGCCACAAAATTTAAAATTGCTAGTATAAGCAAGTGCCTATTATGCATGCTGAGTTTAAGGCTGTCAAAAGCTGTTACTTTTGCTTTTCTGGGTTTTTCATTTTTTGAACAGGTGTTCTCACAGCTACCAGTCCCTAGCAAAATCCAGGATCTCTGGAACAGCTGTATCTCTCCACAACTTTTAATTTAAAAGGATAGTTTGGAATTCCTGGCATGACGCGAGTTCACCTGATCTGTAATATTTAATAACTTCAGTCTTGTTCTCATTAAAGTCATAAACAGCTGTCTAGATCCTTCAGGCTGCATTTGAAGGCATTTATAACTGAGTGCTCTTCCGTGCAAAAATCTTATTGCTCTTCCGTACAAAAATCGAGGTGTCTGGATGAATGAGGGAGCTTTTAGAAAAGTTCCTCGTCCAATTTTCCTCCAGGACTTTTGAGGCTCAATTTGCAGCTGACTTCAGGGTCTTCATATCCCGATAGCCCCAAATTTACTACCTAATAGAAATGCATTAATAAAATATTGCATGCATGCATGCCAGAAGCAATGCTGAAGTAATTAGTCCTGCTCAGAATCTTAGAATCAATGTTATCAAGAATCTAAATCAGGGTGCATCGTACAGTGAAAAGTTATGATGTAGCTTCTACAGTGCAGACCTTTGTCTGAGATGGAGAAAATGGCCAACTCCAGATGCCAAATAATCATAGAATCATAGAGTTGGAAGGGATCTCTAGGGTCATCAAGTCCAACCCCCTGTTCAATGCAGGATTATCTAAAGCATCCCAGACAGATGTAGCTCTAACCTCTACTTGAAGACCTCCAGTGAAGGAGAGCTTGCTACCTCCTGTGGCAATCTTTTCCACTGACTGATCACCCTGACTGTCTGGAATAATAGCCTGTTGAACAGACAGAGCAGGACTGCTTCTGTCTGTGTGCAATATAGTGACACACATATCTGAGCATGAAATGCCCAGTAGTGTGTCATTGGCAACACTGTGCATGCACAGCCATCTGTTTTGGGTCCAGCACATGTGCAGTGGCCAAAGTGAAGATGGTCTTCATCTACCAGGCAGGTTATTTTGGGAAAAGCTGCCTCCAGAGTTGGGTTTTCTTGATACAGGTTATAGCAGTATTTATTGGGGATATGATGGGGTTGCCATGAATACTTGTGACATTCCCACCATAGTGCAGTCATAATTGCACTATATATACTCTGTCTGGACAGGACCAATATCCCTGTATGGATCTGATCCAACAGAGCATTTCCTATGTTCTTATGAAACACGAAATTCAAACATTTGTTATTAGGCACAAATTTGGCCAAATCTGGACATTCATGTTGGAATGTTGTTAAAACAGGAAACACTTGTTTAGCTATCTGTCTCACCAGGAACATTCTAGTAGATATTCTCATAAACAGCAGGTGATGTGTTCTGTAACATAGACACAACTAAGTTTCTGTTTTACTGTGGGAACAGCATGATTATCTTAGCTAGGCCTCCGCTTTCCTAAGAAACCAAATATGTACATGTGGGGGGCGGGCTTAGTGACTTCATGCAATCTCACAAGTCTTCATACTGCCTTTATAATATTGTAATGTGTGCTGTTTGATTTGTATGTTCCTGACCGAAGATGTAGGTCTTAGTGGATAAGTTGTATTGCTTTCATGTATTCACTCATATAACCAGCTGTGCATTTAGCTAGCTCCCATACTGCAATCATGAAGATAATAAGAAGCTTCCTTATTGGAATGAATCACCGTATCTGCTCTCATGCTTCTGAATGTCATCTCCACGCATTATCTGCTGTGGTCTTAGCAATTAGCTATCTGTGGAAATCAATAATTCATACACAAATAGAATGTTATGACGTTCATACATTAACATTCGTATGAATCTAAACATTTCAGAACATTTGTACAAATAGTTTGGACATTTGTTAAACTGGGCGAACGTATTGGATACATATGGGTTTGTATAGGATATGTATGCATTGATATAGGATATGTGTGTATGAATTTGTATAGGATTCGTATCCGATACATATGCTAAAAAGCCCATTCCTGCACTGTACTGGAACAGGAAAGGTACCAGGGAGCTGGCTGACAACCATCTTCAAGACAGCTTCCTTGGGAAGAACATGGGATATAAATGGTATATATCACCAAGCACAACATCTGTGACTTTCTAAACTTTGGACAGTAACAGGCCAGGGAAAATCCCACAGTGTGCTCAGACATGGCTCCAGGTGTGGTCTTTTTCTGGATCACATGCAAAATGGCACCCAGCCCGCATGCTGCATTGTCTGTTCTAGCTACTGTCACCAGTTTGCGTGGGAGTAGCAGATACCAACCGAAAAATGGGAGCACAAATGGTCTCTTTTTGGAGCTCTCCTGGGCACTGTTTTCATGCTCAAGAGCACATCAGTTGCCCGGATCATGTGGTCAACATGTTCTGTGGGATGCTGTGCGGATCCTGCCCACCATCCAATGAGGCAGTTATTGCAAGCCAAGGACACTGTGTGGAAGCTGCCTACTACTTAGTTCTACTATTGAGCCAGTTTGGTCTAGTGTTAGGGAGCCACACTCTTAATCTGGGAATGCCAGGTTCGATTCTGCCCTCCCCCATGAAGCCAGCTGGGTGACCTTGGGCTAGTCACAGCTGAGCTCCCACAGCCCCACCTACCTCACAAGGTGCTTGTTGTGGAGAGAACAGAAAGTTTGTCAGCAACTTTGAGTGCCCTTAAATGGGTGAGAAAAGTGGAGTAGAAAAGCCAACTCTTCTTCTTCTTCTTCTTTTCATGCTGTTAGGAAGTTTTGTTCTGATGTTGGCTGAAAAACACTTTATTGTATCTTAAAACCCTACTGTTAAACGTTCTGAAACTTGGAATGACAGGCTGTGATTAAGAATGTGCATGAATATTTGTAATATTCAATATTTGTCCGAATTCAGACATTTGTACATGAATCAAATGTTACAACATTTGTACATTAGCATTTGTACAAATAGAAATGTTTGGACATTCATATGAATAGTTCGGACATTCGTTGAACTGGGGAGGCGGGAAAGCAGCTGCACCAGACACATCTGCAATGGGTCCAGATTGCATTCAACATGGATTGAGAGTGGATTAAAGGTGGATTCAGGTCAGATTTGATGCTTTCAGAGTGGATATATTATGGGATAAGTATCAGATACGTATGTATTGGATATTAGTACAAATTTGTATGAATCCACTCGTATCAAATAGAATCCTACCACATTTGAAGGTAGGATTCTACTTGCATGAATATGGATTTTCTAACATTCAATTCATTTTGGATCGAATGCCCCAAAATCGATCCCTAGCTGTGATCATTCACAACAACCACATTGCCCCCCTCAGTCTCTGAAGCACTTCTGAGGCACCTCAAAGACAACTTCAAGAGGGCATTGTTCACACACCAGACTGCCCCTCACTTCTCTCCTAAATATTCTGTCTTGGAAAAGGTGGATTAGGGAAGATTGTTTAAAAGATGTTGTTTGTGCCCAACAGGGTCAAATCGCTTGAAGCTGACAGTGCTATCCGAAGATCGCTTGCAGATGAAATGGAAAGAAACAGAAGGAAACACAAATGGGTACAAAGTTCGTGTGAAGCCCATGGCAGGTACATTCTGAGGTGGAATTCATGGCAGAGGGATTTTCCCTGGAAACAGTGAGAGTCTAAGTAAGGCGTGCTTTTGTGCTGGAAAACATGAGACCTGATTGATTGATTTTTCACTTACAAAACAAATGGCAAACACTTGGTTTTTACCTTCCCATGATGCTTTTGGGAGCAAAGCAAAAACGGATACACGAATAACCCTATAGGACCCAATCCCTTTATTTATTGATTTATTGATTATTTATTTATAATTTCAAATAGTTTAAATATATCTCAAAGTTGCATTAGCGCTATCTCTTACATATTATACTACTTCTACATCCATTTTATGTTTCCGGAATGTCCTGGGTGTTTTTGCCATTCTAGGGCTTTTCTATTGAACGTGTCAGTATAATTATCTATTAAAATAGAACATTTTGTGTCACTTTGAACCCCCAAAGTCACACACACACACACACACACACACACACACACACACACACACATCTCACTACATATATTTCAGAACCTTTGTACGGATATTTCTTTCATTCATTAAACTGAGGAAGTGGGAAAGAAGCTGCCCTGCACATCTGCAGTGGATCCACATTGCATTTGACACTCAGAGTGTGGATTTGTTACAGGATATGTATCAGATACATATGCATTCATATCGGATACATATCCAATACGTATCTGAGATGTATGCATTCGTATAAGACACGCATCTGATCTGGATATGTTTGTATAGGATCCATAAGCAGGATCCCTATGCAGGTTCCATATCCAGGATGCAGTCCATTCATATTGGATATTTGTACGAACTTGCACAAATACATTCATATTGAATAGAATCCTTCCACATTCAAAGGGAATCTATTCAACCGTTTTCTAACATCCCTACCTGGTAGGGTCGTTGTTGTTAATGGAATGTCCACTTGTGGCAGCATTGCAGAAGCCATAGCAAAGTGCATAGTGCATGCCCACTATTGCTTTCATTCCAATGAGAGCCCAGAACCTCCTGTCTTGGATCTGGCCCCTACTGGCACCTTTTTGGATGAAGCCTCCAACCTGGAAATTGCTAAGAAAAAGTCCTTTATTTCTCCCTGGAAGGATTCTAATGCTAGACGCCAGATGTCAACTAGTTTGGGGGGGAGGGGGGGTTGCATTGCCACAAGTCCTCTTACAAGTCACTTGAGATCGAACTGAGTTTTGTCATCCATGTCCTCTGCCTACAGCCGGAGACTCTGAACAGGAAGTCATGCTGAAAACAAACACAGCAAAAGCAACTGTGGGAGGACTGAGTCCCACCAAAGAGTATACCTTGCAAATCTACATCCTTAATGGTTCCCAGGAGGCCCTCTTTGTCAAAAGGAAATTTGTGAGTAAGTATGGCTTTTGTTTTTCCTTTTTGCAAGAACAGTGAACTGGAAACACTGATTTGGGGGGAAAAGCTCTACCAGTCACCCTCTAAAAGCAGGATCTTTGAGCTGTTGGCTTTAAAAACAGACAACTTGTCTGATCAGGAAAAAATAAGGCAGAGAATAGATCAAGTCAAAAACAGAAAATCCCAATAAAAATAATTTATTTATTAAAAACACAAGAAAAACAGCAGAAGAACAAAAACACAGCAACAATGAAATGTGGTTTGAACCAGTTTATAGCACTGCCAGGCAGTGCAAATAGAAGAAGAAAAAAGTGGGAAGTTCCATTTCAAACTGAGTAGGGGGAACCTGCGAGTGTTCTGAGGCTCAGTCTGGATATCCAAAAATTCATTCAAGATGAACCAGTTTCCTGTTTGTTTTAATCCATCTTGTTTGAAAATATTTGTATTTCGCTGTTTTTTAGCCCATGGAAAGCTTGTTTTCCCCCACCAATGGAAACAATTTTTTTTATTTTTGAACTGAAATTAAGAACATAAGAACATAAGAGAAGCCCTGCTGGATCAGGCCACAGCCCATCTAGTCCAGCATCCCGTCGCACACAGTGGCCCACCAAATGCTCATGGGCATCTCATACAGAGACAAGGACAAACCTTCTCCTGCTCTAGAATCCCAGCAAATGGCCTTAGAAGCGCCCTGCCCCCCCAGCCTGAAAGATGCACATTAAAATTGAATGCAAACAACTTTTTAAAAATTACATTGTTCAGTGGATAAAGAATCTATGTTCATGTTGACAGAAAAACAAACATGCACATTTTGTTATTAAGAACCTAAGAGGAGCACTGCTGGATCAGGCCACAGCTCATCTAGTCCAGCATCCTGTGCCACATAGTGGCCCACCAACTGCTTCTGGGCATCTCAAGCAGAAGACAAAGGCAAAACCTGCTCTCGAATCCCTGCAAATGGACATTAGAGGCATCTTGCCTGTCTCCCCAGCTTGGATGAGGTACCTAGACATCCAATCTAGGAGCCATGACACATTTGTCATTCATGAATTTCTCTGTTTCCTAAAGCTGTCTAGGCTGGTGGCTGTTATCGCCTCTTCTGGCGGCAAATTCCATAGACCAATGACCCTCTGGGTCATATTCCCACTGTACTATATACCCATAGTAAAATAAATGGCTTTATTTATTTTATTTATTTAAGGAATTTATTTATTTAAGGAATTTATATCCCGCCCTTCACCAAATGGTCCCAGGGCAGGTTACAAAAAGAGTAAAACATATCAAGTAATAAAACATAATTAAAAATATCACCCCCACCCACCCTCCCTAACAGGACAGCACCCTGAGGAAGCTATTTAAAAGGCAAAAGACTTGGTGAAAAGATACATTTTCACTAGGTGCCGAAAACTATACAGCATAAGTGCCTGGTGAACCTCAAGAGAAAGACTGTTCCAGAGTCTAGGGGCCACCACAGAAGAGGCCCTTTAAAAGGAGGGAGGGAAGAAAAAGCAAAGACTGATCTGTGGATCACGTTTTTCTTTTTTAAAAGTGAATCCTATACTAGGACCCCATGAAGCCAGTGGAAATGTAAAAAATAAATAAATAACATGCCTGGTTCCTTTGAAATTAATGTTGATGCTTTGGCTTTTGCAGTTGAAGAGCTGAAAAACCTCTCCCAAGCTAGAAATAACAGAAGGCACCCCACGAGTGCTCCAGAGAAGGCAGAGGCCTCTCTGGAGGCCAGGATTCCTGAGTATCTCCTGGAGGCGGAAGTCACGTCACCTTCTATCGCCATTGAAGCATCAACTCTGACAAGTATGTGCAAAAGGCAAAACTGGGAAAGTGGACTGCAACCATGTCTGGATTTATTTATTTTTATTTACTTGTTTACATTTCTATCCCGCCCCATACCCGAAGGTCTCTGGGCCCATACCTGAAGGGACTGGCTCATTAGTTCAGAAAAGGGCAATATATCTGATACTTCAGAAAGTGAGACTGAGAGGGAGAAAGAGAAGAATGAATTGCCATTTCTTTGGGGGTGGGGTGGGATGATGGCAAAGATTGTATCTCAATGAGGGATGTGCACAAATCTTCATAAGGCATTCGAAATCCGATTGTATGTGCCAAATTTCGACATCCGAACTCGAATAAAATGTCCCAAAATTCAAATGTAAACATTCAAATTGAATTTTGGAGTTCTGATCTATTCGTTTGAATTATCCGGACATTCATATGTGTTTGGGTTCATACATGATGCACCTTGACGATCTGCATCTTTCAAGCATTTGTACAGATCTGTACGGGATGGAAACGAGTTGCATACTGGATAGCTACAGGATTCATGTGAACGTGTGTGGATGCATACACATGTGTACAGATGTGGGGAAGATGTGTACGCGCGCATACAGATGTTGTTGACATTCGTATCTGCAGATTCGAATGAAAAATTCAAACAAATAGATTCGAATTTGGTAAATATGAATCGAACCTTGTTAAATTTGAATTTAACCAATTTGAATCGAATTGGATTTTGGGGTATTCAATTCGATTCAAATAGAATGTCAAAAAAACAAAAACAAAAAACATTTGTGCACATATCTAATCTCAATTGCCCTGGCAGAAGGTATATCTCCACCATTGTGGCTTTGTGTCAACTAAGGTCCATTTCTGTGGGACTAACTGCATGACCATTTATTGGGAGGATAGATGAGAAGACAACCTGGGCTCCCAGTTCCATCACTTTCTTGCCTAGGTCTTCAAAGTCCTAGCAGATAGCAACAAAATTCTTTCATGTGGAGTCATGTCCCTACGTGCACTGGTAGGAATCGGTAGCATCCTGTTGGTCTGTCATGGACTTCAACAGAAGCTCACAAACTGACTTTGAGCAGGAGAAGAGGCTACTGGCTGCAAGCACCTGTCCCAGTTACCACCATTTCTAGTATAATGTCTGCTTTCTTTTAATTTAATTCTACCATTAACATCTTCTCTGTGTCCCACTCCTAAGTGAGGTTGGAAGAAGGATTACCAGGACCAGGGTCTTTTCAGTGGTGGCCCTTCATTTGTTGAACCATCTCCCTCAGACACCTTTCTAAGCTTTACATCTCAGAAAGATCACACGAAGACCTATATCTTTTTTCAGTCATGACAATGGTTTAATTTAAGAACTGGCACAAATGGGGGTTTTTTGGCATTCGATTTAAAACAAATTGAATGTTCAAAAATCCATATTTATACAAATAGATCGCATTCAAATGTGGTAAAATTCTATTTGATGCAAATCTATTTGTACATATTTGCACGGACAATTGATACAGATCTGATATGAACAGATATTTATCTGATACAAACAGATAAGTATGTGATATGGACGTATATCTATCTGATTTGAATAGATGCATATCTGATACAAATACATACGTATCTGATATGTATAGATAAGTATCTGTGGGTGTTTTCCCACTAGCACTAAGTACCCATTAAGGACCCATTAGACTCAGAGCAGAAAGATCCCATTTCCACTACAGACCCCATTAAAGCCATATTTGTTTCCACCTGTTCTAGGGAAATCCTTCAGGACCTATAATCCAGTTTCCCTGTAGCCCCCATTAAAGGGGTCTACAATGGGGTCTTCAGGCATCAAATCCAGATTATACAGAGCCTGTTTCCACCACAGTTGGGCAATGGGGTCTATGGGCAGCTCAGAGGGGGCACCCATGGGGGGCACCCCAAAACTCAAAGCTTTGAAGCCTGTGCACATTCTCTGAAGCCGGCTCCAAAGTTCCTCCAAAGTTCCTTTGAAGTTGCCTTCGAAGATTAGCACAGGCTCCAAAGAGGACCCCATGCGAGAGCAATGCCTTTGTCAAAGTCTCCGGAGAATCATCAAAGTTTGGGCAGATCGCTCTGGAGATTCTCCAGAGCAACTTTGGAGGATCTTTGAAGAATCTCCGGAGCATCTACGGTGATTGTACCCCCTGTCCCCCAAAACACCTGGGGTGACAGGCAGGCCCCATGTGGGTAGATCCAGATTCGCCACATGGGTGTTCTGGCGTTTCCACTGTGTGCAAACTAGCGCCTATTGCTGTTGGGTGCTAGACCACCCGTGGAAACTAGTAGATCCGGATTAAGGAAAATACCCGTTCCTTAAATCTGGATCATCTTAGATCCGGATTAAGGGAGGATAGTGGAAAAACCCTCTGATACAGATACCTATTTGATATGAACAGATATATATCTGATATGAACAGATAGGTATAGATAGGTATCTGATACATTCCCCCAGTTTAACGAATGTTCGAACTATTTATACGAATGTCTGGAAACATTAGTATTTCTTTGAATGTAAGCATACAATATCATAACATTAAATTCAACTTTGAATATCTGAATTTGGTTGAATTTCTAATGTTACAAGTATTCGTGCCCATGTCTACTGGTGCTTGGGCTAAGAAGGGTCTTACTCCTCCATTTTCAGCTATTTTATTGTGTTACATAAATAGTATCTTAATTCTATAATCAGAAATGATCCCCCCCATCTTCATATAAATCACCTTAAGTTTTCTTAAGAAGCTGTTTAGTAAACAAAATCATCCTCATACAATAATAAGGTAATTATTTAATACATAATTATTACGATTTTAGTTGGCTTTATCGTTTGTGCACCCGTTTTACTTTGTATTTTAATAGGAGGCACTATATAAATATTTTAAAATAAATAAATAGTATAATTGCATACATTTTACATCTGCACTATCAGAGCTGCATTCGGCCGTCTGAGATCAGAATCCGCATGTGTTCACCAGGTACTGTTGCTCTGTTTTTGCTTGTAGGAAGGGAAGATCCAGAAAAGAAAAGGAAAAAAATGGCTCTTTCTAGAGGGACGAACGAGTATTTGCCAAATGCAGAGCCGACTGTGATGCCCGCCGTTCCAACCACTGTGCAAATGACTTTTCCAAGAATGGCAGAATTTGAAATAGACTATTTGGATCAAGAAAAGACAACCAGGGAAACCTTAAATAGAGGTAAGGTTTCATTCCAGGTTGGAGAGACAGGCAGGATGCCTTTCAAAGCCACTTGAAGGTCAACGTTGCCCCATGTGAACCAGTTTGATCTTGTGGTTAGAGTGTTGGATTCTTATCTGATAGTCTCCTGGTTTGAGTCTGCACTCCTACACAAAGCCAGCTGGGTGATCTTGGGCTAGTCACAGCTCTCTTTCTGAACTCTCA
The DNA here is from genome assembly GCA_014337955.1 of Aspidoscelis marmoratus. Taxonomy (NCBI): domain Eukaryota; kingdom Metazoa; phylum Chordata; class Lepidosauria; order Squamata; family Teiidae; genus Aspidoscelis; species Aspidoscelis marmoratus. Next base: position 7,235,129 of record MTQE01002217.1, read on the forward strand.
CAACCCTACCCCTGTTGTGGGGAGAAGTGGGATATAAAAACTGACTCCCTCTTTGTCTCCTGCTTGAAATGTCTTGAAGCCAATGTGTGAAACAAGATGCTGGATTAGATGGTCTGTGGTAGGGATTGGCATGAATATTTGTGTTATTCAGAATTTGTACGAATAGGTAAGAATTCCGACATTCACGGATGAAGACTTACACTAGGACTTAAGAAGAAGAAGAAGAGTTGGATTTTCTACCCACTTTTCTCACCTATTTAAGCGGACTCAGAGCTGCTGACAAACCTTCTGTTCTTCTTCCCACAACAGAACACCCTGTGGAGTAGGTGGGGCTGTGAGAGCTCACAAGAGAGCTGTGACTAGCTCAAGGTCACCCAGCTGGCTTTGTAGGGGCAGGTGGAATCAAACCCAGTTTTCCCAGATAGGAGTCCAGCTCCCTAACCACTAGACCAACCACTAGACTTAGGTAGTCAGCAGAGAAATCAAGTCGTATCCACTGAATCCTTTCCAGTATTCAGCCCTCAGCCTGATTTCCTGCAGATGGCAGGACACAAGATAAGGGGTGAATTTAGTTGGGCAACAAGCAAATTCATAGTATTTAACCCTTAGCCTAGCAGGTGTTAACACAGTCAAAAGCTAATTTTCTGCAGATGGCGGGAAGCAAGACAAGGGGTGGACTCAGGTAGGCAGCAGATGAATTAAGTTTTATCAACTGAGCCATTCCAAGAATTCAACCTTACCCTGGTACCAGTTATCACAGCCAGAAGCCAATTAGCACATAAGAGGAGCCCTGCTGGATCAGGCCATAGCCCATCTAGTCCAGCATCCTGTCTCACATGGTGGCCCACCAATTGCCCATGGGCATCTCAAGCAGAGACAAGGACAAATCTTCTCCTGCTCTCAAATCCCAGTAAATGGCCTTAAAAGCATCCTGCTTGTCCCCCCAGCCTGAAAGCTGTATTTAGGCATCTATTCTAGTAGCCAGTTGCCGATGGCAGGAGGACACAAGGCGATGGGTAGAGGTGACATTGGTGACGAAGGAGAGAATATGTCATTTAACTCATGGCCACGTTAAACCATCCCAGTAGATTCTTGTTTCTGCCTAAAGCTACTATAGGGCTCAGGACCATTTGCATGAGAACAAATAATTTCTTATGGGAGGGGAAATAGAAGGCCTACATGTTACCATTCTTGTCCCATTCCTTAATGTCATGCAAATCCTTTGCCTTTCTATTCCACTGCCACCCATATAAAAATAATGTACTATATCTTTCACATTGATATTGGAATTTTAAGGTTTAGCCAGAGGATAAACTAAGTATAATAGTAAGATTTTAGAGGAAAAAGTGACCTTGAGCATAGGCAGCTTTATTAAAAAAAACATGTTTAATTAAGTGTTATATATTGAGTAGTCAGCTCAGCCTTTCTTCAGTTCTGTCTAGGGATATGGATGAATATTTGTCATTCAGAATTCATATGAATTCATATAAATTCTGACATCCACAGACAAATCAAAAGGGGCCTACATGTGTAGGTCCCATTTGTCTGTCAGCTGAATGGATCTGGCATTCGTTGAAGCTTTGATTACGTTTGGATCCCTCCATGGCCTCCCACCCCCCTTTACCTTTGGCCATGCCATTGTGCGCTCCTCAAAGGCCCAAGTAGACCTTCCAGGTCTGTGTGTGCAGTTCCTATCCCCATTGTTGTGATCTCCAGATGGGAACCCTGTGTTGGTTTTAAAGCAGTGCAGAAATGATGATGGATGACGCTACTTCAGGCCCCCATTCCACTCCGCCAGGCTCCCTTACCTCTACCTTCCTAATGCCGCGACCCCTTAATGCAGTTCCTCATGTTGTGGAAACCCCCAACCATGGGGGTGGGGCATCTGGGAGGGGGGAGGGAGGAGCAGCAGAAGGCTCGTTGCGACCCCTTTGAAAGGGTACTTCGACCCCCAAAGGGGTCCTGACCCACAGGTTGAGAACCACTGCTTTACAGGGACCATGGTAGCATCATCTGACATCATTTCTGCACTGCTCCGAAGCAGACACAGGCCTTCTGGGTGTGTGCACACAGGTTCCCATCCCGGGATCATGATGATCCCAGATGCGGAGTTGCATGTGCCACCCCAGAAGACCTATTTCAAGCTTGGGGCAGAATGCAACAATGATGGTGGCAGCAGGGGAGGGGGACAGGAAAGGAGGGGGCTCCCATCTGTGAATAGTCCTGGGATATCCGTGCATGAAGCCGAACCCCCCACATTTGTGGGGGGATTTGGCCAAAGCTGAATATTCCTAATTCGATTCACATTGAATCGAATGTGGGAAATGGGCCTCACGCCCCATAGTTCTGATCCTAAATAAAAGTAGTCAATTTTCTCTATTTTTCTTTCCTCCATTCTGGGATTCCAATACAAGCGCAAAAAAATGGGATGTCTGCTTCCTCCACATCTCTCTCTTTTTCTCCCTTGCCTCCATTGATATTGACATTTCCCTCTTTCTCAACCCAACGTCTTTTCATAGTTTCTCCCTTTGAGTGTGATACTTCGGCCATGACTGATATCGTTTTCCTTGTGGACGGTTCTTGGAGCATTGGCCGCAGCAACTTTGCGCTCATCAGAGAATTCCTAGCCGCTTTGGTTACACCTTTCAATATTGCTCAGGACAAGATAAGAATTGGTGAGTGGCTCTTTAATTTCCCTGCCAGGCCCATCCGTACGGAGGGCATGTAGCGCCATTATGGCACAGCTATGGTAAAGGGTGGCTCTAGGGATATGCATGAATGTTTGTGTGGGGGGGGTTGTATTCAGTTTGTATTGAATCAAATGCAAGAAAATCCATATTAGTTCAAATAGATCCCCTTCAAATGTAGTAGGATTCTAATTCGATATGAATGTTCAGTCTTATACAAATCCCGTACGAATGCATATGAATCCCTCATGAAGCTTCATGCAAGTCTATCAAAACATTCAATTCAAATTTGAATGTCAATCTGCAAATGTGCCAACATTCAATTCAAATTCAAATGTCTAAATGTGGCCAAATTCGTACAAATTTCAAATGTTATATTTGTGCACATCCCTAGTTGGTTCATATTTCTGAGGCAACCCCACTCCTTAATAGATGATAAATACTATTGCTGGAAAACTCAGTACTGGGATTGTTTCCACTAGCATTAAGTACCCATTAGGGACCCATTAAGAACCTGTTAGTCTCAGAGCAGGAAGACCCTGTTTCCACTGTGGACCCCATTAGAACCTGATTTGTTCACACTTATACTAGGGAAATCCAAATTAAATGAGACCTTCAGGACCTAAAATCCAGATTTCCTGTGGGCCCCATTAAAGGGGTCTACAATCCGGTCTTCAGGCATCAAATCCAGATTAGATGCATCACCCCTCTCCCAAAATGTGGTATGATGGATGTCTCCCACTTGGGTATAGACGGATGCTCCACATCTGGATGGAGCCAGTTTGGTCTAATGATCAGGGAGCCAGACTCTTATTTGGGAATATCAGATTTTAATCTGCTCTCCTTCATGAAGCCATCTGGGTGACCTTTGGCTAGTCACAGCTCTCTTCTGAGCTCTCACAGCCCCACCCACCTCACAGGGTGTTCTGCTATGGGGAGAAGAATAGAAAGCTTTGTCAGCTGCTTTGAGTTCCCTTGAATGGGTGAGAAAAATGGGGTAGAAAAGCCAACTCTTCTTCTTCTTTTTCTTCTCATGTTGCAGATGACCAGGTAAAGACCAGAAGCAACAGCTTCCCTGAAGCCTCATAAACAACTCTGAGGCTGCGGTCACACCTTCACTTTAAACCTTCTTCAGTCCATCTTCAGATCTGATTGCTCACACTTTTTCATTTTTATCCATTTTATTCCTGGACTTTCCATTCAAGAAATTCCAAATGGAGGGTGGAAGGTCCACAAATAAAATGGATAGAAGAAGGTTTAAAGAGACAGATGTGACCATGGCCATAGCTGCAAACACCCAGCATTGGGCAGCAAAGTTCCTAATCTGACTATTGAGCTCCATCAGTTCCTGTCCTTTCACTTCCTTCCTCATTTGCTTCTGTCTCTTTCTTGCAGGCTTGACCCAATATAGCAGTGACCCACGCACAGAATGGGACCTGAATACCTATAGCACTCGGGATGAAGTGCTAGAGGCTGTTAGGAGCTTGCACTACAAAGGAGGCAATACCTTCACAGGTAGGGAAGTCGGTCACCTGAGTTCAGTATCCTTCTTGTTTCACTGCTGTTGAAAGTACATTTGGAGAGTACAGGTGTGCACATTTCAAAATTTCAACAAGAGATAGTCACTGTTCATTTAAGAGCTGGGCATCTGCATTTTTAGGGTGCTTTTACCAGAGACCTAGGGGAGGGAACGAGTATATGCCTGACTATGGAGCTCCAGGGATGGATGAAGCTGAGAATGTTGCTGGAATGTTCTTAATGATCTGTCCCTTTTCTAACCTCCTCACATGTGTTTCCTGTTCTTCTCCCCCTTCTAAGGGCTAGCGCTGACCCATGTCCTAGAACAAAACCTGAAAGCAGAAGCTGGTGCTAGATCAGAAGCTCCCAAACTGGTCATCCTGCTGACTGATGGGAAATCTCAGGATGATGCTACCCCATCTGCCCAGACCTTGAAGAACATGGGGATAGAGATATTTGCTGTTGGTGAGTCCCAGTTTCTGGCTTCAACTCCAGGGCCCTCAAAAGGCTGGGATCTGGGGCAGGAAGCCCAGGTACAGGTTCTGCCACTGAGGTGAATGAACATTATGGTGAATAAACATTTGACCTGGGTCTGGAATGGCAACTGTTTAATGTTTTCATGTTGGTTGGTCCTCCGGCCAGGTTGGTCTAGTGGTTAGGGAGCCGGACTTTTATCTGGGAATACTGGGTTCGATTCCAACATCCCCCACGAAGCCAGCTGGGTGACCTTGGGCTAGTCCGGTGATGGCCAACCTATGACACGCGTGTCACAGGTGACACGCCAAGCCCTTTTGGGTGACACACTTGGTCACCCTGGCATCTGGACGTGTAGTGCTTGCTTGTTCTTGAAGTATATGAAATACCAACTTTCAATTGAAGATTTAGCAACAAAAGTCACTAATGTAAATAATTATTTGTTTTTGCTTTTAATAAAATACATATATCAAAAATATAACTTTTTTACTAGAGCTACAAATATCACAAAATTATGGATATTTCTAGAAGTGACACAGCACCTGAGTTTAGCTAGGTTTTCTTGCGAATTTTGACACACCGAGCTCAAAAGGTTCGCCATCACTGGGCTAGTCACAGCTCTCTTCTAAGCTCTCACAGCCCCACCTACCTCACAGGGTGCTCTGTTGTGGGGAGAAGAATAGAAGCTTTGTCAGCCGCTTTGAGTCCCTTTAAATGGTTGAGAAAAACAGGGTATAAAAGCCAACTCTTCTTCCTCCTCCTCCGATGGCCTGCTTCAAAAATGGTGAGTGGTAAGTCATTCCTTCCCGTTCTATGCCATCCACACAGTCTCTGCAGTCACCACAAAAATACTTGCTTGGATCTGTGATGAGGTTGCTTCTAGAGTTGGCTGCAGAATCTTGGGAGTTGGTTGGGGGCTGGCGAATTTGGACACACCAACATCGATGGACACAAATGTTGTTTTCTTATTGGATTCCTGTTGAATTGAATGCAAGAAAATTCATATTCATTTGCCAACATTCAATTTACTACCGAGCCCAGTTCAAGGTTTTGACTCTGACTTATAAGGTCCTAGGTGACTTGGGCCCCAAATATCTAAAGGAACACCTTCTCCCATATCGACCTGCCCATGCCTTAAAATCAAGTGATGAGGCCCTCCTGGTTGTCCCACCACCTTCAATAGTGAGGCTGGTGGGGTCCCGGGAGAGAGCCTTTTCCGTGATGGCCCCCAGACTATGGAATAGCCTCCCCTTTGAGGTGTGTCATGCCCCTTCCTTATATATATATTTAGGAGGGGGGTGAAGGCATACCTCTTTGTCCTGGCCTTTGGCTGAGCTGATTATATTTCCCCCCTAGTACAGACACTATCATTTTAAACATATTGTGTACTGTTTTAATGTTGTTGAATTTTTAAAGTCTTTTAATGTATATTCTGTTTTTAATCTGTCGTTTTAAGGTTGTTACCCGCCCAGAGACCTTTGGGTATGGGGCGGGATAGAAATGTAAATAATAAACAAATAAATAAATTTGAATACCAATGTTCGAATTAGGCCAAATTCATACGAATTTTGAACGTTATGAATATTTGTTCATATTCTTACACACCAGTGTGCAAATTTGGTTGATCTAGAATCTTTTGGCTTTAACTGTTCTGTTCAACCCAGTTCTAAGTGAACCAGGGGTGTTTTGTCCAACTGGACTGAACTGGAGTTCCAGCTTGGGTGAAGTGAAAGCAGGAGCTTTTCTCAGAGCAC
>MTQE01002217.1:7251972-7271142 GCA_014337955.1 Aspidoscelis marmoratus
AGATAGATAGATAGATAGATAGATAGATAGATAGATAGATAGATAAAGTTTATGGACCTGTAGATATTAATATATTTACCTGCACAAGTACATAATTGCTAATCCTGAAATTTGTTTTCCAGGGGTAAAAAATGCAGATGAAGTCGAGTTGCGCCATGTCGCTTCAGAACCCTTGGATCTAACGGTGTACAATGTCCTGGATTTCCCTTTGCTCAGTTCCCTGGTCAGCCGACTGACTCGGGTCTTGTGTGGCCATATTAAGGCGAGGAGCAAGGAGGAGAACACAGGTGAGATCACCCACAGAGACTTGTTTAGCTTTATGGAAGCTAAGAAATTATTCCTATTGTTCTTTTCCCCAGCTCCAAGGAGGAGATGGATCCCGCCCGGGACATCCCCTAGACCATACAAGTGTGCAGAAGAGAATCTCCTAGTTTGCTTGCTGGTCCAGTATACCAGCCGGTGTGGAATCACCCTTAAGTTATTCATCCCTGTGGGTGTTTGTACCCATCTTTTCCCAGTCCAAAGCCAGAGTCTGGTCCACCCTATCACACAATGTGAAATTGTAACAATCTTCTGAACTTGCAGGTGATTCGGTCAAAGCAGTTCCAATGCCCACCAGTGCCCACCTGAGTCCAACCAGACTTGCTATAAAGGAGATAACATCCAGAAGTATGCGACTCACCTGGAACCCTCCCGTCATGACACCCAAAAAGTATAGGGTGGTCTACTATCCCTCTAGGGGTGGGATTCCCAGAGAGGTAAGTGAGCGGTAAGTGGCCTGCTATCCCTCCATGGGTGGGGTTCCAAGAGTGGTAAGTCAGTGGCTCACGTTTAGCCCAATCAACAAGGAGGGTGCAAGTGGATGGAAAGTTCCTAGAAATCAAAGCCAAAAGGTGTTTGCCTGTCTGCAATTGCAGGCAAGTATTAGTAGGTCAAGTGTTGCAACTTCCCAGTGATCGAACAACAGTGGTTTTCAGGGTAACCTGACCATATATGGACCTGCCTTATTAAGGACCTGTTGTTGATTGGTTGTAGAAGATTGGGGAGATTGTCTACGGCACAAGTGAGCAATCTGTGATCCTCATCTTAATGTTACATTACTTTTAGGTTCAATCTAGGGATGTGCACAAATGGGTGTTTTTTGTATTCGATTTGTATTGAATCAGATGCAATAAAATTCATATTAGTTCAAATAGATCCCCTTTGTGGAGGTCTAGTGGTTAGGGAGCTGGACTCTTATCAGGGAATATCAGGTTCTATTCCACCCTCCCCCACGAAGCCAGCTGGGTGACCTTGGGCTAGTCACAGCTCTCTTCTGAGCTCTCACAGCCCCACCTACCTCACAGGGTGTTCTGTTGCAGGGAGAAGAACAGAAAAGCTTTCTCAGCCACTTTGAGTCCCCTTAAATGGGTGAGAAAAGCAGGATAGAGAAGCCAACTCTTCTTCTTTGAATGTAGTGGGATTCGAACTCAGTGTGAATGTCCAATCCCATACAAATCTCATACGAATGCATAGGAATCCCATACATATCCCAAACAAAGCTTCATATGAATGTATCAAAACATTTGAATTCAAATGCGCCAACATTCAATTCGAATACAAATGTCCGAATTCAGCCAAATTCATATGAATTTTGAATGTTATGACTATTAGTGCACCTCCCTAGAATTTCTAGCCTAGAATGGCATGGGAAAGATCCCACTTATGAAGCAGCCTCTAAGCTGTCTTGAAGGAAACCCCTCAGAGGTCCACCTGACACCATTGTTAACCTCTGGCTTCATTAACAGCCGTCTCCCAACTGATATATATGAAAATTCAAGGTCTGCCCTTGTGGAAAGAGGATCACTGGTTTCCCATTCAAGATATTGCTCAGTACAGATACTGATCTGAAGTATTTATGTACCCACATGTGATACTGGGCTCAGCAGAGAAGTTTGGACTTCCTGGTCCAGAGTTGTGATAGAAATCAAACCCCCACCTTGCTCTTAAGATACTGAATGGCTAACCGGAGATGTTTAGTTTTCTTTGCTCACCCACAACAAGAATTAAAAAAAAACCAAGACTTTTGTTGTTGTTTTTGATGCTGATACCACTAGAAAGTTGAGTCAGGATTTAGCAACCCAGTGAGGGAAAACCCGGTGGCCTTGATCAGGTGCCCTGGTTGGCATTTTCCTCCAACTCTTTCATCTTCATTGCAACCTCACTATGTATTTTCAGGTCATCTTAGATGGAACAGCCTCTTCTGTGCAACTTCTCAATTTGACATCCCACACAGAATATTTGGTCTCAGTTTTTCCTATTTATGAGAATGCTGTAGGTGATGGACTCAGGGGCATTACTGCAACATGTAAGTTGGCAATTGTTATTGGTATTTGAATTATGACAGTAGTATGCCTTACCAGCCAACCAGTGAGCCAGTTTGGTTTAGTGGTTAGGGAGCTGGACTCTTATCTGGGAATACTGGGTTCAATTCCGCCCTCCACCATGAAGCCAGCCGGATGACCTTGGGCTAGTCACAGCTCTCTTCTGAGCTCTCACAGCCCCACCTACCTCACAGGGTGTTCTGTTGTGGGGAGAAGAATAGAAAGCTTTGTCAGTTGCTTTGAGTCCCCTTAAATGGGTGAGAAAAGCAGGGTAGAGAAGCCAACTCTTCTTCTTCTTCTTCTTCTTCTTCTTCTGTATTGCTCCTGGAATAAGTAAGACTCAGGTCACACCTATACCTTCACTTTAAACCTTCTTCAGTCCAACTCAGGACTAACTGCTTACACCTTTTCATTTCTATCCATTTTGATTGGTGGACTTTCTAACCTCCATTTGGAGGTCCACAAATAAAACAGCTTGGACTAAAAAGTGTGACTTTCAGGGTCCAAAGATGGACTGAAGAAGAATTAAAATGAAGGTGTGACTATGGCCTAAGTGTTGTGTGGATGAAGCTTTAGCCATGCTTGGCTACATTATTTTAATATCTGCATTTTCCAATTTGTCAATGAATAGTTTTTTAAACATATGGTACCCCCCTCCTGTTACTGATATCATATATTTTTTACTATTGACCACGAAAAAGTATTGCTGAGGTGGTTGCTACTCACAGACACCTTTGGACCTCTCTCTTTTTCTGTCTTGCCCCACAGTACCTCTGTCCCCACCCAGAGCCCTCCGGGTTTCTGAAATCAACCACAACAGCCTAAAGCTGACCTGGGATCCAGCAGATGGTGCCTCACAGTATCTTGTTCTTTGTTCTTCAGCCCCCAGTGGCACAGAGGATGAAACAAAAGAGGTAAAGTGTAATTTCAGCTACGTGTGGGTCTTAGGGCCTTCCCACACTTACTGGTGTGCCACATGGCCCATCTCTGAGCCTCCTTTTTCTGCACTCTGAATTGTACCGGGAAGCCAAGCCCCCTGCTAGCATGGTTTGTCCACATTGGACACAGTATAGCCCAGTTTAGGTGGTCTAATATGGCCTCCTTTTTTAAAAGCCCTACCACCATCCTACTCATGAGTAAACTAGTGCAGTAGGTAGGTCGAAGGGCACACTCTTTCTTGACCAGCTTTAGCAGGGGAGTCCATTTCAGCTAGGAGGGTACACAGAGCCATTTTCCCACATTCTATTTGAGGTGAACAGAATGTGGAAAAAGTCGGTTCCGACTGAACACCCCCCCCCCACACACACACTGGATGTGGGGGTGTTCGTATCTGAGCAAGGATATTCTATAGAATATCTGTGCTCAGAATGAATCCCCCCAACCATCCTTTCCCACACCCTCCCCCATGCCCTCTCCACTTACCCTACCTCCTCACTGTGCCATCCACAGTGCTGCTGCTGCCGCCACCATACCAGGCCTCTTTCAGAGCACTTTGCAACAATGGGCAGGCTCCCAGGAGGCCTGTATTTACCTCCCAGGAGCCTGCTTGTGGTTCCAGAGGGCCCTGGAAAAGACTCACGCTTCCACCGTAGTGCGCCCCCCAGGTAAATGGACTCTGGCGAGGCGGGTGGTCGTCCGGGCGTTTTCTAGGGCACCCTGGAACTGCAAAAGAGTTCTGAGGACTAAATACAGGCCTTCTGGTAAAACCAGAGGTGGCTCCAGAGGATCCTAGAAAAGACCAATGCAGTCACTGGAGTAGGTAAGGGGGCCCCAGGGAAGCTATGGGGGGGATGTTTGGGAGAAGGTAGCCGGGGGGTGGCCAAGGTAGGGATGCCCTGGGGCATCCAGTATCCTTAGAAGCTTCTATCTACAGATAGTGGATTATTCGATCTGTCCATGAATCTCAGAATCCGGATGTATTCTTAATACACAGATAATCCATACACATCGCTAATTTCAGCAACACACAAAATTGCACCACTGAAATGGTGCAGAATGTAGAGGCTGGTCCCAGTCCAAAAGCAAACTGCTGCTGGATCCATTTCAGCCTGCTCAGTCTTGCTGGACTGCCAGTGAAGATAAGTGTGAAAATGCCCTCAAAATCTTTAGAGGTGATGCATGTAAGTTCTGCAGGTAGATACTGATGTAAATAGACAGGTGATTTTACCAGGCATTCAAGGACAATATGGGTCTTTAAGTGGGATACATCACATAGATGTCTACATATATCAGCTGGTTTTTCTTTGTCCTTTGGACAGGGATAAAGGTTAATAAACCCAGAGTAGTCTGTGCAAACAAGATGAAAAATGGAACTGAGGCTACTTCTCCACTATGCAACAAAAGTGCCTTAAGTGAGACCAGTTTCCATTACTCCCGGTGGTGATCAGCTGCCCTGAGAACCTGATTGAGATGCCTTTTAGGGCTGTGCATGAATGCAATTTTAGGGATTTGATTTGAATCAAGTATCCAAAGATTCAAACCATTTTGAATGTTTAAAATTGAAATTTATTCATATTCAATTCTTATCAAATACATTTAAAACTCTTCATATGAATTTTCAATTCATATTTAAAGATATTAACATCGACATTCAAATGTGTCTGTATGCATCTGTATACATCCATACATATTTGTACGCATTCCGTTTTCACGCTGTACATATCTGTACAAATGCGTACAGATACAATAAAATGCATACGGACAGGTATGTAATGCGTACGTATCCATACACATATGGATGTCTGAAGCATTTCTACAAATGATTCAAAGATTTGCAAATTCGTTTGAATGTTAAATTCAAATTCAGAGACATTCAATTTGAATTTGAATGTTCAAATTTGATCGAATTTGATCGAATTTTGATTGTTTTGAATCTTAGTGCACATTCCTAGTGCCTTTACTACATTTTGGAGGCACAGCCTGGGAGAAATACAAGATCCTTTTGTACTGGAGATTATGGGGTAGTCAGTCATTGCACAGTAAAACACGCACTCAATGATTTGTAGGTGCACTTACATGCTTCCTCCTTAATTATGTTAACAAAATACAATAATGCGTTTCAGTGTTTCTCTTTTTATATGCAAAATACAGTACTTAATTTATCTTTAGTAAACCTGGAAGAACTTGATGAGATCCAGATCAAGTGGTAGGCAGGGAAGCTTGCTTGAAGAGATGCTATCTCGTATCCTCCAATGTTTGGAATCAAGGAAGGGAGGGAGATTATAGATAGAAGTCATGCATTCATTGTGCTGGCCACTCTGCTAGATAGGGCTGCCAGCATAGCCTCACCTTGCCATGGACAGCCAGTATGGTCTAGTGGCTAGGGAGCCAGACTCTTATCTGGTAATACCGGGTTCTATTCCGCCCTCCCCCATGAAGCCAACTGGGTGACCTTGGGCTAGTCACAGTTCTCTTTTGAGCTCTCACAGCCCCACCTACCTCACAGGGTGTTCTGTTGTGGGGAAAATAGAAAAGCTTTGTCAGCCACTTTGAGTCCCCTTAAATGGGTGAGAAAAGTGGGGTAGAAAAGCTAACTCTTCTTCTTCTTCCTCTTCCTCCATGAAGCCAACTGGGTGACCTTGGGCGAGTCACAGCTCTCTTCTGAGCTCTCACAGCCCCACCTACCTCACAGGGTGTTCTTTGTGGGGGGAAGAACAGAAAGCTTTGTCAGCTGCTTTGAGTCCCCTTAAAAGCCAACGCTTCTTCTTCTTCTTCTTCTTCTTGATGGTTCCATTTCTATCTTAAGTCTCCACAAATGTGCTCAGAGGGTCTTCTTACCTTAATTGCTTAGTTGCACACTTTCAGAGTGAGAGGATCCATCAGCAAAGTGAGAAGCTTTTTTCTTTCTGTGTTAAATAACTGAGGAAATTCACATTTGGGATAGATAACGTGGAAAGAAAATTACTGGTCAATTTTGCTGATGTGTTCTCTCGTTCTGAAAGTGGACTGAAGCTGGATTAAACTGTAGATGTGACCGGAGCCTAGAAGAAACTACAGATGTGTGTGAATATTCGAAACATTCAAAATTTGATCGTATTCAGACTTTTGAATTCAAATCAAATGTCTCTAGATTCGAATTTAACATTCAATTGAGTTTTCCAAACTATCATTCATATGAATCACGTGAACATTCATATGCATTGCATAGGTATCCATATGTATCTTATTCATATTTGTACAGATTTGTACAGGACAAAAATGGGATGAATTTGGGATAAAAACTGGATGCGTACAGATGCAAACAGATGTGTATGGATGTGTACCGATAGGTATGGACTGATCTGAACGTTCTCGATATTCGTATCATCAAATACGAATTGAATATTCATACGGATAGATTTGGATGTATTCTATTCCAATTGAATGTGAATGCATTTGAATTTTAAACATTCAAATGGATTCAAATCTTCAGATCTTCAATTCAAATCGAATCGAATCCCAAAAATTGCATTCATGTACATCCCTAGAAGAAAAACTGGATCCAAAAGGAAGGCAAGCAAGCATAATCCAAACAGTTCTCCAAGAGAATCTCAGAACTGTTTAAGGCAGGTGAATCCACACTACAGAGCACAATAACAGGGAATGCAGATTCCTAAAACTGTAGTGGGGGGAAGCAAACGCCGCATAGATTTCTGGACTTTATCAGCACAAACTGTGTTCTCTGTGTATTTCTGCTGGTTAGGCAGAAGGTGGCAGCAGAAATATTGAAATGAACAAACAATGTTCCAAAAAGTGAAAATCTATTTAAAAATGTATAAAGTTGCCAGGCAAATTTCATCTCCAGACAAACTGTGCTCAGGTAAGTAGGGATCCTGCAACCCCCATTGAAGGCTGAGGAGGTTTGTTAGCACTGCCAACCCTGTAGAGTGAAGTGCTTTATATCACAAAGGCAAGAAGAAGAAGAAAGTGGAATAACTAAAGGCAGCTGTTGCATCTATTCTTCAGTGCTTTGTTCTTCAGTAAGGGGCTTGTTAGTTTGCAGCAGGGAACTTTGCCTGCTCTGAAAAGGGTTCCTTGGAGATGTTGTCCATATGTTGCACCTGGCCTGGGTGCGTTAGAAGTTGTTCTCTGCTGTCATTGGAACAAATGCTGGCAAAGATACTGTTGAAGCTTCTTAAGATCCATGGGCTTCCACAGTGACAGCAAAGGCTCCACATTAGCAATGTTCACAAATGCATTTTTTGCATTCAAATTCAAGTCGAATATTCAATTTGATCCAAAAATTGAACATCCAAATTTTCAAAAATCATGTTCGAATCTGGATTATCCAGACCCATATTTTCAAAAATCCAATTTGAACTGAATGATATGAATGTCGGCAACATTCGTATCCAGTTTTTTAATTCACGCACATCCCGTTTTTGTCCAGTGTTATAAACGTAAATAGACCTGATATTCGGATCCAATATAAATGGATCTGTTCATCTGAATTATTTGAAAATCTGTATCGGATTTCTGGAAATTCAAAATTCGATTGAATTTGGAAATTTGGATTTTCGAAAATCCAATTGAATCTGACTTTTGAATTTTTGAATAGCCATGCACTCCACATGAATCTTTGTTCAAGGATTTGAGAAATGTTATATGAATAATGTTACATAGCAGAAGGTGCATGGGGGAGGGAGAATCCCACCCAGAATAGGGATGTGCAAAAATGTTTGGAAGATTTGAAATTTAATCAAATTTGATTGAATGTGGACATTCAAACTCCAATAGAATGTCTACACATTTGAATTTTAAATGTGCATTAGTTTGAATGACTCAAAACATTTGACTGTACATATCTGTACGCATTTGCATATTAAATGCATACAGATACGTATGACACATACGAATGTTGTCGACATTTGTATCTTCAGATTTGAATCTAACATTCGAACGAATAGATTTGACTGTAATTGATTCAAATTGGATTTTGTTGCATTCAGATTCTAACCATTCAAATCAAATAGAACGTTTTGACATATGATTCAAATCGAATTTAAATGAAAAAAAAAATTTGTGCACATCCCTAACCCAAAATAATATTGAGCTATGTCCTGGCAGAGTGGCCGTAGCTAAAGGACAGAGCATCAGTTTTGCATGGACAAACTCATTCAGTCCTTTGCCTCTCTCCTTGAGAAGGGCTTTTGAACAGAACATAAGAGGAGCCTTGCTGGTTCAGGCCGCAGCCATCTAACGCAGCATCCCGTCTTGCACAATGGCCCACACATTGCTTCTTGGTATCTCATGCAGACGCCAAAGGATAAACTTCACTTGCTCTTAGTTCCCTGCAAGTGGCCTTAAAAGACATCTCACCTGTCTCTCCAACCCAGAAGCAGTACCTAGGCATCCATTCTGGTAGCCTTTAATGCACCTGTATTCTAGGGATGTGCACAGATTATCCTTGCATTCAGAATCCGGATGAATACATTCAGATTCCAAGATTTGTGGACAGGTCGAATAGGGCCCTATTCAAAGGGCCCTATCTGTCCATGAATCAGATAATCCAGTATCCTTAGAAGCTTCTAAGGATACTGGATGCCCTGGGCCATGTGTGTGTATCCTGTGATAGGCTTCCAAATGTGGAAGGCTTACCCCAGGACTTCTGCTGCTGGTATAGTTCCAAGCTGGTCTGTACCTGCTGGACCAAGCCAAGGAGGTGAGTGCCAAAATGGCTCCAGACTCACAGCTAAATGTAACATCAGTACTAAATATTGCAACCTTTTGAATAGTTGTGGGGTTCTCACCTTGCCCCTATTGTTTCACTACTCTTTTCAGATATTTTGCTTGGTTCTGATGAATTATGATTTTGGTGTTATTTTTTTTAGGGGGCCTACCACGCACCCTCTTTTAGGGATGTGCATGAATACTTGAAACATTTGCAATTCGATCTAATTCAGATATTCCAATTAGAATTGAATGTCTATACATTCAGATTTAACATTCAAATGAATTTTTGAATCTTCTGAATCATTCGTATGAATTATTTGGACGTTTGTATGTGTATGGACACGTACAC
The DNA here is from genome assembly GCA_014337955.1 of Aspidoscelis marmoratus. NCBI lineage: Eukaryota > Metazoa > Chordata > Lepidosauria > Squamata > Teiidae > Aspidoscelis > Aspidoscelis marmoratus. Next base: position 7,261,336 of record MTQE01002217.1, read on the forward strand.
ATTACATATGTATCCACTTGCATCTTATTTGTATCCATACGCATTTGTACGGATACGTATGGGACAAAAACAGGATGCACACAGGATAAAAACGGGATGCGTACAGACACTATGGGTGTTTTTCCACTGCAGCCCTTAGATCTGGATCTAAGGAATGGGTACATTTCTTAATCCGGATCTAGTAGATCTGGATTAAGGGAAGCACCCAATGTGTTTCCACAGGAGGTGTAGCACCCATTAGGAGTGCTAACACCCCTGCTGTGGAAACAGCTTTGCACCCATCCGGGGAATCCAGATAGACCCACAAGGGGTCGGTCCATTACCCCAGGTGTTTTGGGGGGCAGGGGGGGCAGTCTTCGAAGCAACTTTGAAGTGAATGTGAAGTCAACTTCGAAGTGACTTCGAATTGACTTCAAAGCCAATGTTGGGCGGGGGTCCCAAAGGTGCATCCCCTCCCGCTAGCCTCCTTTGGACCCCATTGCCTGTTTCCAGTGGAAACAGGCTCCCTTTAATTTGGATTTTCTGGGAGAAGACCCCATTGTAGACCCCTTTAATGGGGTCTACAGAAAATCTGGATTAAAGGCCAAAATGTACCCATTAGATCCGGATATCCCCAATGGCAGTGGAAACAATTGGGTCCCAAATGGGTGCCGTAGTGGAAATGGGGTCATCCAGCTCACACCCAAATGGGTCCTAAATGGGTGCAAAATGGGTACTTTTGACTGTGGAAAAACACCCTATGAAATGTTGTCGACATTCGTATCTTCAAATACAAAATGAATATTTGGATAGATTCGAATGTATTTGATTGGAATAGAATGTGAACACATTTGAATTTAAACACTGAAATCAATTTGAATCTTTGGATATGCGATTCAAATCAAATTGAATCCCAAAAACTGCCCTCCTCTCTTTTCACATTTTGAAATTCTGCTTGCCCCATTTTCTTTTCTTTTCTTTTTTCCAGATGAAGGTAGAAGAGCATGAAATTCTTATCAGCGGTTTATCACCAAGTACGGAATACTCGTTTGCAGTGTATGCAATGTATGGAGAAGATGCTAGTGATCCAGCAAGTATTCAGGAAACTACATGTAAGGCATTTGGTTTCTTTGCACGGCTGTAATTTAATAGGAAGGTCTGACTGGAGGCTAGGGGTTCTGATGGGTTCTTTCATGAGACAGTTTGACAGGATTTGGGCTGCTTAAGCAGCAGTTATTGATAAGAACACAACAGGAGCCCTGCTGGATCAGGCCACAGCTCAACTAATCCAGCATCCTGTCTCACACAGTGGCCCACCAATTGCCCATGAGCATCTCAAGCAGAGACAAGGGCAAACCTTCTCCTGCTCTCCAATCCCAGCAAATGGCCTTAGAAGCATCCTGCTTATCGCCATGGCCTGAAAGATGTACTTAGGCATCCATTCTAGTAGCCATTGATACTTCTGTCATCCATAAATTTGTCTAACCCTTCTTAAAGCCATCCAGGCTGGTTGCCGTTTACTTCTCTTCTGGAAGCAAATTCCAGTCGTATGTGCTTTCACATAACTCAGGAAACTGATCCAGCATCATACGGGCTTGAGAGTAGATGATTTGTTATGGCTTCCCCTTTGTAATTCACCAAAGAAACCCCTCCCAGGCAATATTCAGAAGGCTGAATAAATATTTTAGATTCTCAGAAACCCTCATATGTTTTTAGGCTTTTCTGGGAAGTGTCTGGATTCTTTGCTGATTAGTGGCAAAGCTGTCTTAAAGCTCTGTAAATGCCGACGACCCACACATTGTAATGATTCTGTGTTTCAGCTGCCCTGAGCCCACCATCATATCTGCATTTCTCCAACATCAGTCATGCCTCTGTCCAGGTCAACTGGGACATGGCTTTGCATGACGTGAAAACTTACAGAGTAATGTATATCTCCAGCAGAGGGAACAGCCTTGGAGAGGTGAGAGCTTATTATTATTTTTAAAAGGAGAATGTTGCTCTGAGCAAGGTTCATTGTCCATCATTTTGTTTCAAATAATAAGCAGCCATTATGAATCTTTCCAACAGAGCAGGAAGCTAATAACTTCTTCCATTGTTTGTAGGGATGGGCACAAATATTGAAAAATCCAAATATTCAGAAATCCGACATTCGAATTTCCAAAGATCCAGATTTTCAGATTTGGATTCAAATCCGAGCTTTTGAAAATTTTATGTGGATTTTCAAATGATTTGACTGAATCTGTCTCGTTATATCGCATCTGAATATCGGGTCTATTTGCGCTTATGGGATGCAAATGGTATGCAAATGAAATGCAAAAAAAGGGATGCGGACAGATTCAAAAATTGGATATAAAAGTTTCCGAACATTCGTATCATTCAATTCAAATTGGATTTTTGAAAATATGGATCCAGATAATCTGGATTCGGATCGGATTTTTGAAAATACAGATTTTTGAATTTCGTTTCAAATTGAATATTTGATATTCAGTTCAAATTGGATTTGAATGCAAAAATGCATCCGTCAGCATCCCTAATGGTTTGACCTATAAATGGTTTCTGTAAATGGAGGTCTTATCAAGCAGACTAGCAGCTGTTGGTTGGGCTATCCACATGGCATCTAGGTGATATTTTTAATTAAAAATGTACTGTATTATTTTCTATAAGTATGTGAACAAATATTAAACAACAACCAAATACACAAAGTGAAACACAAACCATGCAGATCATGGAGAACATGCAAACAAAATGAAAGAAAAAAAACCCTAATCCAAGTGTCCTACTTGGTGTACTTGAAAAAAGAAAAAAAATCAAATTAGGGCCTTAAACACGATCCTTACATTAACCGTCTATTTAAAAATATATTTTCAGCCAAATCTAGGAAAGATCTCCTGTTCAGTTCTTTAATGCCTGGGTTCCAGATCAGTCTAAATCGTTGAATGTTACCATCTCCCTCCATTCTCAGATATTTCACTGGAAGATATTTATTCATCATGAGTCACCTACTGTTCTATTCCATTCCACTGTAGTCAGATTCAAGGCCTATTTCCAGTTACGCACTATACATTGTTGGGTTACCGCCACTAAAAGATGCAATGGTTTTTGTTCTTCTGTCCCAATATTCAAACCAGAAAAATCGTGGAGTAAGAATATTTTTGGATTTCGTGGTTTGTGCATTTGGAACATTCTCCTCAAAATTCTATGAGTCCCCCCCCCAAAAACTATTTAATCAGAGAGCAATCCCAACACATATGGTAATAAATCAGTCTATTTCTGCATCTCCTCCAACATCCTTTATTGTTGTTCCCTAATATATGTGACATACACAGTGAAAGTCTATTTAGTTGATACTGAGGTGTGCCAAATTTGTTTTATATTTATTATTTTGTTCCATTCATTTTCAGATATTCGACTGATATGTTTGATTTTAAAGGTTGTTAGCCACCTGGAGACCCTTGGGTACAGGGCAGGATATAAATATAAATAAATATAAATAACATAAATATTAATGATTGAACATCAGTCTCCCATAGGCGTGTGCATGAATGTATTTTTTGCATTCGAATTTGAGTTGAATTGAATATTTGAAAATTCAATTCGATTCGAACGTCAAAAATCCAGATTTTTCAAAAATCCATTTCAGATCCGGATTATCCAGATCTGTACTTTCGAAAATCCGATTCGTATCCTTCTGGTGCAAGAGTTAAAGCAGAATAAGGCATGTGTTTGTCTGTTCCATTATCATGGTACATAACAGAGATGTGAAGGAGTGTTTTTTTTGCATTTGAATTTGAGTCAAATTGAATGTCAAAACATTTGATTTTATTCGAATGTTTAAAATCCGATTGCAACAAAAACCGAATCGGATACATTCAAATCTATTTGTTTGAATGTTAGATATGAATTAGAAGATACAAATGTTGACAACATTCATATGTGTTATACATACTGTATCTGTACGCATTTCATATGCATCCTGTTTTATTCCGTATGCATCCCGTTTTCATCCTGTATTACAAGTGCAAATGCGTACAGGTGCGTATGATATCTGTACGTATGAAAACATTTGAATAAAAACATTAATATGAACATACGTATGAAAACATTCGAACGATTTAAATTATTCGAACAACTGTTTTGGAACATTCAAAATTCGTTTGAATGTTTAAATTCAAATGTGAAGATGTTCTATTTGAATTCGAATGTCCACATCCGATCGAATTCAACTGAATTTCCAATGTTCAGAACATCTGTGCACATCCCTAGTACACAATGAGTACAGGTGTAGGCCTCTTCTTTCTTCTGGAAAAGAAAAGGTGCTTTATTTTTTTTAATGGAACAGCTCTTCCCGCAGAATTGTAGATTTGGAGCTCTTGATTCAAAATCTAGGTTATGGCATATTTCGTCACATGCACATCATGATGTGCTAGCGATGTGCGTGAACAGTTTTTGTGGCATTCAATTAGTAAAAAATAGCATGTTAGAAAATGTATATTCATTGATTCCCTTCATAAGAACATAAGAGAAGCCCTGCTGGTTCAGGCCACAGCCCATCTAGTCCAGTGTCCCATTGTACATGGTGGCCCACCAAATGCTCATGGGCATCTCAAGCAGAGACAAGGGCAAACAATCTCTCCTGCTCTCACATCCCAGAAAATGGCCTTAGAAGCGTCCTGCTTTGTCCTCCAGCCTGAAAGATATACCTAAGCATTCATTCTAGTAGTCATTGATACATCTGCCATCCATTGATACATCTGTCTTTCAAAGGTGGTAGGTTTCCATTCAACATGAATGTATTTGTATGAATTCATATGAATATCTAATATAAACTAATACCTATTGGATACGTATCCAATACGAACACACATGTATCCGATACATATGTGGAACTAGAGAAGGTGCAGAAAAGGGCAACCAGAATGATTGAGGGTCTGGAACATCTCCCTTACGAAATCAGGCTGCAACGTCTAGGCCTCTTGAGTCTGGAGAGACGGCGTTTAAGAGGGGACCTGATTGAAGTAAAAAAATTATGAATGGTATAGAAAAGGTGGATAGAGAGAACTTCTTTTCTCTGTCACACAACACTAGAACCAGGGGGCATCTGTGAAGCTGATGGGTAGGAGAGTCGGATTCGACAAGGGGAAGTATTTCTTCATCCAGAAGGTCATCGGTTTATGGAATGTGCTGCCAGAAGAGGTGGTGACAGCTACCAGTCTAGATCGCTTTAAGGTAGGGTTAGACAAATTTATGGATGACAGATGTATCAATGGCTACTAGAATGAATGCCAGGTACATCGTTCAGGCTGGGAGGGGGGTGGAAGCAGGACGCTTCTAATGCCATTTGCTGGGATTCAAGAACAGGAAAAGGTTTGTCCTGGCCTTTGAGATGCCCATGAGCATTTGGTGGGCCACTGTGTGCAACAGGATGCTGGACTAGGTGGGCTGTGGCCTGATCCAGCAGGGCCTCTCTTATGTTCTTACGTTCTATATCCCGTAATATATCTGCTCTGAAAGTGTCAAATCCACTCTCAATCCATATCGAATGCGATCTGGATCCATTGTGATGGTGCAACTGCTTTCCTACCACCCCAGTTTAATGAATGTCTGAACTATTTGTACAGATGTTCAAAACATTCATGTTAGTATGAATGTTAATGTATGGATGTCATAAGATTTGATTCGTGTATGAATGTCTGAATTTGTCCGAATAACAAGTGTTATGAATATTTGTGCACTCATACCTATGATGTACCTGTAACTACTTGGAGGGCTTGTCTTCTGTATTGTTTTGCTCACCAGACATGGTGATCTTCTGCCATCTTAAACCTTCGTAATGTTCCTGGATTTCTGAATGGGTGTAGTGATATGACCAAGATTCTTTTTGGGAACAATCAAATGATTTAGCTCATGATAGAGTCACAACTACACCATGAATTCGAGCAAGCAGGTGCATTTATCTGTCATCATGACCTACTCTGTTGGTTCTCACCTTGTTTCTGCCTTCTCCGCTTTGCTGCTGGAGTTCTATAGATAGACCCACCAGTCTGCTGTCTGCAAACTCAACAATTCCTGAATTTCAGGTGGAGGTTCCTGGGAACACATCATTTGCTGTGCTGAAACCTCTTTCGTCATTGACACAGTATTTTGTCAGCGTCATCTCTGTTTACAATGAAGGAGACTCGTTTCCCGTAACTGGCAATGTTACTACATGTAAGTAAGCATGCTTAGATCCATATAGTATTGGAGATATGGGAGGTTCTTCCAATCAACAAAGCCCCAGTATTATACAGCAAATATGGAAGGATATGACAGTCCTGACTATCATGGATACACTTTGGTTTCCAGCAGGATCTACCTGAACATAAGAACATAAGAGGAGCCATGCTGGATCAGGCCACAGCCCACCTAGTCCAGCATCCTGTTGCACACAGTGGCCCACGAATTGCCCATGGACATCTCAAGCAGAGACAAGGGCAAACCTTCTCCTGCTCCCGAATAGGGGTGTGCACAAATGCATTTTTTGCATTCAAATTCTAGTTGATTCAAATATTCTATTTGATTAGAAATTCAAAAATCCGGATTTTCAAAAATCCGGTTTGAATCCAGATTATCCAACTCTGTACTTTCAGAAATTCTATTCGAACTCAAAAAATACAAATGTCGGCAACATTCACATCCGATTTTCAATTCTGTGCGCATCCCATTTCCATCCTGCGTTATAAGCACAAATAAACACAGTATTTGGATGCGATATATGATGTTCTATTCAGTCAAATTATTCAAAAATCTGTACTGGATTTTCAAAAATCTGAAATTCAATCGAATGTTTAAATTTGGATTTTCGAAATCCAGTTTGAATTCGAATGTCAATATTCGGCGGATTTGAATCGGGCTTTTGAACATCAGTGCCATCCCTACTCTAGAATCCCAGCAAATGGCCTTAGCGCATGGCACCCGAATGGCGCTGTGGGCATGCTCAAAGGGTGCAGAGAGCTCTACCTATTCACCCTATACCTATTGAACAAACAGCCTGTTATAAGACTCTTTACTAAGGATGTACACAAATTTGATTTTTGGCATTCGATTATCAACAAATTGAATGTTAGAAAATTTGAATTTGTTTGAATATATCCCCTTCAAATGTGGTAGGATTCTATTTGATATGAAGAATTTCGTAACGTATCCACTCTGAAAGTGTCAATTCTAAACTGATTCCACTTTTAATCTGCTCCTGGTCCATATCAAATGCAGTCTGGATCCGTTGCAGATGTGACTGGCACCGCTGCTTTCCCACCTTCCCAATTTAACGAATTTCCAAACTATTTGTAGGAATGTTAATGTTCTAACATTTTGGTTCCTGTATGAATGTCTGAATTCATAGAAATTTCCACAAGTAATGAATGTTGCAAATGTTCATATGCATCCCTACTCTTACAACAGTTTTAACAGGAAAGCAGGGGACCTTCCTCCTTCCCTTCCACCCCATTGTTGTGCCATTATAAGAGAACCCCTGCAGGATCAGGCCACAGCCCATCTATCCCGGCATCCTGCCTCACATAGTGGCCCACCAGTTGTTTCTGGGCATCTCAAGCAGAAGAAAAGAACAAAACCTCCACCTGATCTCATTTTTCTGCAAGTGGCCTTTGGAGGAAATTATGGTTTTAGCTACTCTGTAGTTAAGATAGCAACCACAGGACAGAGTTGACTTACAAAGCACGACCTAGAGTGAAATCTCAGTCAATTAGATCATTGTGTCAGATGTTAATTGTATTAATCACAGAGGCGTGTTGGTCTTATAACGTCCATATGGTAAGTTTTAATTTACAGTGTACAAATACATGGACAACACAGCTCTGTTTCTAAAATTCCTTTGTCTCCAACACACAGAGGAAAATAATAAGAATAATTTATCTGTCTTCCCCTTGAATGCCCTTCCATGATTTCGCTGTAGTTGGCAGTACAAAGCAGAGGATATTTTCTCACTCAAAATTTTTTTAAGTCTTTTTTAAAAAATCCTGCTTTAATTAATGGTTGCCCAGTGTGGCACAGTGGTCCTTCAGGATGAGCTTTTGTTATTTGAGGTCTGGAGAAGTGAAAGCTGTGCTAGTTAAAACAGCTGCCCAGTGGCAGCTTAATTCTCTGGCCATCTGCTCCATAGTGTGGCTGAAAGACTGCCGCAGCTCCCTGCTGCTGAGGACAGAGTGATTTGAAACGGAAGTTCACCTTTTCCTCTTCCTTTCCTCCTCAGTAAAGGTGCCGCCACCGAGCCAGTTGAAAGTGACCGAGCTCTCGGGCAGCGACGTCCGCCTGGAATGGGAAGCGTCTGCTGCCTCCGATGTGGTGGTCTACCAAATCAAGTGGAACATGTTTGGTGAAGAGCGGGCTCAGGAGGTATGATATTACTCCAGGGAAGCTGGAAATACTCTTCACAGCAATATTAAGGATCCCGGATGCCACCATTTTGAAAATGGCTGCCCACAATATACGGATTGTACTTCGTTAAAATTCTCTCCTATGTATTTAGGCCTAGTCATTATGACTATTTACTCTTCTTCTCCCTAACAATACAGAACTCATTAGAACACCTCAAGTGGGAGAAATCTCATGTTTACATTTGTTGGAAGCTGCATTTTAGGACACTGTTGGGGCTGTACACTCTTACCCGTAAACCTGTACAGTGCAAGACCTAGACCCCTTCTGGACTTCCTCCTCCTTCACTATGGGGGCTGAGGCTCATATACTGCCCCTTGTGGACATGCTGTTTGAATGTCTTTCATGGTCCAGTATACTAACAGTAGTCCATTTGTGGACTACTTTGCTCAGGTCTACCAGAGCAGCAGGAAATGGTACCATTTTGTTGCCATATCTCACCCCATAACTTTATCCAGTGCAAACAGAGTGTTCTGAGCTGTGTGTGTGGTGTGTGTGTCACCTCTGATATTCTACCCCTGCATACAGAAGGCAGGACCCTAATGCCCTCCATCAGCAAATACATCACCCAATTTGGAAAGAGCCTGTGTTTGTACTTGGCTATGGCTATAAAAGATGTGGTGAGGCCTCTTGCTCCACGTCCTTGATGAAGTCTGGTTTGTTCATCCACTTTTGGGGAGTGGTTCTGTTCCAGTAAGATTTATTCACACAAGTTGCCCCTGAAATCATTTTATATCTTTTGCTAAATTGTCTGTTGGCCTTCACAGAAGTCTCTTAGCATCCAAAGTACCAGAGCTGTTATGGAAGGTCCCAGGAGTATGTTGAGGGCGTGGAATTGTCTTGCCTCCCATGATAGTTCTGTGGAGTAAAAGAAAGGAAGAAATCATCACCAAAACCATCTCTTCTCAGATCTTAGGCTGTGTCTCTTTCTCTCCAATGCAGAGCAGTAGATCCAGATCTTTGTCATCTATAATGATGGCACTAATCCAGTCCAAGCCTCTCTGAAGCTGCAAAGCTTGCATGAGAAGTGAATTTTCCTAGCGTTGGGGTGGTTTTTTGGGGAATACTGAATGACAGCTCCTGCTAATTCCAAATCATGGAGGCATGCCATCTGCAGGCATCCATAATCTGGACTACAGCCTTTGGTACAGATTGTAGACGTGATATATCAGGTCTACAATAGATCTGGATTGGGGGCCTCTTGTTCAGGATCTGGCTCCATCTTGTGCAGACGGATTCGGCCTAATGGGGTGGGGCCTCCTTGATTCTGATTAGGGATGTGTATGAATGGGTATTTTGGCATTTAATTTGTAACAAATTGAATGTTAGAAAACTTGGATTTGTTCAAATAAATCCCCTTCGAATAAGAACCTAAGAACCTAAGAGGAGCCCTGCTGGATC
>MTQE01002217.1:7305466-7315846 GCA_014337955.1 Aspidoscelis marmoratus
GGGACCCACCGAATCGGGGGTCCCCTCTCCCATCTGCCAGGGTCAGTGACAGATGGGACAGGGGACCCCTGATTTCGGGGGTCCCCTCTGCGATCTCCCACGGCCGCCGGGACTGCCAGAGTCGGGGAGCTGCCAGCATCAGCTTCCTGTAGCCCCTTTCCGGGGTGGCAGGAGGCCGATGCCGGGTTGGCTCGGGGCGAGGAACCCCTTGGGCGACCAGAGCGCGTTGCTCCAGTCAGCCAAGGGTCCCCCCCACCCCGATTGCGACCGTCTGCGGGGCGTGGGCACTTGAATCCAGGCGCCTGCGCCCCGCAGATCAGCCCCGCACCCCACCCACTCCCCACAGCCCCCACCCCACCCACCCATGAACCCGATCTCGCCCATCTACGGGGTGCAGGCGCCTAGATGTAGGCTCCTACACCCCGCAGATGACCCACCCACCCCAGTTTCAGGGCCCGGGGATGGGACGCGCGCGTGCATAGGTCCTACCTTTTCAGCGTCCCGGCTCGGAATGAGCCAAGAATGCCGGGAGCGTGCACCACGTGGCGCGCCGAGGCCCCCTATTGGACAAGCAGTTCAACCTCTGCTTGAAGACCTCCAGTGTAGAAGAGCCAACCACCTCCTGTGGCAACTTATTCCATTGACTAATTGCCCTCACTCTATCCCACGGCGCCTTTATACCACCTATTTTCTCTGTTTTCTCCAGGTTTTGACATGATGAGGGTGTTTGGACTCATAGAGAAAGAGTATGCCTCCATCAAAGGGGTTGCTTTAGAACCCTACATCTTCCTGGGGACTCACACTTATACCCTCTTCAGAGATATCCAGCTAACCCGGAAGACAAGGTAAGGTGAGGAAGTGGATCAGGAAGGCTTATTGCAAGATTTCTGTCAATGGTTTTGATGCATAACTAACAGAGTGGCAAATGGAGAGCTGGCATAGTCCTCGGCCAGGTGGACACCCTGGCTGTAGCCTCCAGGTTTCCATCTTTCTTCCATCGCCCAGTCTCCGCCATGCTTGCTGGCCTTCCTCACAGATCCAGACGTCTTTCTGTACTTACCTTTGTAGGCTGCTGTGCACTAGAGCTGGTACATGCCAGGTACAGGAGGACCATTTGCATTTCTGGCTGGTGAGGGACGTTCCCACCGGCCAGAAATGCAAATGGCCCTCCGTAGACTGGCCGGGGTCCTGCCTCCTTGCTGGCTCGATTGGGCACTGCCAGCCCCATCACATGGTCCGTGACACACCAGCAGGCCTAAGCAGAGGGGCAGGACCCAATCCCAGTGACATTTGGGAGTGCATGCCTCACTGCCCCCTGTGGGTCAGTCCCCAGCCAGCTTCCTGCTGCGGTGCCAGCCCACAGGGACCTGCCTGATTGCAGCCGTGTTGCACCTGTGGAAGATGCCAGAAATAGTTCCTGACCAGCAATGTGGCTGCACATGCACAGATGATGTGCTCCCTGCCCTCCATACGTAGTGAACTGGATGAAGAGCCAATGGTCACGCCGCTGGACAATTGTGATAAGTCTGGGGTAAATGTTGCTCCACACACCTAATTAGCAATTTGTACACCTCTAGTGAGGGCACGGAAGCTTCTAGGCTGTAGTAGCCTAGTGGGCACATATATGCTCTTCATTAGAGCTATAATAATTGCTTACCAGAGGCTTAAGTGCAGACTAGCTTATGCTTTCTCTCTTTGTGGTGGTTAACTTGGTATGCTGATAAGGTATCTGGGAAACTGAAGGTTCTTTTGAGAACTGCTCCTGGGCTCATGGGAAACAACTGGGGTCACTGGAACTTCTTGGCCATTATGTTCTTACCTTTAGGTGGTTTCCTTTCTTCATATAATTTTCAACAAATAGTATACTTTAAAAGGACTTTCTACATTTCTTAGTGCCATAACCAATGCCGCATGCCACCAAAGTTGCCTCCAGGTGGCAAGAAGCCTTGTGAGATATTTCCTCTTGCTGTGTCCCACCAGATGTGAACAGAAAACACCAGCTTGCTTGCATAGCTGGCTAACAACCGTCTAGAGGAAGAAGAAGAGTTGGTTTTTCTACCCCACTTTTCTCTCCCATTTAAGGGGACTGAAAGCGGATGACAATCATTCTGTTCTTCTCCCCACAACAGAACACCTTGTGAGGTGGGTGGGGCTGTGAGAGTTCAGAAGAAAGCTGTGACTATCGCAAGGTCACCCAGCTGGCTTTGTGGAAGAGTGTGGAATCAAACCCGGTATTCCCAGATAAGAGTCTGACTCCCAAACTGGACTAGGAGGCCACAATTGGACCATGCTAGACAAATTTGTGGATGACAGGTGGATCAATGGCCACTAGGTACATCCTCCAGATGGGCAGGATGCCTACAAAGACCATTTGCTGGGATTCAAGAGCAGGTGATGTTTTCGTCCTTGTGTTCTCCTTGAGATACCCACAGTGTGGGACAGGATGGCTTGATCCAGCAGGGCTCTTCTTATGTTCTTAAGTTCATGCTGCTTATAGGGCACTTTGGACCTGCTTTTATCTGTTATTTGGGGCCCTAAAGAGGTAGAGTAGAGGCCGTCTTCACTGTTATGGAAAGCATCCTGCAAAATCTTCATGATGATGGGCTGGAATGTAAGTTCAGATTTCCAAAAGCAGCTGAGCTTGAGGACAAAGACTGTTACTTTTTATGGAATCATCTCAGTTCAGAAACTATAAATTGAATTCTGAAATGCCTCAGGATAAAACACACTGCTTAGCTGTGCTGCAGTACTAGCTGCTAGGCTACCAAGACGTTGCATAGGGAGGATCTGGTTTTCTCCCCCTGCCTTTTTGTTTCAGTATTTGCATTTTCTATCTCAGCACTTATCCTATTGCTATCTCTGCTCATAGTATTCCTAAGGATCCACCTATCTAGTAGGCCATCTCATAAGATTAACAAAGTTTTGCGTAATTTGCTGGTGACACACTTAAAAAATCTTTGCAAATTCTTTAGGAAGAATTATTAAACATCTTTCCAACTTTTGGAAGAAAGAAACCGCTTGGAAGTGACCATGGTTTCTACCTTGGCTAAGATTACTTATGGACCAGGCAGATGTTAGATATTTTTGAGTTCTCTGTAAGAATAGAATGCGAGAAAATTCGACTGTGGCGGAATCCCACCCCCACGAATGTGAGTAGCTTTGTATTTGTGCACGAATATTCTAATGAATATTTGTGCACAAAACAAATACAGCCTCCCCCACCCCTCCATTCCCGCCCCCTCACTTTCCTCTTATCCTCACCATGCACAGACTGGAAGTGTCTTTTCTGGGCTTCAGAAGGCCTGTTTTGACCTCCAGAGAGCCCAGAAAGAGGCCCAGGATGCCACTGGAATGTGCCTCAACCGGTAAGGGGGTGCATGGAAGGTGGGCAGGACTGCTCTGGTGGTGTCCTGGCCTGCTTTCTGCGGTCTCCGAGAGCCAAAATAGGCTTTCTGGAGCATGGAAAAGACCTTCCAGTTCTGAGATCACCTGAGGGAGAGGCCTGGGGGGGACAGGAGACCGTGGGGGGCAGGCCCCCGGGAATCCAGTATCTGCCAAAGCTTCAGCAGAAGTTTTTACAAATACTGGATAATCCGGTTTGTGGACGAATAGGGCCTACGAATGTAAGGCCTATTTGATATGGCCACAAATCTATGAATTGGTACATATTTGTACGAATTCCACATGTCATGAATATTCGTGCACATCCCTCGTTCTCTGCCCTTTGGATGCTGAAGAAGCAGCCACGGAGAAGCAGTCAATTTTAGGGACGTGCACGAATATTCATCACATTCAAAATTCGTATAATTCATATAAATTTGGACATTCATATTCAAATTGGATGTTGGCAAATTCAAAAACTGACATTTGAATTTGAATCAAATGCTTCGATACATTTGTACGAAGGTTCATCACATTCGTGAAACTGGGGAGGCAGGAAAGCAGCTGTGCCAATCACATCTGCAGTGGATCCAGAATGGGTTCAAAGTGGATTCAGGGCAGATTCAAAGTGGATTCAGGGCAGATTCAAAGTGGATTCAGGGCAGATTTGGAGTTTCCAGAGCGCATACACAGCGGGATACGTATCGGGTACATATGCAATTCATATGGAACATTTGTATCAAATTCATATTGAATGTTCATATCCTACCACATTCAAAGGGGATCTATTCTAGCAAATACTAATTTTCTTGCATTCAATTCAATACAAATCAAATGAAAAAAAAAACATTTGTGGCCATCCCTCACCCTGTGCTCACGGGTAGTAGTCTAACTCGCACCAAAGGAATTTGCTTCATTCAGTTCTGGAGCCCCTCAAAGGGTTGTCTTAGGCAGCTGCCAAGTGTCAAAGACAGCTGCACCATATGGATGAAGTGCAGATGAGCACACAGAGGGCTAAAGCAACCACAAGAGATGTGCATCCCCTGCTGGGTTTGTGACATTTTGACAGCCAGCTGCAAGTTTTGCAGGTGTCAGTCAATCAATGACTTTGGAAGAAGACTTTGCTCATGGGGTTGCCGCTTAAATCTGTCTTTGGTAATCTGGGTTTACAATGGTTTAGCATGTATTCCATTTGATTATGCTATTGACTACAGCTTTAAACCAACACAGGATGGATTATTAAGGAGCTATGTAGCTTCCTTTTCAAGTTTAATTGCTGAAACATAGGGATAAGTTTAATCTTGTTTAAAGAGGCAAAGCTCCTTAACATTGAATTGTGAGATTCCACAGAGCTGCCTTAGTTAGAAGGTTCAGGAACTTGGCTTGCTTTTTTCATCAAGCCCAAATATGAGACGACTACCACCCATCACCTTTTCAAGGACATAATGTTGGTCTTAAAGAGAGAAGCAAAATGTATATCACAAAAGGAAGCAGACGGTCTGTTAGTGAGACAAGCTAGGGACGTGCAGGAATGTTCTAAACATTCTCAGTTTGATCAAATTTGATTGAATGAGGACATTCAAATTAGAATAGAATGTCTTCATATTCGAATTTAAATGTTCAAACAAATTTTGAATGTTCCAAAACATTTGTTAATATGATTCAAATCATTCGAATGTACAGATACATATGTATTACATAGTATCTGTATGAATATCATGTGTATCTGTCTTCATTTGCACTGATAGTCCAGAACTAAAACGGGATGCATTCAGTATAAAACAGGATGCAGATGAAATGAGTACAGATACAAATAGATTGCGTTCAAATTTGGAAAAATTTTATTCAATACGAATATTCATACATATTCGTATGAACATTCAATACATATCTGATACAAACAGAAACGTATCTGATATGAACAAATGTGTATCTGATATAAACAGATATGTATCCAATACAAATAGATACGAACAAGTTTGTATGATCATTCTATACATATCTGATACAAACAGATATGTATCTGATATGAACAGATACATATCTGATACAAACAGATACTTATCTGATACGAACAAGTTCGTATGATCATTCGATACATATCTGGTACAAACAGATATGTATCTGATATGAACAGATACATACCTGATACAAACAGATATGTATCTGATACAAACAGATATGTATCTGATATGAATGGATACACATCTGATATGAATGGATACGTATCTGATACGTTTTCCCAGCTTAACAAATGTCTGAATTATTCGTTTGAATGTCCAGAAACATTCAATTCAAGTGTGAATGGCCAAATTTGGCCAAATTTTGAATTTTACAAACATTCATGTACATCCCTACTTGGGGCAGGGATGGTGCTCAAAGTGCAAACACCCACCACCATCTCTGAACTTAACTTCTGTGGGACACTGTCCCAAAGGGGTTAAGCAAGGCAAGGCCCCAGTCTATCCATGCAAATCAATGACACCACAATGGACAAATTTCATTAAACAATTCATTTTACCAAATGTATATTATAAAACCTGTGTTACACAGGATCACATCATACAAAATATTCTGTATTACTGTATTCTGGTTGGTCATTTCTTTGAGGATATAAAAAGGTGGGTTAACCCTGTTGGAACTTCTTTTAGGTTCCTCTTTCAGTGGCCTTTAATTTGAGCCACTATAATACAGTGGTTTTATTCGTGTTTCCAGAGTCACATTCAGAAAGGCACCTTCTGCCCAGCTCTGTGTTGCTTTCCCAATATCCCATTCTGCCCTTTGTTTTTTTTTAAAGAGCAATTTGAAGCTACTAGGTCCCATTTTCAGGGGCTTTTTGCTCAGTGGCATCAGTATTCAGATGACACTTAGCTCTCCTATCTGCGTACCATCTGAGCCAGATATAGCTGCGGTTAGGGTCTACTACTGATGCTTGGAGGCAATAATGGGTTGGACAGGGGCCAGCAAACTGGAGCTGAATTCTGATAAGACAGAAGGCTTGCTGGCAGGCTGTTTCCATGTCCAGGAAACAGGAATTTGACCTATTCTTGGCAGTGTTGCATTTTCCTAAAGGAGCAGGCAGGTAAGCTGGTGTGTGTGTGTGTGTGTGTGTGCATGCGTGTGTGTGTACGTGTGTGTGTGCACAAATGAGGGGGTTTTTTTGCATTCAATTTGTATCAAATCAAATGTATGAAAATTCATATTTATTCAAATAGATCCCTGTCGAATGTGGTAAGATTCTATTCGATACAAATATATTTGTACACATTCATATCGGATATGAATGCACATGTATCTGATACATATCCAATACGTATCCGATACATATCCCGTAACATATCCAATCTGAAAGAGTCAAATCCACCCTGAATCCACTTTGAATCTGCTCTCAAACCATGTTGAATACGCTCTGAATCTGTTGCAGATGGGACTGGTACAGCTGCTTTCCCACCTCTCTTTTTCATGTATGTTCTGAAGCTTTGTATGAATGTTCTGAAATATTCGCATTCATATCTAAAGGCCGCCTCTCGGTTGGGTAGTGATTTTATATATCTTTGGTAGTGTGGTAGCGTTGGTTTTACTTTTAGATTGAAACTCTGTTATTCCCTTCCAAGAGACACGCCTCTCATTTCCCTTTCCCTGCTATTAAGTTTGATAATAATGTTGCCTCCTTCTGGGTGCTGCATCAGACAGGCCCTTACCCCAGTCTGCCTCGCTAGCAGTGGATTAAAGATACAGTATCCCTTCCTTTAGAACTCAAGCTTACTTGACTCACTTTATAATCAGAGTAAAACAGATGAAGCCCGTTTCTCTCCTTCGTTAACTACCCTCTGGTCAGTTAACCCCCAGGCAGAGAATGCTAGCAATTCCCTCAGGCTCCCTTAAATACTCGCCTAGCCGGTGAGCTGCAACCTGATTGGTTGATGCTCCTCCAGGATTCTATTCCACCCTCTCTCCTGGAGAGCTGGAACAGCCCCTCCCTTTACTAACTTACCATTTCTAGATAATCCACTTTGACGACACTTTTAACAGTATAGACAACCCGATTTCACCACAATTTGTAATTTAACCAAAATAGCTTAATTTTGAGGTTGAGTGGTCCTAGCGGGCACCACATCATATGAATAAATAATGAATGTTACAAATATTTGTGCACATCACTAGTGCATGATCCTAGATCTGTCCTTATTAAGTTGAGCCTCAAGTGCTGGCAGTGAGGGTGTGCACCATGATCTTCCACAATCACAGCTTTTCTGGAACTAGAATCATTTTGACGTAGTCTTCTTTGTCCTAGAATCTGCCTAAAATAGGGCTGCTAACTCTTGAATTAGTTTGGTCTAGTGGTTAGGGAGCCAGACTCTTATCTAGGAATACCGGGTTCGATTCGGCCCTCCACCATGAAGCCAGCTGGGTGACCTTGGGCTAGTCACAGGTATGTGTACTGATGCTTATGAGATTTCTATCATTGGATACGTATTGAATATTCACATGAATGTATTCATATTGGTTCACACAAATGTATTCATATTGGTTCGAATGTCCCGGCATTTGTTTTTCTTTATTCGTACAAGTTTGGATATTTGAATCTTCAATTCAAATCAAATCAAATGTTGAAAATTGCATTCGTTCACACCCTACGTTGTGCGTCTGTTACCTAGTTGCCCTGCCTGTTTCAAGAGGGGCAGATTGGGAGGGGCAAAGCTTTGCTTGGAGGCCTCCAAGGTCCCCTTTAATCTGCAGCAGATTGAAACGTGTGGACTGGGGAGAAGAAAGGAACCTGCCGATCAAAGCTTTGCCATCCCTCACTGTTCTACAGGGTGATCTGCATACTGTTGATGTTATTCTCCGCCGAATCAGCATAAAGGCCGATCTCAGTTGAGTGGTCTATTAATTTTTTGGATTGCTACTTATGTTTATGGCTGCAAATATATAAATCGAATTGTTGGATTTAAAGCCACCCAGGATCATTCTAAAATCCCACGGTGAGCGATAGAATAAAACCATGAACAGTAACAGCCAATGCTTAAATTCTAGTTTTAAACTAAGAGCATCCCTCCCCAAATACACCAATAACAAAATCACAAGCTTTTTTATTTAAATATTTATATCCCACATTTTTTTTGAAGTCTCCCAGGGTGGCTCACAATAACAAAAAGACAAAATAGCATTCTGGTTGCTCTTTTTTGCATACCTAACAAGGGCTAACGTCACCGAGAGGCCATTTTGCAAATCCTTAATTCATAGCTGTTATGATTAGTAACCATCAATTGCCCTCTTCTCCATAAATTTGTCTACTAGCATCATGCAAGTTGATGGCTGCTGCTTCGGTGATCATAAATATCCATACTTGTAACCATTTACTGTATAAAGAAATGTATTCTTTTGCCTCTCCTTAATCTTGCAGCAGCTTTATTAGATAATCCAAAGAGTTGGGATTTTGCAAGAGGGGAAAACCCTTCATTTTAACCATTTTTGCTATAGCACATGGAAAGTATTCTTTCTTTCTTTCTTTCTTTCTTTCTTTCTTTCTTTCTTTCTTTCTTTCTTTCTTTCTTTCTTTCTTTCTTTCTTTCTTTCTTTCTTTCTTTCTTTCTTTCTTTATATTTCTATCCCATTCTATACCCAAAGGTCTCAGGGCGAGTAATAACCTTTAAAATTCGGTATATCAAGAAACAATATATATTAAGACAATAAAAAACTAAAACAACATTTAAAATCCAACATATTAAAAGCAGAGAGCCATGTCAGTTAAAACAAGAACATTTGCAGTGGGAGAAACATGGCCAACATTTAGCCAAAGGCCTGGGCGAAGAGGTGTGTCTTCACCTCCTACCTGAACATAGGCAGAGAAGGAGCGTGACACACCTCAAGGGGGAGACTATCCCATAGCCTGGGGGCCATCACTGAGAAGGCCCTCTCTGGGGTGGCCACCTGCCTCACTGCTGAAGGCAGGGGGACAACCAGGAGGACCTCCCCTGCAAATCTTAATGCATAGGCAGGTCGGTGTGGGAGAAGGTGCTCCTTTAGATAATTGGGGCCCAAGTCATTTAGGGCCTTGTAAGTCAGCGTTAACACCATGAATTGGGCTCAGTAGTGAATTGGCAGCCAATGCAACCCTTTTAATATCTGTGTGATGTGCATCCGTCTAGCTGTTCCAGTCAGCATTCTGCCGGCTGCATGCACTAGTTGCAATTCCAAACCGTCTTCAAGGGCAGCCCCATGTAGAGTGCATTACAGTAGTCCTGTCTAGAGGTTACCAGAACATAGATAATTCTGGCCAAGTTGTCTCTGCCCGAAAAAAGCTTCAATTGATGCATCAGCCATAGTGGGAAGTAGGCACTCCTGGCCACAGCCTCCACCTGGGCTTCAAGCATTAGCATGGAGTCCAGGAGTGCCCTAAGTTACGCACCTGTCCTTTCCAGGGCATGGTAACTCCATCAAGGACAGGGTATCTCCAACCACAAGGACTCGAGACCCTATGACACACAGTACCTCTGTCTTGTCTGGATTTGGCTTCAATTTATTGGCCCTCATCCAGGCCATTACAGACTCCAGACTCCTGTCAAGCACTTCAACCACCTCTCCTGATTCAGATGGCACAAAGAGATAGAGTTGGGTATCATCAGCATCACTCCAAATCTCCTGATGACTTCTCCCAGTGGCTTCATATAGATATTAAATAACATGGGAGATAAGCTAGACCCCTTGGGAACACCACAACTGAGTTCCCAGGGTGTCGATTCAGAATCTCCCACAGTCACTATCTGAGAACAGCTCTGGAGATAGGAGCGGAACCAATGCCAAGCACTGCCTCTGTCTCCTAAGTTCCATAGCCTTTCCAGGATAATACCATGGTCAATGGTATCAAAAGCCACTGAGAGGTCCAGAAGAACCAATAGGGTGGCATTCCCCCCATCTCTCGCGCGGATAAAGTAATCAACAGGGCGCTCAAGGCAGTTTCTGTGCCATAACCAGGCCTGAAGCCAGATTGAAATGGGT
>MTQE01002217.1:7315940-7334311 GCA_014337955.1 Aspidoscelis marmoratus
CCAAGCATGCCTGCAGTTGAACAGTGACAGCCCTCTCTAGAACCTTGTCTAAAAACGGGATGTTAGCTACTTAGTGATAATTGTTTAGATCTTCTGGGGCCAGGGAGGCCCTCTTCAGGAGTAGCCCCTGTAAGCTTCATCACCTCCTAAGAACATAAGGGGATATAAGAACACAAGAAGAGGCCTGCTGGATTGGGCTGCAGCCCATCTAGTCCAGCAACCAGTCTCATACAGGAGCCCAGTAATTGCTCATGGGCATCTCAAGCAGAAGACAAAAGCAAAACCGTCTCCTGCTCTCAGATCCCTGCAGATGGCCTTTAGTGTTTCTCCTGTTTGGTGAAAAGGGCGCTAGAAATAAACATCATTATTCTCCAGCCTGGAGGTGGTACCTGGGTATCCATTCTAGTAGCCATTGATACACTTGTCCTTCATGAATTTGTCTAGGAGAAGCCCTGCTGGATCAAGCCACATCTTATCTAGTCAAGCATCCTATCTCACTACAGTGGCCCACCAATTGCTTCTGGGTATCTCAAGCAAAAGACCAAGGCTTTTGACTCCCTGCAAGTGACCTTTGGGGGCATCATGTCTGCCTCACCAATCTGGAGGAAGTATCTAGGCATGCATTCTTGTGGCCATTGATACGCCTATCCTCCAATAATTAAGAGGAACCTTGCTGGATCATGCCACAGCCCATCTAATCCAGCATCCCATCTCAATACAGTGGCCCACCAATTGCTTCTGGACATCTCAAGCAGAAGACCATGGCAGAACCTTCACTTGCTCTTATGTAGAGTTATTTGTATACGTCAACTGGGTAAACCACCTCACAAAGAAATTTAAAAGAAAAATTAGATTAAAATTAAAAGAGTGTTTTCCTAGGCATTCTGGCTGCCTTTCCAGTTGCTACAACAATTCTTAATTAAGCCTTGACGTTCCTTCCTCCATTGCTATAATTTATCTCTCCAGTGAAGTGTTTCCTTTTGGGATTCCTGTGGAATACACTATTACCTTTCTTCTTCGACTCCTGCCAGAAAGCCCCAGGGAAGCTTTTGCTGTGTGGCAGATAACTGATGAGGACTTCCAGCCGGTACTTGGCATCATCCTTGACCGTACGTGGACTCAAATACCGTTCAATAGGGAGTGGGGTTGTTATCTGAGTTGGAGCAGGGAAGGAACAGGGCTTTATCAGATGGTATTTCTTACAGTCCTGAGATGTTTCATTTATTCTCCCTGCTTAGAAAGAGAAGGCCACTGAGCAGAATTTGGGGAGGGGGAATCTTCCTGCTTATTTTATTTTTTAGCATTGTGGTGGCGATCATTTTCTTGTCCCAGTGGATTGATCTAAGGCTGACCAGGAAGAATAGAAACGGGCAGGGGTTAACAATGGCGTCGGCAGTAATTTCATATCACTTCCTTCCAGTGCCCAGATCTCTCTTTCCCTTCCTTCCTTTATTTTATTTTATTATTTTATTTTTTAAAGGGGGAAAGGAAACAGCTTTTCCATTGTGGTGGCAGCAGTGACGAATAGGGAAGTGCATGAATGGGTTTTTTGCATTAGAGTCATGTCAAATCGAATGTAAGAAAATTAGTATATTTATCATCTTTTCTCCATAGCCAATAAAAAAACCTTGCTGTTTTTCCATCGCGATTATGAAGCTGACGTAGAAGAAATCACCTTTGATCAACAGGAAGTGAAGAAGTTATTCTATGGCAGCTTTCACAAGGTCTGATTGCTTATCCAAAGAACAAGTAATTCTTATGGCAAGATTTTTTTTTATTTTAAAAAATAATCCTTCATCCTTCTTCACTGCATCCTTTGGGTTAAGTGGTGATTCTAAAAATATCCCTTGGACATTTGCTAAAATGCCAGTGTTTGTGCATGCTGAAATACTAATGAATCTTTAGGGCGTCTGCCAGAAAAAATAATGAAATGACTAAATTACTTCCCATTTGCATGTGATAATCTATTTAAATATATGCATGAGTGTATCCAAGAATATGAGAGTTAAGAGTACTGAAAATCTGCAAAGGGGAAAGAAAAACATAATCCTGTGACTCAGGTTTTAAAAATCATCTACAAGTTAAGCGGATGTAATTGCTGGATGTTCAACAGCACATTTTGTGACAGGGTATGAGTCCACTTAAGCCAGAAAAGAGCCCTTTCTGCACTTGCCCCATTCCAGACATAGGTCAGAAAAGGGGCCTGCTGTCTACATGCTGGAGCAATATAGGACTGCATTATGTATAGGGCTAAGTGGTGGTGGCCAAAGACAGACTGAAGAAGGTTTAAAGTGAAAGTGTGACCACAGTAGGGATATTCAAAAATTCAAAAATCCAATTCGAATTTGATAAATATCAACACTCGGATTCAAGTCAGATTTTGAAAAATCCAAATTTCCGAATTTGGATCAAATCTTGATTTTCAAAAATTCGACTGAATTTGTCATCATATATCACATCCTGTTTTTTTCGCATATGTGTTTCGTTTGCATCCCATGTTTTAAGCACAAATAGACCCACTATTTGTGCTTAAAACATGGGATGCAAACGAAATGCAAACATTGCATTTCGAAAAAACAGGATGCAAACAGATTCGAAAACTGGATACGAATGTTTCCAACATTTGTATATTCGAGTTTGAATCGGGTTTTTGAAAATACAGATCCGGGTAATCTGGATTCAAATCGGATTTTCGAGTTTATATTCGAATTGAATATTCAAATATTCAATTCGAATCGAATTCGGATGCAAAAAATGCATTTGTTCACATCCCTAGACCACAGCCTTGGTAAGTTGAATGGATTCTGGCTAGGTATCTAATTCCCAGGGCAGGAATGGAGATGCTTGATTATCTGGGTTTAAGTATCAGGTATTCATGGCATGCCAGAAGTGGTATCATTGTAAGATAGGCACAATGATTTGAGTTTTGCAAAAATCTTCAGTTTTGGCATCCAGATGTCATAAGAAGAACTTGATTTTTCTCCATTTTAAGCTTGCCAGGTGTTCTCGTGGTTCCTGGGTGGAGTGGAGGTGCGCAAAACTGCTCAACCGCTCAACCATCACCAAACTTCGTATTGGCTTGGGTTTTTAAAAATTATTATTTTTTCCATTCAGTCCTGCCTTCTCTGTGCCACTAATGTGGGGAGGGATGCAGCATTTGCAGTGGGTCGCACAAGGGTGGAGTGACATCAATCAGGCTTCCAATGAGGAGGGGGGGCAGAGAGGAGATGGTGCTGCGCCCCTGTGCCAGGGTTTGGCGCGGTATGCATCCAGCCCACATTACCAGGAATGGCATGGAGATGGGCAACATTCGATCTTGGTCCTGCACCCAGTCCAATGCGTGCCCAATCAGACCGAAACGGCTTGCATGGGGACACAGTTTCCTGTAATCTGAACTGATATATTCCGATTTTACCATTTCTAACAATATTTGTGAGAGGCTCCTTCAAATACCTGAGACTATTTGTTGCAATTCTTTTCAGTAATCCTTTTTCTGCATTAGATTTCCCCAATTTCTTCAGACACATTTTCTTTTAAATACTAAATATCCATTTTTAATTTTTTTGCAAGAAGTCACGAAAGTGTCTATCAATAATTTGCCTGCAAATTATGACACCTTGGGTCACAGCCTTCTGCCTGGAGCAAAACCTACCCCAAAGCACATGGTTACTGCAAGGTGAAAGTAAAATATGTATTGCCAGCAAGAAAACATTTATTGCCAGCAAGAAAAGGCACTTGGGCTGATGACCACAGCTAGTGCCAAAAGAACTTTGTGAATACATACTCCCTTAATACCCTTGTATAGACATCATTCATTCTAAATAAGGGTATACACAAATGTGATTTTTTTTCATATTCGATTTGTATTGAATTGAATGCAAGAAAATCTGTATTCATTCAAATAGATCCCCTTCAAATGTAATGGGACTTGAATTTGATAGGAATCCCATATGAGTTCCATACGAAGCTTCATATGAATGTATCGACACATCCAGTTCGAAGTTGAATGTCAATCTTAGAATGTGCCAACATTCAGTTCAAATACAAATGTCTGAATTCAGCCAAATTTGTATGAATTTTGAATGTTATGAATATTTACAGATTGGCTGTTTCTACCATAAGCTTTGACCAAATAGTTTCAGACAGCTGAAGCAAGCTTTCATTTCCCCAGCTAGATGTTGCATTCACCAGGAGTGCAAAAGGGTGAATAAAATTAATTTATACTTCTATTCTGCTCTCCTTATTACATGTATTATTATAATGTAAGTACCAGCCCCATCCCAAACCCGGGACAGGGCCTTCTCAGTGATGGCCCCTAGGCTATGGGATAGTCTCCCCCTTGAGGTACAATAGGCACCTTCACTGTACATGGTTATGAAGGCAGTGAAGGTGCACCTCTTTGCCCTGACCTTTGGTTAAATGGGGATACACTTTCTGTTCTCACTTTCAGATACTGTTAGGGTGCTTCCGCATTTGATCAAATAAATCCGGATCTACCTCATCCAGATTTAGTAAAACCAGGTTCCAGTAGATGCGGATCTACGCACCCCCGTCCTTCCGCACATGCAGCAGAAGGACAGATTAAATCCGGATTTAAATCCGGATCCGTGCTCCGGGGCCCCTCCCCCGACCCGCCATGATTGGCTCCTTTGAGCAACCCCAGCCAATCACGAGGCGCGCAGGATGCAGGCGCGCTGCATCCTGGGTCCCTGTGGCCAGAATCAGGGTGACCACGAGCAGGTAAGGAGGGGATTTTGCGTGCTTCCCCCCGGGTGGGCTAGGGAGGGCTTCAGAGAAGCTCCTCCTGGCTCCAGAAGCGGCGATCCACCACTTCTGGGGCCAGGGCAAGCCGCGAGGTAGGAGTCCCCCGGCTTGCCATGCTTGGCTCCAAGGAGCCAATCATGGCGGGCCGGGGGAGGGCCCTGGCTAGGCACAGTTACACTGTGCAGACACATCCTAAATGGATGCGTTTGCACAGTTTAACACCCTTTAACACCACATCATATGTGGTGTGTATTTAACACCCATTAAGCACACTTTAGACCCGGATAGGTGTGGACACACCTCACCGGAAGTGTGCTTAATAGGTCCGAGTGTACGGACCTGCACACTTGAAAGTGTGCTTAATGGGTGTTGCTGTGCGGACGCTCATCACCAGAAGTGTCCTACACAGCCACGCATGTGTGGACACCCATTAAGGAATGTGTGCTTAATGGGTGTTAAAGGGCCTGTGCGGAAGCACCCTTATTGTTTTAACATATACTGTTATTGCTTAAATATATAAATATTTGATTTCAAATGTTGTTACCTTTGGGTATAGGGTGGGATAATAATGCATAAATAAATAAATCTAATCGGAACCTACGTTGTAGCAGTTAAAGCACAAATGCTTCTATCTGGCGGCCCCCAGTTTCCTGCAGCAATGGACATGTATGAACATTGGACCATTGCTATGGCAATCGGGCACAGCGGGTTCACAGCTCTGCAGCCATAGCCACAGCTGTCACAAAGTGACTAGGTTCTTTTAGAGATTCAGAGCGATTAATTCAGAGAAGCAAAAGTGTCCTCATGGACAGAGGCACAAATAAGACAGAGGATACTGGATCTGGATTTTTGTTTCATCAGGGGAAGTGATGGAGTCAGGTAAGGTTCCAGTAAGAAAGTGGTAGAGTCAGCTATATCTGCACACATTAAAAAAGAAAATAACTCAGAAGTGTTTCCTGAGTTGTAATGTGAATTAGAGTGTGGAAGCTACCATATCCAAACCATTTTAGAGCCACTTTTTTCTTCTAGTGAATGCACCCACAATAGGTATAAAGAGACAGGAAGCAGCACTGAATAAGATAGGAGTAGGAGAGTCAGGTCTGACAGGGGGAAGTATTTCTTCACCCAGAGGGTCATCGGCTTATGGAATGTGCTGCCGGAAGAGGTGGTGACAGCTACCAGTCTAGATGGCTTTAAGGTAGGGTTAGACACATTCATGGATGACAGATGTATCAATGGCTACTAGAACGAATTCCTAGGTGAATCTTTCAGGCTGGGGGTGGGGGAGGAACCGGGGTGCTTCTAAGGCCATTTGCTGGGACTCGAGAGCAGGAGAAGGTTTGTCCTTGTCTCTGCTTGAGATGCCCATGAGCATTTGGTGGGCCACTGTGTGCGACAGGATGCTGGACTGGATGGGCTGTGGCCTGATCCAGCAGGGCTTCTCTTATGTTCTTATGTTAACTGCCAGCTCTGCTTCCCACCCAACCCCAGACATCATAAATTGGCCAGTATAACCAAGTCCTTGTACTGGATAAATTCCTTCTGTCTCTTTATCTAATGAGCATCCCAAGAGAGCAAACACTCCTAATCCAAGCTATATTTTCTGCTACGCTGGTAACCATTCTACACGTCACCGAGCAAATTAATGTTCCTCATCAAAAACCTATCACAGGTATTGTGCAGTAAGTGGTACCAAATGTCCCAGCCTTAAGGTACAATGTAAGGATTTGTTTTTCTGTTGAGCAGGTGCACATCTCTGTAAGCCATTCTAGGGTGAGACTCTACGTCGACTGCAAGAAAACAGCAGAGAAGCCGCTTGGAACTTCAGAGAGCGTCTCAACAGCTGGTTTTGTCATGCTGGGGAAACTAACAAGGACACGAGGACCACGGAGCGGGTCAGCAATGGTAGGTCCAATTCCATGCCCATTTCAAGGAAGGAACAACTCAAAAGACACCTTACTTGCTCCAAATGGACAGAGATTTTAACAAAAGATGATAAGAACGTAAGAACATAAGAAAAACCCTGCTGGATCAGGCCACAGCCCATCTAGTCCAGCGTCCCACCACACACAATGGCCCACCAAATGCTCATAGGCATCTCAAGCAGAGACAAGGACAAACCTTCTCCTGCTCTCGAATCGTAGCAAATGGCTTTAGATGTGTCCTGCTTGTCCCCCCAGCCTGAAAGATGTACCTAGGCACTCATTCTAGTAGCCATTGATACATCTGTCATCCATAAATTTGTCTAACCCTACCTTAAAGCCATCTGGACTGGTAGCTGTCACCGCCTCTTCTGGCAGCAAATTCCATAAACCGATGACCCTTTGGGTGAAGAAATACTTCCCCGTGTTGGATCCAACTCTCCTACCCATCAGCTTCATAGAGTGGAAAAGTAGTGAGCAATAATTGCAAAAGAGAGACTTCCTAGCATAAATACTGTACCTGATTCTCCTTCCTTTTAGGGATGTGCACAAATATTCGTAGGCATTTGAAATCCGATCAAATGTGCCAGACTTTGACATTTGAACTCGAATTGAATGACCCAAAATTTGAATGTAAACATTTGAATCAAATTTTGAATTTCTGATCCATTTCTTTGAATTATCCAGACATTCGTATGTCTACGGGTTCGTACACAAAGTGTACTTGAAGATCTGCATCTTTCCCACATCCGTACGCACTTGTATGGATCCATCAGGGACAAAAACGGGTTGCATACGGCATAACTACGGGATGCGTACAGACGTGTATGGATGCATACGGATGTAGGGAAGATGCGTACGTGCACATATGAATGTTGTCGACATTCGTATGTGCAGATTCAAATAAAAAAATCAAATGAATAGATTCGAATTTGGTAAATTCAAAATGAATCTTGTTAAATGCGAATTTAAACTATTTGAATCGATTTTTCGGGTATTCGATTCAATTTGAATGTCAAAAAAGCATTTCTGTACATCTCTACTCACTTTTTCCTTTTTTTTTTTTTTTTGGTCTAGACAAGACTCTGCTAAATATCTATTTATTTGTTTGTTTGCATTTTTATCTAGCTTGTAGCCAAGGGTCTCATGATGAGTTAATAAATTAAGACACTAAAAACAATAACAGTACCTGAAAATGCTGTTTTCGCAGCCAAAGGCCAGGTAAATATGCACCTCTTTACTATTCTCCTGAATGGGGAGAGGCTATTTCATACTATGGGGGCTACCACCGAGGCTGCGTTCCCACTTGACTTTTAAAATCTGGATTGGACTACTTTAATCTGGATTCAGGACAGAGTGTGCATTCTGGGTGTCCCCATTTGCTTGAGGATAACATGGGCTGAATTCGAATACTGCAGTTCCAACTCAAACCACACAAATCCCCGACACAGAGAAGCAGGATCTTTTAATCTCTGACCCTTGTCCAAGCTAAGCCTGCCCCACTCAGAATCAGCTGAGCGAGAGAACAGACACAGGGCAATCACAAAGCAATCACTCTCCCTTTCAGTTTCCCTCCCTCTGCAAATGGAGGCTCGTGGCTTTTAAATGTTTTCCCTTCTCTGCGATCCTTGCTACAAATGTATCTCTCATAAACAGAGGCTCTTGTTTTTAAAAAGTTTTCCTCCGTGATTACTAAATGTATCTCTTGTAACTGCATTGTGTTCAAAGATGCAAGTCTTTTTTTGATCTCCAGCCAGCTAGCATTGCAGACATGGCGAGGGAGGAGGGCAGACCTTCCCAGATGTGAAATCCCACCTATTAGCCAGAAGCACTTGGGGGCAGTCCAGAAGGCTGACCTTCTCCCTGGATAGTCTAGTAGTGTTCCCAAAGGGGGTGGAATGTGCTGGGCTCCAAAACAAGATCGAGAACAATTTTTCTGAGGACTTTTTTTCCTGTGGATTTTATAAAGTCCAGGAATAAAAAATTAAATGGGAGCGGATGATCCCGAAAATGGGTGAATTTGCACTTAATCTTGTATGGGAACACATCCCGAGAAGAAGGCCCTATCATGGGTCCACATCCTTTTCACTACTAACAGTGGTGGTGCAACCAAGAGATCCTTTCCTGTAGATCTTAAGGCGCAGGCAGGCTGATATAGGGGAAGGTATGCCTTTATATATTTGGGGACCAAGCTATTCAGGGCTCTATAAGTTAAAACAAAGGCCCTTTCCGCACTAGGCCTTATTTCAGATTATATCTCAGGATGGGGACCGACCATCTGCATGCCCTGGTATGGCCTACCATAGATAGGTCCAGCATGAAGATGGCTGGTCCCTATGCTGAGATATAATCCCGATTAAGGCCGAGTGCGGAAAGGGCCTAACTTATACATTAAATATTTCACCACCGTAGGCTTAGGGAGCAGCTTAGAGGTGACAGCATGCAGAAGTGTGTGTCCCTATCCCATCTCTAATCCATTTCAAAGGCCAGAAAATGCATTTTGGAAGTGGATTTTCCGGTCTTTCATGTGGATTAGAGACATTTGTGTGTAGATGTTGCCACCTATAAGCTGCTTTTGAGCTACTTTGTGTGGAATGCAGTCTTTGTGGACAATGGGATGGGTAAGACTTCAACTGACCCTCCCACTTCCCTTATCATGGGACCTCCCCTGCGGCCATTGCAGAAAAGACCTTACAACGGCTACGACATGGCTGCTGCAGGGCCAGTAGATTTCATCGTGGCCTCATCTGGTTCCCCCATCAGATTTTACTCTTGTTCGTTTTGTGTATAAAACTATTCCAGGAATCGCCATACAACACTGACTGGCAATCACCTTGTTAAATTTTCCAGAAAGACTCTCAGACGTTTTTCTTGCTTCTTTCCCCCTTCTTCCTGGAATCTGTAACAAGTTTGAATAACTGAAAAATAACTAATGAGCAGTGGAGACCTCTCTTTTTCCCCACTTGCTTTTCAAACACCCTCTCCTTTCTCAAATCTGCTGTTTTTAGAACCCGTGAGTGCCTTATAACAGGTTATCAAGGGGTGTTTTTCCACTGTCCAAAAGTGCCCATTTTTGCACCCATTTAGGACCCATTTGGGTGTGAGCCGGATGATCCGAAATTTGAAATTCGAATTTAAGGACATTTGATTTGAATTCAAATGTCAAAATTCAGTCAATCCAATTGAATTTCGAATGCATTCAAATATTTGTGCACATCCCTACCCTACATTACTATGGGTTGTTTATCATTTATTTTATGTCATTTTTTGTATTTATAAGCTTCCCTTCTCTGTATATTGCAAGCAGTAACTGGTATGTATCATCACAGTGGCTTCTGTATTCTAGAAACATTCCTAAAAGCATCTCCATCAGGATAGCCTTTTCACTCCTCTCTCTCATGGAAGTTCATTAGACAGGTTTCTAAATGCCTGAAAAGGGCAGTGAAAGTCTCCAGCTGTCACCAGGAAGAGGAACATGAAACATAGAAAGGACACAGTTCTTCTCTGAATGATATTGGCTTTTTTTTTGCATATAGATGGGCTTCTTTTCTTACCTTTCCTTTTTGAGTGGCAGTAAAGCAAAATTTCTGCTTTATGTTGAAGCCAATTACTGAGTTCCTGAGAGAAGAATTTGCCAGACATTCAGCA
The DNA here is from genome assembly GCA_014337955.1 of Aspidoscelis marmoratus. Classification (NCBI taxonomy): domain Eukaryota; kingdom Metazoa; phylum Chordata; class Lepidosauria; order Squamata; family Teiidae; genus Aspidoscelis; species Aspidoscelis marmoratus. The sequence continues at coordinate 7,326,275 of MTQE01002217.1, forward strand.
AAAACAAGAACTCCCCAAGGTTGCTGTTGTTAGTTTGCTGGGTTTAGTTCCAACTTCATCACCCCCAAAAAACACTGAGCATTTTCTGCTGGACTTAAAGATAATGCAGCCTCTGACTATAGGAAGTATGTATATGTGTGTGCTTCCAAAAACCTGAGTTCTGGGCTGGATTCTAATGATGTTTGTTGTGAACATGCTTGGATTTCACAGCAGACAGAAATATCTGGCAGATGGATATCTGTGGGTTGCAGAAAGATGAGATATAATTCTCAGGCGTCTCTTGCTGAAACTTTAGACTTGGTGGGAGACTATTAGGTTTTTTCTTCTATTACCGAGTTTGGAAAGGTTTGAAATGTTATTTCATGAAGCTGAAAGTTTAGTGTCTGTAGGTCTGTCCTTCCCACGCCTTCTTCTTGGAATGCCCTCTGCTTTCTTCTCTTCATACTTCGGTCTAATCGGCACAGTAATTTATAATAACATCACAAGGTTGTTGCAAAACCCAGTTGTGATGACATCGCAAAGGTGAAAAGCTGAGAAGTATTCTAATTTCCATATCTCACAACCCTATATAGCCCAGGAGCTTCATATAAGTTATCCATGCCTGGAAACCTTTGAAAATTATCGTCAAAGCTTGCATAAAGTTTGAAGGTGTGGCTGTGGCATTTTCCTTGTTCTGGACTGAAATCCAATCAAATGTGCCAAATTTTGACATTGAATTTGAATCGAATGTCCTGAAATTTGAATGTAAACATTTGAATCACATTTCAAATTTCAGATCTATTCATTTGAATTATCCAAATATTCGTATGTGTACCATTTCATACATGATGCATACGTGATGACTCGCATCTTTCCTGCATCCGTACACATTTGTATGGATCTGTATGGGTCGAAAACAGGTTGTATACAGGATAACTACAGGATGCATACGGACATGTACAGACGCGTACAGATGTGTATGGATGTGGGGAACATGTGTACGTGCACATACAAATGTTGTCAACATTCGTATGTGCAGATTCAAGTCAAAAATTCAAACAAATTCGAATTTAGAAGATTTTAGAATCAGACTTTTGGGTATTCGATTCAATGTCAAAAAAACATTTGTGGACATCTCTAGTCTGCACCAGCATGTGGACGGCATGTCCTTCCTTATTCCAGCATATAATCCAGAATAAGGGCCAGTGCAGAAAGGGCCAAGATCTGCGAAGCAGCAGCAAGTGAAGTTACGACATTGGAGAACCTGCCTTTGGGGAACCATTTTAATGACCATAGCCTTATTTTGTTTCACCTGCAGTTTCAGCTACAGTCGTTGCAAATTGTGTGTAGCAGTTTGTGGCCTGAAGAGGACAGATGTTGCGATGTCCCTGCACAGGTAAGAATGGACAGAATGGCTGCTGCTTAGCAGAGGCAGCCCATGATTTAATGAGGCCATAGGTGGGAAGCCCCTTGACTGCTGTGTAATTGATGTGGCCCCCTGTAGATGTCATAGCTATAGAAGGCTCCCAAAATCAAAATGAAAAGGTGGACAATCTGTCATATTGTCGACCTGCCTGTGCCTTAAGATCTAGCGGTAAGGCCCTCCTGGTTGTCCCACTGCCTTCAGTAGTGAGGCTGGTGGGCACCCGGGAGAGGGCCTTTTCGGTGATGGCCCCCAGACTATGGAATAGTCTCCCCCTCAAGATGCATCATGCCCCTTCCCTTTATATCTTTAGGAAGGCAGCGAAGACACATCTCTTTGCCCTGGGCTTCGGCTGAAGGGGATTATATTTCCTCTCCAGTAAAGACACTATTATTTTAACACAAAGTATGCTTTTTTAGATTTGTTGAATTTTTAAAGTGCTTTTAATGTATATTCTCTTTGTAGTCTGTTGTTACCCACCCAGAGACCTTCAGGTATGGGGCGGGATAGAAAATAAATAAATAAATAAATAAATAAATAAATAAATAAATAAATAAATAAATAAATAAATAAATAAATAAATAAATAAATAAATAGCTCTGCATCTCTTGCTCTTTATGTACCTGTGTTTGTGTAGGGAGTGCAAGAACCTATTTCTTCTTCCTAGGGTGCCAATCTGTGACACAGCTGCGCCAAAACAAGCTAGTTTCTACTTGGAAGAATGATAAGAACCATAATTTATTGATTTAAAATATTTATGTACCAAGTCCCATTAAAACATAATCTGCTAAAGACACATTGACTTTTTTCCCCTTCCTTCTCCCCACCCCATCCCCAAAATATATATATAAAAGGGAAGGTTTATTAAACCTGCAGAAATCCAGAGGTGCAATCTGAAAGTGTTCCGTTCAGGAGCAAAATGCTCAGCGGCCCCTCCAGGTCCAAAGTTAAGTTGGTTTGCCATAATCGTAAATCTGTGACCACAGCATTGGATTCCTAGAGCAAATTGATCTGCAGATGAATCAAATCCTCTGAATTATGTGAAGAATTTCTCTAGCAGTCTCTTGCATTCCAAATTAGATGAGTGCTTTTTTTAGATAAGCTCGCAGGACTCCTTTTGTGAGCAGGCATCTCTCCATGGCAAGTTATCTGATGTGTATATATAAAAATATTGCTTGGAAAAAACCTGTGATAGCTGAACAGTTTTGTGGATGCGTTTCATTACTTTGTGTTCTAGACTAGAGCCGAGGCCTGTTAGCACTTGGGCTTCTGGTATAGAAGTAGGACAGCCCTGGGAAAGAGCATTTGCTCTGCAGGCTGGACAGTTCCGTCCAGACCCATCCTGTCCCGTCCCAGCGTGGCCTACTTCGGTGCTCCACACCTGGCCCAAGCCGTCCTTGGCCGACCCAGAGCTGTCCGGCAGGAGAGTATTTGCGCAATTGGTGCCAGTGGCAGCTCGTGGGACCCCGAGATGGGCTGGAACCCGGCTGTCAGTCAGTGGGGTGATACGGTCCAATGGCAGCAGCCTGGGGTGGAGTGTCCCACCCCTGCGACAACCTTTTCGGGCTGGGACACGCAGGGACAAATGCCTCAATCACACCTTGGCCGGTAAGGAATGCGTGGGAATGCGTCTCCACATGTCCCAGGCTTAATGCACTACAGCTGTCCTTAGTGCACTCAGCTGTGGACTGCTTAACAACAGTCCACAGCCTGCCCAGAAGCAGTTAGATTGCTCCTGGGGTGGTATTTTTGCACCCTCTTTCAGATGCGGCACGTGAGTGAACATGACTGCAGTTGCTGGATCATCACACCAATATCCGACCTTGCACCAATGCAGGTTTGGACTTCACCATGGTGATCCGGCCAGCCCATTCACTCTGCAGATGCTGCTGGCTAAGTACAGGGCTAGTCCAGCATGTGCAGTGTAGATGGCCGCCATTGTGCTATTGCCATACTGGACTGATACTATATTATTATATCATACCAGCCAGGAAAGTGTGAAAAGTCCCAATGTGAACTCAGTGAAGTTAAATGACCAACTGGTGTCCTGGAGCATTTTTGCACTTCCCTTCCCATCCTCTGGTTGCAAAAGGGGTGTAAGCACCCAACGTTAACTAGTCCCTCTTCAGGACATCAGTCCTCTTCAGGGTGCCACCATTTTGGCGCCCTTCACAAGTGCATGTGCATCAGAGCCATCGTCATGATGATGCTAAGGCTTTGCACACATGCAGTCACATCTATGATTGTCCAAGGGGCCAGCATGCTTGCACAGCACTTGAGACGAACCTGGAGCATCAGAAGAGGGGCAGATGCTTGCCACTGGACACTTCTGCTAAATCCCTGGGTACGGTTAGTAAAGCTGGACGTGCCAGGTAAGCTTCGGGTTAAGGTTAGTAAAGATGTGAAGCACAATTTTGTGCTCCACACCTAGTGAATAATTAGGGAACTTCTGAGCCAGTTTGGTCTAGTGGTTAGGGAGCTGGCCTCTAATCTGGGAATACCGGGCTTGATTCCGCCCTCCCCCATGAATTCAGCTGGGTGACCTTGGGCTAGTCACAGCTCTCTTCTGAGCTCTCACAGCCCCACCACCACCACCTCCTCCTCCTCCTCCTCTTCCTCCTCCTCCTGGGCAGGGGGGGGGCACTTGGAGGCTGTAGCAGCCTCCTCCAAGTGCAGATGCCCTTCCTCAAAGTTTCACTACCAGCCAAAGTGTGAAACAGCCCCAGGTCTTCTGCTCTTCCTGGTCAGAACAGTTATTTTCCTTTTTCTGGCTTCTGCACAAAGTCTCAACGTGCTTTTTTCCTCCGCTGTGTGGGTGCACTCTCTTTCCTTATTAGTGCTAATCAGTGCTAAGCGGCAAAAAGCGCCATTACAGGGTCAGGTTGCATTTTTCCCCAATGCCTCAGGGCTGTTTCTCAGAACTCAAAAGCCCCCCGCAGAGCTGGGACCAAGGAGAAGAACCAAATAGCTGGATTTTTTTTTTCCGGGCTGTAACATCAAGCAGAATTCACAGTGCAATGTACTGGTTCTATCTATCGCAACCACAAATGGCTGGAATATGTCAGCAGAATCAGCCATTTTTATTTTTTTAGTGTTTTGGACATATAGGACAATGGGGAACTGTGAAACATACCATTATTCTCTGTAGGTATTCCCTAAGGACCCAAAATTGGTGTACTGGTAGTATATGGTAGGGAGCTGCCTACCTCTCAACCTTAAGGGGAAAAAAGACAATCAGGTGATTTAAATATATACAGAGAAAGATCACAAGTAGAGATGTGCACAGAGGGTTTTTTTTTTTTTGACATTCAATTCGAATTGAATTGAATTTGAATCAAATCAAATCGAAACAAATTGAATACCCCAAAATCCGATTCCATTTAAATTTTTTAAATTCAAATTTCACAAGATTCGATTCAAATTTACCAAATTCAAATCTATTCGTTCAAATTTTTGTTTTGAATCTGCACATACGAATGTTGACATTCGTATCTACACTTACATGCATCTTCCTCACATCTGTACACATCTGTACGCTTCCATACACGTCCGTATGCATCCCAGATTTATCCCGTATGCAACCTGTTTTCATCCCATATGGATTTGTACAAATGCGTATGGATGTGGGAAGAAGAGCTGGCTTTTCTACCCTGCTTTTCTCACCCATTTAAGGTGCCTCAAAGTGGCTGACAAAGCTTTTCTATTCTTCTCCCCACAACAGAACACCTGTGAGGTAAGTGGGGCAGTGAGAGCTCAGAAGAGAGCTGTGACTAGGCCAAGGTCACCCAGCTGGCTTCATGGCGGAGGGTGGAATCGAATCCAGTATTTCCAGATAAGAGTTCGGCTCCCTAACCACTAGACCAAACTGGCTCACTGGAAAGATGTGGATCTTCAAGTATGCATGTCTGGATAATTCAAACAAATAGATTTGAAGTTCAAAACTGGATTTGAATGTTTAGATTTGAATTTCGGGACATTCGATTCAAGTTCAAATGTCGAAATTCAGCAGATTTGATCAGATTTTGAATGCCTACAAATATTTGTGGACATTCCTAATCACAAGCCAGTTGGAAACCAGTCTGAGAAACCAGTTAGAAATGGAAAAACAGGCCTCCTAAACCATGGTCAAAATACAGGAACAAAGGCAGGCTCCTCATGAGGGCAGAACCTCTGTTTTAAATTAATTTCATGCTCTTAGAGTGTTCTTTGTTATTATCCTGTTCTTTGCAACTGTGGCAGTGTGCTGTCGACACACCTGCCATTGCTCTGAACAAGGGGAACTCAACCTGTGGGCTCTTTGGGGGATCACAGGAACTGGCCACAGGAGTCGGCCATTTTTCTGGGCTCTGCAAAGAAAAATGGTGTACCAGTTAGTCCACCGCCTGCAACATAGCTTAAAGCACTGAGCGAGCCCTGCCAGAGGCTGTGATCAGACACAGCAAAAGACAGCATCTATGAGGTGCCTTAGAGAAGGCTTTGAGGTGAGATTGTTCACATACCACTCTGCCCCCATCCTCTTCTGAACACTCCATGCTAGAAAATGTTGTTTAAAAAATGATTGGGAATACAAGGGCCACATACTGTCTCTCTGGCCCTGGTCACACAAGTCTAAGACAGCACGGCCTATTTGTTAATTCAGTCTGAGGTTGAAGCAGCGCTGGTCATACCATTCCTACCTTGGGCTGCATCAGTCACACCTTTCTCCAAGATCAACCTGAGCTTCCTCCATGGAACTCTTCGCTCTCCATTCCTTTTCGTGTGTCAAATCCACCTCCTTTCTTATTGGATGCCACTGTGTCGCTCAAGGGAGGTGGGAGGGGTGTTTGCGGTTTTTTGTTAATCCTGCTCCCCCAACTCCATGCCCCCTTCCTTTTTTTATGTGCTTTTCTTCTTCCTTCTAAAAAATAATAAATTTATGTAAAAATGCCAAATCGAAAGAGGAATCATACACATAAACTGGGGAGAGATGGGGAGGTGCCTCACAAACTCTGTGCGTGCCAATTGGCCAAAGGAAAGACTAGACCCACCCACCGTAGCACAGTTCAGCCTCCTTTAGCCCCCTCCCTCACACTGAAGAAGCGAAGGTGTCCTGAGATGCTAGGACGGGCTGAGTCTTCCTCAGTCGTGTAAGAATGTGGGCTACAGTTAAGATGATCTAACAGGGGTAGGCCAGCTTGGAAAAAGAATTACATTAAAATAATGTGTGTAACATGGTCTGAGGACTACCTGAGGTCATCCTAAACTACTAGTGTGACCATGGCCTCTGAGGCAGGGGTGCTTAAAATTTGGATGTATTACCCTTCAGTTTGAATCAAATACATTCAAATCTATTCATACAAATATTCAATTTGTATTTGAAGATACGAATGTCAACAACATCTGAATGTGTCCACACGCATCTGTACTCATCCTGCTTTTATCTCATATGCATCCCGTTTTCAGCTCGTACATATCCGTACAAATGTGTACGGATACAAATAAGATGCATACAGATACCTATGCAATGCATATGTATTTGTACACATATAAATGTCCAATTAATTCATACGAATGTTAAATTCAAATGTATAGACATTTGATTTGAATTCAAATGTCCAAATTCAATTGAATTTTGAAAGTTTTGAATATTTGTGCACATTCCTACTATGAGACTTCCATTTTGCTGTGTCTGAACATAGCCCAGTACCCTTCCCAGTTTACCCTTATGGTTTTCTAGTAAACATTGAAGACACAATGGATGCTCCCAGGACTGTTTACCTGCAGAGGACTTTGGAGCAATCTCACAGTGACCTTAAAATCCCAGGTGGATCTTACCAAACTTATAAGAGTCCTTATAAGGGCTCTTCCATTTCTGGCTCAAAACATGTAGAATGACTCATTGCGGGCTTGAAATATTTCAAACAGCCCTTATCTTCTCTTCATCACTCCTTCCTTGTTTTGGCTGCGAATGCCAATATTTATATACCCAAAATTGGGTTTTTAGAGGGAAAAATATAAATATAAACACTGAATATGTGAATTTGAGCTACCCTGGGGGCATGGTGCTTAAATTTCAAGCTGCATCCTTAATAGCAAAACCTACACACTCAAGCTAACGAAGTACAAGTTGCAGAGCTGGAGAGAGAACAAAAGCCTGGGTGGAAAAGAGAATTAGGAGCCATTCTGAGCACTGGCTATTAGCAGAGATGTGCACAAATATTCAAAATATTCAATATTCATTCAAATTCATTCGAATTTGGGCATTCGAATTTGAATAGAATATCTATACATCTGAATTTACACATAGGGTGTTTTTCCACTGCAGCTCTTAGATCTGGATTTAAGAAGATCTGGATCTAAGGAATGGGTACATTCCTTAATCCGGATCTAGTTTTTGAATCTAGTAGATCCGGATTAAGGAAAGCACCCAATGTGTTTCCATGGGAGGTGTAACACCCCTGCTGTGGAAACAGCTTTGCACCCATGTGGGGAATCCAGATCGACCCACAAGGGGTCGGTCCATTACCCCAGGTGTTTTGGGGGGCAGGGGGGCAGTTTTCGAATTCACTTTGAAGTCACTTCGAAGTCACTTCGCAGTCTGTGCAGAATAGCTCTGGAGTGCCTTTGAGGTCTGTGCTGATCTTCGGAGTGAACTT
>MTQE01002217.1:7344486-7377339 GCA_014337955.1 Aspidoscelis marmoratus
TTCTGAGCTCTCATAGCCCCACCGACCTCACAGGGTGTTCTGTTGTGGGGGGAAGAACATAAAAGCTTTGTCAGCCGCTTTGAGATGCCTTAAATGGGTGAGAAAAGTGGGGTAGAAAAGCCAATTCTTTTTATTCTTCTTCTTCTAATCTACCTTCTGCATGGAACCACCATTGCTCCATCCACTGACCATCCATGGAGGCTGAAACAGACAGCCACACAGGTGTGGTGGTGGAAGCATGCATTTCTGGGTATTTGGTGCTGGCCAAATTCCCAAAGGCAGCCTACGGTGCTTCTCCTAAGCAGTATTTTGTAAGCATTGAAATGAGCTCCTTCCCATGACTTTGTATTAAATTTTGCACTGCTGCTCATTATGTCCATGACAGATTTTCCCCCCGTCCCCAAATCAGTGTGACAGCCATAGAAATGAGCTAAGTTTCCACTATAGATCAGCAGATGAAAAGAGCCAAGAACCCTGATAGCGGCAATGCTGAGAGCTTTGGAAGGTTTTGAAATCTATTGCTCTGTTTTTAACAGTCTTTCTGAAGAGTGAGTGATGCAGTCAAAGAGACACAGCAAACCACTGATTTGGGCTTCTGTCTGAAATGAAATCAGCAGCAGCATTTTAACAGAGACCCTCAAGAGGAAAGATGTCCAAATGGATACATCAATCGGAGTAATTTTTGCAGGACATTTTGAGTGGAGATCCTATAGCCAACATGTTCCCCTGACAGCATCACTGTTGGTCAAAGATGCTGGGAGCTGGACTTCAACAAGATTTGAAAGGAACCATGCTGGCTCCTCCAGGCCTCTGTCTTAACCCAAGGAGGTGGACCAACACCTACCATCTCTGCCTCAGTGTCTGGGACTGATGGGAATTAGGATCATAACATACAGGGGGTGGAAGTGGGCTTTAGAGATGATCTAGTCTGATCACCTAGGGCCTGTTCGCACTTGACCATATTCTGGAATGTATCTCAGGAAAGGGGTCTGTTGTCTACATGCTAATGCAAACTCTGGCAGGCCTCACTTGGAACCTGCTGTAGCCTGTACTAGCATGTGGCCATCAGGACCCTATTCCAGGATATATTCTTGGAATAGGGGCCTGCTGTCCATATGCTACTGCAGAATAAGGCAAGTTCAGAAAGTCCCCTGGTTAAGCAGTTTCTGGGGTAGGAATGTGAATGATTTTTTTTTCATGTTCACTTCATATTGAATCAATGGACACATCTACTTCTTCAGATGCTAGGGGGCCCAATGAGCACGCCTACTTCTTCAGATGCCAGGGGCCCCAATGGACATTTATTTTTTATATTTATATTTAAATTTATATGCTGCCCCATACCCGTGGGTCTCTGGGCGGCTCACAGCATTTAAAACAGATGTATAAAAAGAGTATCATAAATAGAACAAATTTAAAAATACAGTTTTAAAAATACAAAACAGTTAAAAACATCAGCGATTTTCAGTGAGGGGAAGTGTGGGGAACATTTAACCAAAGGCCTGTGTGAATAGGAACGTTTTCACTGCCTTCCTGAATAGGAACAAGGAAGGGGCCTGACGCACCTCGAGGGAGAGACCATTCCACAGCCTGGGAGCCACCACCGAGAAGGCCCTTTCCCGGGTACCCACCCGCCTAGCTACTGAAGGCGGAGGGATCACCAGAAGGGCCTCCCCTCCAGATCTTAAAACATGTCTACTTCTTCAGATGCTAGAGGATCCAATGGGCATGTCTACTTCTTCAGATGCTAGGGGCCCCAATGGGCACGTCTATGAAAGCTCATGCCACCAACCCTTCTCCTGTTAGTAACCAAGTGCTACTGACTACCTTGCTGGACAACCCTCATCTGGAGTATCACAAGTTGTAGGCCAGTGGCCTGAGGTTTAGTCCTTAGCATCACTACATAGACTTAGGAAAAAATAATGATGCAAATCTTCAGAGATCAGGGATGGCAGACCTGTGGTTACCGTCATATTTCTGAATTACGACTTTCCACCTTCTTTCTTCTTGACTATGATGGCTGATAGGAAGATCACAAGTTCCTCTAGCCTCCACCGGTATGTCCTGCATTAAATTGAGGGCCCAGCTATATCTAGGTTTTAATCCATCTTTGATCCTTCTACAAAATGAGGTGGGGGGGGGGGAAGCCTGATTAAGGGAAGAGGTGGGGAAAAATAAGAACATAAGTGAAGATGCCAGCATTGCATTAGGCTGTTTTTGCACTCCCATCCATGCCCATTATTCCAGATCAGAATCGGAAGCTCTGGTCTGAGAGAAGTAATCCATGCCAAGCTGGATCATATTGCTCCTGCTGTGGAGCAAGGACATCTGCATTGAAACAGACTCTTGTTCCACACCAGCCCCCACACCAGCTCCAAAACCAGTGCCAATCTGGTCTACCATCCTTCCTGTGCAGACAGAGTGTACTAGGAAGGGGTGAAGCCTACCTCAAAGTGCACTAGCATGCAAGAGGTCCATGAAATCTTTCCTGAGGCCTTTTTGCATGAGGGCAAATGGAACATGTGTAGGACACCCTGGGAAGGAGCGTTCACTCCGCTGGGCTGGTGGTTCCGTTCAGAACTGTCCCAGCCCATCCCATGACACCCACTCATGTTCCGGGTGTAGAGTGGCCATCCCCGACCATCCCGCAGCTGTTCAGGAGAGAGAGTGTTTGCACGCTCCCTCCTGACAGCTGCAGGCCCCAACTCCGGCTGCCCCCATTGGGAAGGCCTGTCTGGTCCCTTCCCTGGGTTCCTGTGGGTTCTAGGGAACCAGATTGTGTCCCCTACAGTCCGCAGGAACCTCCCCCCTGGACACCCACCCACCCTGGGTACGGGCCTACATGGGGACCTGTGCTCACACGTGGTACTTACCTCATTGCCGCTGGGTTCTGAAGTGGCAAGCCTGGCCAGCAGTGCTGTGCACCTTCGCGCCCCACTGGCTCTGATTGGCCAGCTACCCACGTGTTATTTGGATACATTTGAATTTTTGAATAAATTAAATTTGAAAATTGCATTCATGCGCACCCCAGCCCTGGAAAGCCTACTTGGACTTAGAAAGAGTGCACAGCGGTGGTGCGGCATCAGCTCAGCCAAAAGTAAGGGCTGGGGACAGGAGGCTGGAGGAGGGATCTGGTCCTAATGAAAGCTCTGTCAAGGCTTCAACAAATGCTGGATCCATTTGATTCACGGATGAAGTTTACCCGTGAATATTGAAATCCGTACAAATTTGTACGGATTTTGAATGTGCTGAAGATTCATGCACATTCCTTTCCAGGACACTCCTGCATGCTCCAGGGTACAGGCGGAGGTGCGGCATGAAGACGGCACATGCCATAGTGCCCCAGTCTACTCTGCAAAGTGGAATGCAAACAAGCACTTAGATGGATGACAGAAGCTCTGCCCCAAAGCAAGGTCACCTCACGCCTCCTTGTTAACTTTTAGGCACCAGATCAAAGCCTGCTCAATACATTTGCATTTATAATGACTCTTCCTTCATCTTCCTTGGCTCTAGCAGCTTTGTCATTCATTATAGTCGATGCAATACTGTCTAGTTCTTTTTATTTCTCTGTGCAGTTGTGTGCATTTTTATTTTTATTCTTTGCTGATTTGCTTAAAATCACTTTAATCACTTTTTTTTTTTTACTGTAAGCCAGCCCAGGGTTTATTGCAGTTGGTGTTTTTGTTTGTTTTAAAAGCAGGAAAGCATGGTAGAACATTTTTGTGAGCAAATAAGCAAATAGAAGGTAGCTGTTCCCTAGTTATTTATAGGGATGTGCACAGATATTCAAAAATTTGAAAATCCAATTCGAATCCGATGAATATCAACATTCAAATTTGAGTTGGATTTTCGAAAATCTGAATTAACACATTCGATTGAATTTCAGATATTAGAAAATCCGAATCAAAGCTTTTCTATTCTTTTCCCCACAACAGAACACCCTCTGAAGTAGGTGGGGCTGTGAGAGCTCAGAAGAGAGCTGTGACTAGCCCAATGCCACCCAGCTGGCTTCATGAGGGAGGGCAGAATTGAACCCAGTATTCCCAGATAAAAGTCTGGCTTCTTAACCATTCCACCAAACTGGCCAACTGCTGGGAGACTGCAAGCTGAGTGGTCGTGTCCTGCTGGTTGGCCACTAGCAGAGCAGAAACTTGACTGGTGAGCCAGTTTGGTCTAGAGTCCCAGACTCATATGTCATAATCACAGGGTTTGACTCCATGCTCCTCCATGAAGCTAGAAGGGTGACCTTGGGCTAGTCACAGATCTCTTTCTGAGCTCTCCCAGCCACACCTACCTCATAGAGGTAGATGGCCACTGGTCCTGTCCAATGGAGCATATTTTTTTTTATTCATTAAGTCAGAGCTATCAATGGCTGGTAGCTTAGGGGTCAGCAGGACGTAGTATGTCTCTGAAGGCCATCTGCTGGGAGACTGCAGGAAGAGCAAGCTGTGTCTTCATGTCCTGCCAGTCATCTTCCTTAGGCAGCCACTGGCCACTATGAGAAGAGGCCTGTGGACTAAATGGGCCATGGGTCCAATCTAGTGAACTCTTATTTTGTTCTTACGCTCTGATAACATCTGTTACCGAAAGTCATTTGGATCCAATGAGGGGAGTATGGGTATCACTAATAATAATAATAATGTTGAAAATAAAACGTGGCTTCACCAGTTCTTCATTTGTTGGGAAATGAGGTCGCCGCTCGCTTTCTTAGCTAAGAAAATGAGAGTTTTGTTAAAAGTCTAAGTACTTGGGAGATATTGACGCGTGATTACATCTTCTTATTTTCTTGGCCTTGGATGGCTTTAGGGTGAGCCAGGACCACCTGGACAAGTTGGACCAGAAGGTCCTGGAGGACATCAAGGAACTCCAGGTTCTCAAGGACTAACCATACAGGGTCCCATAGTAAGTCACTGCCAGATTGCTTTCTCTGCTTTGGGTGTGCCTTATTTTGGAAGCTGCCACAAGACTGGATATTGAGGAGTGAAAACAGAAATATGGACTTGTAGATCAGGATGTGCACAAACGTTTATTTTTTTTTTCATTCTATTCGTATTGAATTGGATGCAAGAAAATCCATATGAATTCAAATAGATCCCCTTCTAATGTGGTAGGATTTGATTTGAAATGAATGTTCAATATGAATTCAATACGAATGTTCAATACAAGTCTGATACGAATGTTCGATATGAATCCCATGCCAATCCTCTATGTATCCCCTCTGAAAGCGTCAAATCTGTCCTAAATCCACTTTGAATCTGCTCTCAATCCATGTCGAATGCACTTTGGATCCATTGCAGATGTGACTGGGGCAACCGCTTTCCCACCTCCCCAGGCTCATGGATGTAGCAAATATTGCAAAGCATTCGGTTCAGATCTGAATGTCAATCTACAAATTGACATTCTAATGTTATGAATATTTCTGCACATACATATTTGTAGATATCAGAGCAGGGATGACCACCAAACCTGGATATTTGCAAACCAGAGCAGCCAGTAATGGAGCCATCATGTGCAGAAGTTCTCCTTTGCACCAGAGTGGCCTCCCAGTTTCTGCTTTTAAAACACACCCAGACTTGTGTGGTGGTAAACAGGCTTCCCAGAGACTTCAAACAGAAGCTTATTTGCTGATGCTTTAAAAAAGCGAACGAGCACCAAACAGGGAAGGGAATTCTATCTGCAGTTCCTGTCTCTCCAGCTACTCCTGCTTGCAAGTAGAATCGGGAGAGACTTAGGATGCTATGAGCAAGGCTGATTCAACTCTGTTCTGCTGTCACCTTTTCTCCCTCTTCCTGCACTTTGGAAAGAAAGGAGGGGCAGAAATGAGAGTAAGCAATCCCAGACTCCCTGGAAAAGCATCATTTCTTGTCAGGGACTGGATTTGGACCTAAAGTTCCCATAATTGCTAACAAGAAGCTGAAGTTCTGTGCTCCATTTCAGCTGGTAGGAAAACAGGTCCGTGGAGAACTGTGAATTGTAGCCACCACCTTTTAGAGCACTGGGATGGGTGAATAGCAACGGTCCTGCTCCACCTACACCAGATTAAGATGCCCTTAATCTGGATCTCTTGTGTGCCCATTAAGTGGGTCCACAAGAATACCAAAGGCCTTGTCTTCATGACTTGCCTCTGTGATCTGGAACTACAGGGAGGCTACCTTTCAGCAGTGCATCATAGCGTAACTCAGCCCACACCTCCACACAATCCAGATCAGTGGGTCTGGTTAATCCAGATTCACTCATGCAGACCAAAGGGAGCTAAGTCCAGGAAGGGCCTGAGATTACCTCTTGATTTCAGAATGAGGATGCTACAGAACCGTGTTTGTATTTTCATCCATGAAAAGCCAGAGGATTTAAAAAAAAAAACAGAAAATGGCATTAAAATTACTCCAAAAAAGATTCAATCGGTGATTCTGTTACTTTCTACTTCAAGGGACCACCAGGTATTAAAGGAGACAAAGGAGACAATGGCAGCCCTGGGATACAGGTAATTACGAAATAAAAGAAAGAAAGAAAGAAAATCACTTTTTGTTTTCTGTTGATCTATGCATGTGTCTGACAGCTGTCTTCAAGTCCTGACAGTCTCTCTTGCAATTTCAAAACTGCCTTTCTTCTGATTCGGGAATCCCATCACAGCACTTTTCAGCAGTTTTCTATTTCCCCCTTTTTAAACCCTGGAGTTTGGCAAACATTAATTACCTCAAGTCTCAGAGCCGCTTTAGGAGGTCAGCAAAAGAATTATGGAGATTTTGCAGATGGATAAGCTAGTTTAAAGAGAGGGCTTATATGACCTTGCCCAAGGATAAACAGACTGCAAGTGAGAGAGAGAACAGAAAGTTGATAGTCTGATATAGCCCAACACCCACGTCATAAACTTTCTTCGAAAGAGAAGTCTAATCCAATGTGTGCTTCCCAGCAGAGAACGAAAAATAGCTTATTTTCATGGTGGAGATGTACCTGGGGGTTTCTGCTTTTTCCCAGGTGTGCTACCTGCTGATGCCAGATCTTCATCGAAGGGAGAGTTCAGGGAATAGGGAGGCACGTTGCTTTTTCACTCGACACTGGAGATGTACCAAACAGGTTTGGGCTTGACCCAATTTGAATCTAACAGGGTGGTGCGGCCAGGTTTGGATTGGACCGAACCTCTCCCATGTTCAAAAGGGGGTAGTTCAAATCGAACCAAAACCAGAGTTTACATGCAAACAGGTTCTAGCATCCAATTCAATTTGAACCAGGTTGAATACAGCCATGATTGCCTTTAAAAAGGATATTTTCCCACTGATTTTCAAAGGTTTTTTTTTCAGTGAGCAGGATTGACCTTGTTTGAGGTTTGAACCTGAACTGAGTCAATCCCGTTCGACCTGGTTCGAATCCAAACCGAGCACCATATGGTTCAGTTTAATTCAAACCTAGCAGAACCACAATTTTGGAGTTCGCTTACATCCCTTCTACCTACTACCTGTTAGTAACCAAGATCATCTAAGTGGAAAAGAAACTGTGCAGGTGGGTAGGGCAATTTTATAAGAATTTAAAAAATTTACTGGAGGTTAAAAGCTTGTAAGATTTTGGCTTAATGGCCAGGTGTTCTTCATTGCTTTGATGTGGGGCCTGCTTCTGCTTTTCTCTCTAGGGTATGATGGGGCCTCAAGGAGCTCCAGGAAAAGATGGGATTCAAGGACCAAAGGTAAAGCACACCAAACAGGCTAACACTCTTTGGATAAGGCTCCCTCTTCCAATGTGGAGTCAGATGATTAAAAGCAAAACAAGTCCTAGTGAGCCAGTTTGGTCTAATGGTTAGGGAGCCAAACTCTTATCTGGGAATACCAGGTTTGAATCCATCCTCCTCCATGAAGCCAGCTGGGTGACCTTGGGTTAATTACAGCTCTCTTCTGAGTTCTCGCAGCCCCACCTACCTCACAGGGTGTCTGTTGTGGGGAAAAGAACAGAAGGTTTGTCAGCTGCTTTGAGTCCCTTTAAATGGGTGAGAAAAGCAGGGTAGAAAAGCCACCTCTTCTCATCTAATGAGGCTAGAAGCAACCAAGGGTGCAACAGGACCTGACCTATTCTCTCCCAGGATCCATTAGCTGCTGAGCTGACAGCAGTAGTTACTAAGTGCTAGTAGAACTAACTGCCTTTGAATTATTTCAGGGCAATGAAAAGGGAGGAGGGGTTGACCTTTCTGTTTCACTTGGAAGAGGAGTCATAGAATTTAGAAGTGGTTGGGGCAGCTGGGGAACAAGAGGCACTAGACACATTGAGAGCATCGCCCCATCTGAAGGTCAACTATAGAAGTTTAAGGTGAGCACACCAGACGGACGGAAGAGGCAAAGCCAGTTTCATATACTCAGTGGTTGAGCCCACCCTTGTCTCCATTCCCACTGCACCATTAGCACCGAGCAGAAGGGCTTGTGGGTTGCTGTTCCCAGAATATGGGAAGGTAGGGAGCATTGCCTTTCTTCTGATACTGGAAAGGATCCGTTGGTAATGGGACTGTCATGGATATATACCTAATCTTTGGATTGGCAGTGTTAGTTATCTACTTGTAGGACAGTG
Organism: Aspidoscelis marmoratus; assembly: GCA_014337955.1. NCBI lineage: Eukaryota > Metazoa > Chordata > Lepidosauria > Squamata > Teiidae > Aspidoscelis > Aspidoscelis marmoratus. Next base: position 7,353,034 of record MTQE01002217.1, read on the forward strand.
GCAGCCAGATCAGGTGGGTCCCCAGGTGAGCCAGTTTGGTCTTGTGGTTAGAGTGCGAGACTCTTATCTCATAGTCACTGGGTTTGATTCTGCACTCCTCCGTGAAGCCAGCCAGATGACCTTGGACTAGTTCACAACTCTCTTTCTGAGCTCTCACAGCACCACCTGTTGTGGGGAGAGGAACAGAAGGTTTGTCAGCTGCTTTGAGGTCCCTTTAAAGGTGAAAAAAGCAGGATATAAAAACCAACTCTCTCCTCCTCCTCTTCTCCCATTGAACCTCTGTTAGTGATCTTGTTTAAAGTCCATGCAGCCACACAAACTTCAAAGGAAGCTCACAAATCAGCTTTCAGCAAGGTGAAAGGCTTTTGTGTGCATTTTCCTTCAGTAGCTTCCAATGTAGAAGGGGGATGCCGGTTACCATAATCTAACCCAGATACTTACAGGCTGCATTCAGAGAAGGTCTAAAACCCTGGATTATTTTCAGTAATATACTGGGATTGCCACATGTGTCCACTAAAGATCTCAAAATCTTTCCCCCTTTCTTTTCATCTCATGGTTTTGGTCCATAGGCAAGAGCTGTACCATGGACATGTATCACAAGCAATTTATGAAGATGTCATTAGGTGATATGGGTGGGGGGGAAGGATCCCTTTCTTTATCTTTCTTTGAAATCAAGTAAAATGGTGGAGGTGCAGAATTCGCACCAGTGAATTGATGATGATTAGCTGGAATTGCTTAGAATTGTAAGTTCATAGAGCAACAAAATCTATTGGGGCATAAATTAATGCACAGGCCCTCCACCTCTGATGTATAATTTCAGAGATGCTCATAAAAGACCTATTCAGTTTCAACTTTCAAGTTAGTCATAGGAATGTTCTTATCTATCGGATATAACACCTTGGTGTTCTCACATTTTTTTTTTTTTTGGACTTCATTTTCCAGTTGTTGCTTTGATTCATTCCACAGGGTGTTCGAGGACTTGAAGGCACAGCAGGACCCCCAGGACCCCCAGGACCACGGGTAAGGGGTTCCAATTATGCGCAATATAACTTTGCCACTCCAAAATCTTGGTGACAGAAATAGGTTGAGTTGTTCTGCCTCCTTTCAGTTGCCTTCATTGCCCTTGGCTAAGTCTTTGGTATGGAACATTGATGTTCTGCAACTTCTGTGGACATTCTGAAGAACCTTGACGTTCTTCAGCCATTTGACAAGACCTAGAAAGGCACCTGTTCCCAAATCCTGGGACATCTTCTGAAAGCCATGTTTACCTGCAGAAGTGGCACCAAAGTAATACTCTTTTTCCTTAAGCAATTTCTTTTCTTTTCATCTGAACAGTTGGGGCAACAATTTTTGGACTTGAGGTAGGGATAGGAAGACCAATTTAGGAGATTTTGCTATCAGAATGATGAAGCCTTGTTTAAAGATCTCATTTGTAGCATTTTGGGGGTTGTTATGCCGTGTTCCAGGTTTCCTCTTCAGAGGATTTTGCTTTTCGGCAAGGCAAGGGCAACTGGTGTCTTACTAGATCTTGAGGGGATTTCCACTTACCTCCCTTAATCAAGATCTAAGATGATCGTGATCTAAGAAATGGATCCTTCAGCTAATCCAGATTTATTAGATCCGGATCTAAGGAGGTACCCGATGCGTCTCCACAGGCAATGGGTGCTAGGCATGTTTGCAGTGGAAATGTCAAAGCACCCATGTGGCGATTCTGACTCTACTCCCGTTGGGCCCGTCCATCACCCATGTTTTTTTTTTTGGGGGGGGGGGTGATACACCAGGGAGGGGGGACTCCAGAGACACTCCAGAGAATCTTCAAAGATTCTCTGGAGCCACTCTGGAAAATCTTCGAATACACCTGTCCAAATTTCAAAGCATTCCCAGCCATCCATTCGACATTCATTTTCCCCTTTGCCTCTTTCTGAAGTGAAATCACTGTAGATTCAGTGCCAAGAGTCAAAGCCAAGCATCACAACCAAATGTAGCAAAATACCTGACTTTTTCCATAGCAGAATAGATTGATTCGTGGCTTAGTTCCACAGTCTCTCTTTAATAACCCATCACCATAAATGTGTTTTTCACATCCTATTTTTAATCCTATGAGATAGGTTAGTTTGAGAGGAGGAGGATCCAGAAAGTAGAAAGGGGAAGAAGGGGAAGAAGTCAAACTGAAGGAAGAAGGAAATAACAGCAGGAGAGAGAGAGAAATTAATCACGGACAGTGAAACCAGAATGTAAGAGAAGCCCTGCTGGATCAAGGCATGGACCACTTACTCCAACATCTTGTCTCAAACTCTGGCCCACCAATTGTTTCTGAGCATCTCAAGCAGAAGACAAAGGCAAAGTCTTCACCTGTCCTCAACTCCCTGCAAATGTCCTCAAGAGACATCCTGATTGTGTCTCCAACCTGGAGGCAGTACAAAGAAAAGGAAGAAAAAGTTGATGGAAAGGAACTGTGTGTAATATGCATAGAGCGGTGATGGCCAACCTATGACACGTGTGTCACAAGTGACACACCAAGCCCTTTTGGGTGACACACATGGCCGCCCTGGCACCTGGGCGTGTGAAGCTTGCTTGTTCTTGAAGTGTATGAAATACCAACTTTCAATTAAAGATTTAGCAACAAAAGTCACTAATGTAAAGAATTATTTGTTTTTGCTTTTAATAAAATACATATATCAAAAATATAACTTTTTTACTAGAGCCACATATATCACAAAATTATGGATATTTCTAGGTTTTCTTGCAAATTTTGACACACCAAGCTCAAAAGGTTTGCCGTCACTGGCATAGAGGTTAGATCTGCCTCCTTCTGCATAAGAAGCCATTAAAAAGACCCTGCAGTTCCACTCTTGGATATGCAACTCTGAGGTGCTATCCTGCCTTTAAATTGTGATGTTAATTGGAAGTGAAGTGAGCAGAAGCCATGCACTATATACTCTTAATGTTATTTTCCTAACAGTCGGGGACACTGACATGGACCCAGAGGCAAATTCCCAGTTCCTAATGTTTAGGCAGACTAACCTAGCTGTTCTTTCTCTAGTAGTGGTGTCTTTCTGTCGTCTGGTACCTCTCCATTCCTGTCTGCAGGGTTTCCAAGGTGTAGCAGGAGCACAAGGCAGTCCTGGGGAGAGAGGCACCCCTGGAGAAGTTGGACCTACAGTAAGTCTGTTTTCCCCTTTCTTAATTGCACTGCCAAGGTGCCGTGGAGCAGAAGTTACTCAGTTACTCTTGAGAACATGACCATAATCCATCTAGTCCAGTGGTTCTACACCTGGGGGTCGGGACCCCTTTGGGGGTCGAATTACCCTTTCAGAGGGGTCGCGACGAGTCTCCCACTGCCCTTCCCTCCCACCTCCCAGCAGTTCCGCTCCTGTGGTTGGGGGTCCCCACAACATGAGGAACTCCATTAAGGGGTCGCGGCATTAGGAAGGTTGAGAACCGCTGATCTAGTCCAACATCTGCCTCACACAATGGCCCACCAACTGCTTCTGGGTATCTCAAGCTGAAGGCAAGGACAAAACCTTCACGTGCTCCTGACTCCCTGCAAATGGCCTTTAGAGGAATCCTGCCGGTCCCTCCAACATGGAGGCAGCACCTAGACATTCATTCTAGTAGCCAAGATACAAATGTCTTCCATTAATTTATTTATGTGTACATAACGGGAGCCCTGTTGGATCAGGCCACAGGCGGTCTAGTTCAGCATCTTATTTCACATGGTGACCCACCGATTCCTTCTGGGCATCTCCAAGAGGTGATAAAGGCAAAACCTTCATCTGTTCTCAACACCTTGTAAATGGCCTTTAGTGGGATCCTGCCTATTCTAGAAGCCATGATAGGGATGTGCTTGAATATTAAAAATATTTGTTATTCGGACGAATTCAGACATTCATATATGAATTGATTTTTTTTTAGTATTCGTACAAATACACATATTTTGAGTGATTTGTATGAATAATTCAGACATTCGTACCTGTACGTATCCATAAACATCAATACGATGCGTATGAGATTCGTATCATTGGATATGTATCGAATCTTTGAACGAACAGATACAAATATATTCATATCTGTTCGAATGTCCAGACATTCATTTTTTTTATTTTATTCATACAAATTTGGATATTTGAATATTCAATTCAAATAGAATTGAATGTCAAAAATTGCATTCGGGCACACTCCTAATGATAAACCTGTCCTCCACAATTTGTCTAATTCTTTCTAAAAGCTATCCAGGCTGGTTGCTGTCACCACCTTATCTGATAGTAAATTCCATAGACTGATGGCTCTGTGAGTTTTAATTCTCCTCCCCATCAGCTTCATAGAATGTCCCCTGGTTCTATTGGTATGCAATAGAGAAAATAACCTCTATCCATCTTTCTAAATCATGCATAATTTTATATATTTGTCAGGTCTTCTCTTAAAGGCCACCTTTCAGGGCTGAAAAGGCACAGACGTTGTAGCCTGATTTTTTAAGAAAGGTGTTCCAGCCCATTGATCATCCTGGTTGCCATTTTCTAGTTCTACAATATTCTTTCTGAGGTGTGGTGACCAGAATTGTGCACAACATTCCAAATGTGGCCTCACCATAGATTTATCATGATGTTTCCTGGATTGACACATCCATTGAGCTGGTTACCAGAACCCAAAAATCCCTTTCTTGGGCTGTCACAAAAAGCTCAGCCCCGATCAGTTTATAGTAGGGGTGTGCATGAATGCAATTTTTGGGATTCGATTCAACTCAAATACCCCCAAATTTGAATGTATTCACATTTGATTTGATTCAAATAGATTCGTTTGAATTTTTTATTTGAATTTGTACATACAGATGTCAACAACATTCAAATGTTTCCATACGCATCATTATGCATCCCATACACATCCGTACACATCCTGTATTTATCCCGTATGCGTCCCATTCTTGTCCCGTACGAATCCGTACAAATGTGTACGGATGCAGGGAAGATGTGTACATGCAAGTATGGGTGTTTTTCCATTGACAGAAAGTACCCATTTTTGCACTCACTAAGGACCCATTTGGGTGTGAGCCGGATGACCTCATTTCCACCACGGCACCCATTTGGGGCCCAATTGTTTCCACTGCCGCTGGGGAAATCGAAATCAAATGGGTACTTTCTGGCCTTTAATCTGGATTTTCTGTTAGATCTACAATGGGGTTTTCTGCCAGAAAACCCGGATTAAAGAGAGACTATTTTCACTAGAAACAGGCAATGGGGTCTAGAGGAGGCTAGGGGGAGGGGCACCCATGGGGGGGAAGCCCCAAAACCTAGGCTTCGAAGTTATTTTGAAGTTACTTCGAAGTTGCCTTCAGAGATTAGCAAAGGCTCTGAAGACAAACCTCCCTCTGCGAACAAGGAGGACTGTTACCTTCAGGCATGGAAAGAGGTGCATATTAATGAGGCTGACGCATCCCTGCTCACAAGGAGCTAATTAATATGCAGGTTCTCACAAGGGGTTTGTCTTCGGAGCCTTTGCTAATCTCTGAAGTTGCCTTCAGAGGGACTTCAGAGCCTTTGCTAACCTCCAAAGGCAACTTCGGAGGGACTTTGGAGATTGCACCCCCTGTCCCCCAAAACACCTGGGGTGACCTTGTGGGTCAATCTGGATTTATAATGGGTGCTCCGGTATTTCCACAGCAGGGAGGCTAGCACCCATTGCTATTGGGTGCTAGACCACCCATGGAAACACATTGGGTACTTCCCTTAATCTGGATCTACTAGATCCGGATTAAGGGAAGTACCCATTCCTTAGATCCAGATCTTCTTAGATCCAGATTAAAGGAGCGCAGTGGAATAACACCCATAGTATCTTGTGCGTACCCATACACATATGAGTGTCCAAATAATTCAAATGAATAGATTTGAAAATCCAAAATTCATTTGAATGTTTAAATTTGAATTTGCAGACATTCAGTTCAAATTCAAACGTCCAAATTCAAAAGAATTCAATTGAATTTTGAATGTTTTGGATATTCATGCACATCCCTAGTTTATAGGCGCTATTGGGTTCCTTGACCCAATGTTCATTACTTTGCTCTTGCTAACTGCATGCAGCTTGTCAGTCCCTATTCCAGAATATAATTCATAAGAAGACCAAGTGCAGAAAGAACTGAAAAAAATCAAACCTTGAGAACTTTCTACAGCAGAATACTATAAACCTGAGAAATGAACAGTCTCTACGATAACAGTTGTTGAAATTACCAGCTCACGCTTGTAAAATGAATATGTAAGAATGCTTTTCACTTTGTTTTCTTCTCTAGGGGCTGCCTGGTCCTAAAGGAGAAAGAGGAGAGAAGGTAAGTCCCTTGACGTTCCTTTTAATGCTTGATGTTCTTTGCTTGTGTTTCAAAGTATTGTTGAGTTGTAGGAGATATTGATCCAGATGGATTACGTGTCTGACATGAGCAAATACCTGCTGTCGCCATGCTGAACTGATAGAGTTCCTGCTGCTATACCAAGACCAGAAGTGATAGGAACACTGGTAATTCTTTGGAGCCATGTACATATTTATTTCACTTTCTGTAATACAGAATCGTAGAATTATAGAGTTGGAAGGGACCTCTAGGGTCATTGAGTCCAACCCCTGTTCCATGCAGGATTTCCTAAACCATCTCAGACAGATCTATGTCCAGCATCTGCTTGAAGACCTCCAGCGAAGAAGAGCTCACTACCTCCCATGGCAACCTATTCCATTAACTGATAGCCTTCACTGTCAGGAAGTTTTTTCTAATATCTAATCTGTATTGACTCCCTTGAGGTTTCATACCATTGTTTTTAGTCCTCCCATCTTGTGCAAGTGAGAATAGGGACGATCCCTCTGCACTATGACAGCCCTTCAGATACTTGAAGACCATGATCATGTCTCCTCTCAGTCTTCTCTTCTGTAGGCTAAACATTCCTAGAACCTTCAACTGTTCCTTGTAGGACATAATTTCCAGACAACACACCATTTTGGTAGCCCTCCTTTGAACTTGCTCTCATTTGTCAATGTCTTTTTTAAGTTGGGGTGCCAGAACTGGACACAGTACTCTAGATGATGTCTGACCATGGTAGTGTAAAGAAGAATAATTACTTCTCATGATCTAGACTCTATGCTCCTTTTGATGCATCCTAGAATGGCATTTGCCTATCAGTAGGCAGCTTCTTTCTCTGTATCTAATTATCCAAAGTTTTCTAAAACTTTATAGGACAATTCAAAGGTGAGACTGGAAATGTCTGATTTACCTAAGTGTCACAGCAGGGGCATAACTAGATGGATTGGGGTCCTTTCAAAGCAAGAAAAATTGCCATAGTAAATAAATTCCAACTGACACCTAATCAATTACTCCTAAAGTTCCCCCCTTGGTTTCATGAACTCATGGCAAAAAGTTGGGCTTACTATGGTAGCAGTGCCCCTGGATCACAGGACTGTCTTGGGATCCTTAAAAGTATTTTTGCAAACTAAACTTCATGAGTTTAGCATGAATGTTTTTTTTCAAACTCTTAGAGCAGGGACACCCAGCTGTGGCATTGCAGATGACCCTATACTACATCTCCCATCATTCTAGACCAGCTGGCGCAGCCTGATGGGAACTGTAGTTCAGGAAAATCAAGGGGTACAGTTAAGCAACAATGTATTAAGAGCTTCCCATACTGAAAGGCTGTAATCCAAACTAGTGGTTCTTGACTGGTAAAATCAACTGGTTTGTACCATAGGTAGGTGTAGTCTGCAACAGTGCTTCCTGCATGACCACACTGGCCCAGAAAAGTCCAGGTACCAGGCTCAAAGCTTGCATAAGATTTGGGGGCAGACTCCAATGGTTCTGCAGGGTTAGGAATGAACTTCCTGGCCTCAGAACCTCCAGGGAACCCATTTTGGCAAGGTACTTTGGTGTGCAGCTGAAATGGGTCTTCTGACCCCTGATCCAAAACTCAGTGTTCTGGATCAGGGTCTGCTAGGGCACTGATAGAACTCAATGTGGAGGTCTACTGTGGTCCGAATCAAGGGCTCCTTGATCTGGGCCACTCTGCATGCTGTGTGGATGTGCTGTACTAACATTGGGTGGGCATCCCATATTCCACACTAATGTGCAAAAGAGAAACCCATTCTGACTAAGAGGCAACGCAGAAAGGTCCTTAGAACTTAAATGGCTTTTTGATGTGATTGTTCAATTCATTAAATAGGTTTTCACATTTACTAAGTTGGTGGTTCCGGAAAAGAAAATGGCTTACAAAATTGCAGATGTGGTTGCTGTTCCACAAACGTTGTTAAAGATGCCTAAAGAAGTCCAATATCCAATACGAATCTGCCTCCTTTTCATTATTTTTTTCAATAGTTTTCATTCTTCCTGCTTTAATTATGCGAGCACTAAAATGCTGGTGTTTGAGACGGGGGGAGAGGAACCCGGAAATAAGATCTTTCCCCAACTACACTTAATAACATAAGAAGATAAGAGAAGCCCTGCTGGATCAGGCCACAGCCCATCTAGTCCAGCGTTCTAACGCACATGGTGACCCACCAAATGCTCATAAGCATCTCAAGAAGTGACAAGGCCAAACCTTATTCCTGCTTTCAAATCCCAACAAATGGCCTTAGAAGCATCCTGCTTCCCTCCCACCCCAGCCTGAAAGATGTACTTAGGCATCCATTCTAGTAGCCACTGATACATCTATCGTCCATAAATTTGTCTAACCCTACCTTAAAGCCATCTAGGATGGTAGCTGTTGCCACCTCTTCTGGCAGCGAATTCCATAAACCAATGACCCTCTGGATGAAGAAATACTTCCCCTTGTCGGATCCAACTCTCCTACCCATCAGCTTCACAGATGCCCCCTGGTCCTAGTGTTGTGTGATAGAGAAAAGAAATTTTCTCTATCCACCTTTTCTATACCGTGCATAATTTTATATACTTCATTCAAGTCCCCTCTTAAATGCCGTCTCTTCAGACTGAAGAGGCCTAGACGTTGCAGCCTGGTTTCGTAAGGGATTTTGTTCCAGCCCCTTAATCATTCCGGTTGCCCTTTTTTGCCCGTTATAAGCTGTTCTAGGGTGTCTTGAACTTCCCATGAGTATTTTGAATGACTCATGAGTTCTAAGTTTTACTAGCAAAAGATTAGCTAACAGTGCAGCAGTTAACAAAACCAAGTGCAGGATGTTCCTTACACAGACGTCTGACTTTTCTGCTTCTTTTAAAACCCGTATTGCACTCCTGCTAGGTTTTTCATAACTGAGGATTTTGTCATATGATAACTTTTTTTTCATTTATATATCCTGGGCACCTTGCCCAGCCTTTGTTTAATTTAGTGTGCAGATCGTCTATCAATCCAGACATCAGCATCAGAAATCGTATTGTTTGATACAAGTCTCAATTTTCATTTCATTATGAGCTTTTATGGATAATGACAATGTCAATTTTCAAGCTGTTTCCTGCATTTTGATTGCTTTATTACCTACCTCTAGTGGGTGTTAGTGGGTGTAGATAAACAACTACAGCGATACAACTTCTAACAGAGATTAGTTGTTCAGGCACAAAGGAATAATAAAGCTTTATAAAATATTCACAAAATAATACTTTTTAACTGCAATATTTGGGCATATTCATCTTAAGCATTAGGCTTCTGCCTGAATGCTTCTTGAAGGATCAATGTGTGAACTTAATTGTAATAAGATTTACTGTTGCCTTGAGAAGTTTGTTAATATGGGATTCTCATGGCAGTGAGGCACTGAATGGGAAGATTACTGATGTTCAAAGTTAATGGTTTTTGTATGCCAAAGCACTCGTGTGAATAGAGATTTTCTTTTCTTAAATGAAGCCTTGTAGAATGGGGACTGACCCATTCTTGTGGTTAGAATGCTGGACTCATATTGTCTAGTCACTGGGTTTGATTCCACACTCCTCCACAAAGCTAGCTGGGTGGCCTTGAGCTAGTCACAGCTCTCTTTCTGAGCTCTCACAGCCCCACCTACCTCACAGAAGGTCTGTGGTGGGAAGAAGAGCAGAAGGTTTGTCAGCCACTTTCAGTGGGGTAGAAAAGCCAAATCTTCTCCTTCTACTCCTCTTCTGGACCCTCTCTTGGACATGGTAAAATGAAAGAGATAGGCCCCCACTTCCTCCCCATCTGCATTAGGTTGGAATGAGGTCCTGTCAAGGTGTCCAATATGGCCACCTATACCTGGACACCAGTAGACCTGGGAGGGGGGCTAGACCAGCTCAGGAAGGCATGCAGAAGGGAACATCTGGTGGGGGCATTTCTCATGTTCTTCATGCAGTTGCTGAACTGAGTCCACTGGTTCTGTTTCTGGAATGCTCCTGCAGAACACCCCATCCGCCTTCTGTTTTGGATGACTCTTTCCTTCTCTCTCTCCCTGTTTAGGGTGAAGCGCAGTCCCTATCTACAATCTACCATCTTGTTAATCAAGCCTGTGAGCGGCTGATTCAGTGTAAGTGCAGACTTCGCCATCCCCCAGAACAATTTCCCAGGGCAGCCACGGCAATATCAGCTACCTTCTGCCATCATGCTGTGGGCTTTCCCAGACTCAGTTTAGCTGTCTAAGGGCAGAGCCAGTTCATAGAATGTGTGGATGATTCCAGGGCCCCCCAGAAACAAAGGATTTGACTGGCTGAGAATTTGGTACCTAGTTATTGTTGCACTCTGCATACCTTTGGTCCAATCTTGATGAAAAAAAGGGGGCCCATCTTGCTTGATCTCCCCTTGACCCTTCTGGCCTAGCTATGTCCTTGGGTAAATCTGCACTGGTGCTTAGTTCAGCTCCAGAAGAATTCTGCAGGTGTCTTTTCTGCATGTTAACATGGAATATGGGAGGCCCCAACCAGTGCCTTTATACTGTGTCCTCAGGCACTCAGATGCAGGTCAGACGCTTCTAGAATATCTACATGGCTCAAATAGAAGGATAACAACTAACAAAAGTCAACATGACTTACTTCCACTAGTGTTTGTTGCAGATGGTAGCACCTTTCACGAGCCGTAATGGTTTTAGGTGATAGTCACCTTTGGGTGGACTCAGCCTCCACCTCTTCCCCTGATATGCTCTGGGGTTGGAGTAGCCTCACAGGCAGCATCTCCAAGAGGTAACAGAATGGTTGCTCCATAGCATCCCTCTCAAAAAGTCACTCATGGGACTCTTTTGCGTTTGACAAACTCAGTATGAAATTGCAAGAACTGGATGTTTTAGGTCATCCCAAGGACATGTGGTGAAGCTGAGGTTGATGGCACCTGGGGACCAAAGGTCTGGAGGGTTCTAGATTAACTAAGATCTTGTCCAGACAGAGGAAATATGGTGCCATTACATCGCTGTTATGGTGGGGTTGTCTCATGTTTCTGAGGGAACCCCACCATAGTCTGACTCTTTTCCCCTCAAAAAGTGGTAAAAACTAGGGGTGCACATGAATCTTTTTGTGTATTCGATTTGTAACAAACCAAATGCAAGAAATTTGGTATTCATTTGAATAAATCCCTTCAAATGTGGTAGGATTCAAATTCAGTAAGAATATTCCATATGAATTCGACACTAATGTTAGATACAAATCCCATATGAATCCCATACGAAGCTTCATACAAATGTATCAAAACATTTGATACATTGATTGATACATCAATCTTTGAATGTGCCAACATTCAATTGGAACTCAAATGTCCAAATTTGGCCAAATGTGTATGAATTTCAAGTGTTACAAATATTCATGCACCTCCCCTAATAAAAACTATTGGTGGAGAACCCAGCACTGCTAGGCGGTTTTCCAGCAATATCACTTTTTACTTACCTTCTGGATGATGCATGAAGCAGAGTGCATCCTGGGAAACAGAAAGGATTGTAATGGCAGAAGGACTGTGAGCCAGTTGGGCCCCAAATATCTAAAGGAGCGTCTTCTCCCATATCGACCTGCCTGTGCCTTAAGATCTGGAGGGGAGGCCTTCCTAGTTGTTCCACCGCCTTCAGAAGTGAAGCTGGTGGGCACCTGGGAAAGGGCCTTCTCAGTAATGGCCCCCAGGCTGTGGAACAGTTTCCCCCTTGAAGTGTGTCAGGCTCCTTCTCTGCTTAGGTTCAGGAAGGTGGTGAAGATGCACCTCTTCACTGAGGCCTTCAGCTAAATGTTGCTTATGTTTACCCCCCACTGCAAACAGTACTCTTTTAACTGATATTGTGCTATTTTTTAACATGTTCGTTTTAAATTTTAATATTGTTTCTTTTGATATGCTGGATTTAAAAGTTGTTACCCGCCCTGAGACCTTCAGGCACAGGACAGGATATAAATATAAATAAAATAAATAGTGGTTAGGGGGGCAGAATCTTATCTGGGAATACCGGGTTCAATTCTGCCTTCCCCCATGAAGCCAGCTGGGTGTCCTTAGGCTAGTCACAGTTCTCTTCTCAGCACTCACAGCCCCACCTACCTAACAGGGTGTTCTGTTGTGAGAAGAACAAAAGGTTTGTCAGCCACTTTGAGTCCCCTTAAATGGCTGAGAAAAGTGGGGTAGAAAAGGCAACTCTTCTTCTTCTAATACAGACAACTTCATCTTCTTCTTTCCTCAGCTCATGTGTTGAAGTTTGACTCATTCATTCATGAGCATTCACGGAAGCCTGTTCCTATATGGGAGGAAAAACTGAAAGTTGGGGAACCTGGACCACCGGGTATCCCTGGCCCCCCTGGGATGAAAGGAGAAAGAGGAGAAGTTGGCATGCCTGGCCAGCCCGGCCGAGATGGATACCCAGGAGAAAGAGGTACAAAAAGGGGGCTTTACTGGCAATCTTTCATCCAGGCTCTCTGGTTCCTATCATCACAGCATACAGAGCAAAACTCATCCCAATGCTGACTTATGGGGCAGAAATTTGGTGGTTCTCAAACATCTCTCAGTTAGAACAAACCCAGACCCACTTTTTAAGATGAATGCTAGGTATCAGCAATACCATACCAGCCCCTGCTGTTAGAGCAGAACTTGGAATTCAAGCTATCCAGTGCTCCATTAATATCAAAATATTTAACTTTTGGATACGCTTAGTCTCCATGCCGGGAAACAGATTACCAAGAATGTGCTTGGAAGAGCAATATAGGAATGAGAATACATGGGTCCATAAAATACATGGTGAAATTTCCCGCTGTGGTCCGTCCTTGCAAACGCTAGGACATACTAGCCAGATAGCAAAAGAGTGTTTTAAGCAGCGAGTGAAGGACATCAGTGCACAAAATGATATTGCGAGCCTCTCCAACATAAAATCATTAAAATGGTTGGTGCGAACGAAATCTATTTTCTGAATTGAAAAATACCTGGTTTATAAAATACTACACCCGTTAAGACAACAATTCACTTATGCACAATTTGAATTAACTGATTCTATGATGAAGTACGGTAGATACCATCAGATACGCTATGAAGATAGACTGTGGGGCATCAGAGGTTGAAAATCAATCACACATTTTGTTTACCTGCCCCCTCTATTCCCAAATAAGAACAACATGTCTGGATCCCCTGCTGTAAATATGGCTTCCTGGAACACAGAGCATAAAGTGAACTACCTTTTGCAGGGACAAAATACTCAGGCAACATACAAGGTAGCTTTGTACTTGGTTAAGGCAGCCCGACTCTGGAAACTTTTTTATTGAGCTTAATGGAGTGCCTTGTAAGAGTGATGAGGATAAGTAATGATGATATATACACAGACCCAATTTTATTCTTGTATGGTTTTATCTTTGTATACTTAATATTTGATATGGTCAGGTGGCTAATCAATAAAGTTTATTCATTCCATAGTGGCAATCTTTGCATGACTCCAAGATCTATTAAATGATGTCATGCTCCAACGTTTCACTTCTTTGACGTCCATATCAGGAACTGTGCAGAAATTTCATCAATATTCGTCTTTCTAGGTTGTAGGCACAGGTTTTGACAAGTTCATATTTTTTAAAAAGCAACCTCAATTATTGTCCTGTTGGGGTTTTAATTTGACCTGGGAGAGAATTCCCACCTCCCATCCCATTTCCTAGGTAGCAGCAACCTTGCAGTGGGAAGAGGCTCAGAGAAGACAGGAAGCAGAGAAGATGCCAAGGACATTATGTAGTAGTTCAGATGGCAAGGCTTTGCAATTAACTGCTGGAAAGGCTACTCATGTTATTGCTGTTGGCATCCTCTGTCTTGAACGCTTCCATGGTGGAGCGGAGATTGAAACTGAGGGACTCCTGGGTAGGGGTATGAATGCAATTGTATGAATGCAATTTTTGGGATTCGATTCAATTTGAATTGAATTCCCAAAAAATCAATTCGATTCAAATCTTTTAAATTCAAATTAAAACAAACTTGATCCAAATTAAGCAAATTCAAATCTATTGGTTTGAATTTTCTGTTTGAATTTCTGCTTACAACATTTGTAGATACTGTAAGCAATCCATTCTCAGTCCATACAGATCCATTCAAACACGTACAGATGCGGTAGAGATGCGTAAAGGCATCTACGAATGTTGTCGAAAATTCAAATTGAAAATTCAAAGAAATAGCTCCAAAATTCAAAATTCAAATTGAATCTTTAATTCAAATTTATGGACGTCCAATTTGAATTCAAATGTTGAAATTCAGCAAATTCGATCTAATTTTGGGTGTTTTTCCACTGTCAGAAAGTATCCATTTTTGCACCCATTAAGGATCCATTTGGGTGAGAGCCAGATGACCCCATTTCCACCACGGCACCCATTTGGGACACATTTCTTTCCACCGAGGCTGGGGAAATCCAGATCATAATGGTACATCTCAGCCTTTAATCCAGATTTTCTGTAGACCCCATTAATGGGGTCTACAATGGGGTCTTCAGCCAGAAAAACTGAATTAAAGGGAGCCTGTTTCCACAAGAAACAGGTAATGGGGTCTAGAGGAGGCTAGGGGGAGGGGATGCACCCATGGGGGGGGAGAGCCCTGAAATCCCAGCTTCGAAGTGATTTCGGAGTCATTTCGAAATCATTCCGAAATGACTTCGCACTCCAAAGAGATTGGCAAACAATTCGGAGAGGCTCCGGAGCTGTCAGCGCGGTCCGTTTGCTATTAGTGCAGACCACGTGGACTTCTCTCCAAAATTCCTCCGAAGTGATCAGCAAAGACTTCGGATTTTCGCCACCGGTCTCTCCAAAGATCAACACAGACTTCGGAGGCACTGCGAAGTGATTTCCTGCTGACATCACGGGCGCTCCAGGGCTGTCTTGCTCTGACTTCGGAGACATTCCGAAGGGACTCTGGAGTGGCTTTGAAGTCTGTGCTGGTCTCTTCCGACGGACTTCAAAGAGTGCACCCCCCTGTCTCCCGAAACACCTGGGGTGATGGACAGACCCCTTGGGGGTCGATCTGGATTCCCCACATGGGTGCAAAGGTGTTTCCTCGGCAGGGAGGTTAGCACTCATTGCTAATGGGTGCTACACCTCCCGTGGAAACACATTGGGTGCTTCCCTTAATCCAGATCTACTAGGTCTGGATCTTCTTAGATCCGGATCTAA
This sequence comes from Aspidoscelis marmoratus, assembly GCA_014337955.1. Taxonomy (NCBI): domain Eukaryota; kingdom Metazoa; phylum Chordata; class Lepidosauria; order Squamata; family Teiidae; genus Aspidoscelis; species Aspidoscelis marmoratus. Next base: position 7,368,527 of record MTQE01002217.1, read on the forward strand.
AGAGCACGGTGGAAAAACACGCTTTGAATACCTTTGAATATTTGTGCGCACGCCTACTCCTGGGTTCTATCCTACAGCTCTTAACCACTGCGCCACTGGAGGGCAATGTTACAGCAGGAAACATGTATTCCCCTGGGACAATTACAAAGCCTGTAATCCAGTAGATTTCCAAGTTTCAGTTGTGGCACAGCGGCACTCTTCGAAATCTCAAGTGGCAAAGGCAGGGAAGCAACCTCAAAGGCGTGACACCAACATTTTAGCTTTAATTTATGGATAGATGAGAGATAATTACCAAAATCAGGCTCCACATTTTTAATCAGGGCAGCAGACAACCAAATCCAATTTCCGCAGCTTCCTTCATCCAGGGCATATTGTTTTGTGCTGCCATCCAACGATGATTTTGAAATAAATGCAGGAACACTATCATCTGGGCTCACTGGAAGATCTGGAGATCCTGTGGCGATACTTGGAGCATGTCTTTCACATACAACAGCGCTTCTATTCACAACTCATGGTGCAGAATGTAATGAATTTCAGCTGTTCCACTCATAGCTTGCTCTGGAATTCTTTCTCGCTTTCTCTAACCTAGCATTGATGAATAGCAAGATGTCACTCAGAAAGTGTATGTTGTTTATCTGAAGTTTGATTCGAGATGTACTCATTTCTATAGGGGTTGAGAAGCTGAAAGATGAATCAAGAATGTTCAAGAACAAGAGTGTGATATTCCATTATTAAGCTGATTTTCAGCATGTCCATGGCTACAGATAGGTCATTTTCTGGTGAAGTTTGGACTTATGGTGTCTGTTTCTCACTGCAGGGGTGAAGGACCTATTAAGATAGCCCATCATTGGAGACTAATGGAATCTGATGGATCCTGATTTGGGATGTGTGTGAATATTCATAACATTCATTATTTGTATGAGTTTATATCAATTCAGATATTCCTACATGAATCAAATGTTACAATATTCGTACGCTGACATTCGTATGAATGCAAATGTTTCCGGACATTCGTACAAATAGTTTGGACATTCGTTAAACTGGGGAGGTGGGAAAGTGGCTGCTCCAGTCACATCTGCAATGGATCTAGAGTGCATTTGATATGGACTGAGAGCATATTAAAAGTGGATTCAGCTCAGATTTGATTCTTTCAGAGCGGATTTGTTATGGGCTATGTATCAGATACGTATTTGGTCAATCAGACACAGATTCGCTTGTATCGGATATTCGTATGAATTTGTACAAATACATTCATATCAAATAGAATCCTGCCACATTCAAAGGGGATCTATTCGAATGAATATTAATTTTCTAACATTCGATTCATTATGAACCAAATGCCAAAAATCCCATTTGTGCATATCTCTAGTGTGGATGCTCCATCTCGGAGCTCACCCTACATCAGTGACCGAGCCAAGTGCGAATTGGCCCTAGAACTCTTGGTATGCTCAATGCCCTCAGCAACCCTGTAGAACTCATGTGCCCCTTACTAAGGCAGGGAACTGTGCATTAAGTGGAAGGGCCAATGGCTAGAGTGTGGATGGAGTATATTCCAATGTGATACTTGACTGAACATGGGTAAAAGCACATTATCGTGCCTATCACATGATGATGGTTGCAGCAGAGAAGGCTTACTTCAATTTGATGTGGGCTAGTTTGGTCTAGTGGCTAGGGAGCCGGACTCTTATCTGGGAATACCAGGTTTGATTCTGAACTCCTCCATGAAGCCAGTTGAGTGACCTTGGGTGAACCACAGCTCTTCTTGCAGTCCCGCTGACTTCACAGGGCCTGTTGTGGGGAGAAGAACAGATTTTTTGTCAGCTGCTTTGAGTCCCCTTAAGAATGAGAAAAGCGGGATATAAAAGCCAACCCTCCTACTCCATGAAGCCAGCTGGGATAGCCACAGCTCTCTTCTGAGCTCTCACAGCCACACCCACCTCACAGGGTGTCTGTTGTGGGTAGAAGAACAGATGGTTTGCCAGCCACTTTGAGTCCCTTTAAATGGGTGAGAAAAGCGGGGTAGAAAAGCCAACTCTCCTCCTCCTCCTCCTCCTCCTCTTCTTCTTCAATTCTGTTGCATCCTCAAGTGGACACGCAGCACAGCAGGGGAGAGGGTGATTTCTGTCTGAAGCAAGGGTGATTTGTTTATTTATTTCCTACAGTCACCACTTTTTGGAGCGTAGACGGTAGGAGAATGAAAGTCTCCCATGGGGCCACTGAATGTAGTCTGGCTACCTTTGGTATAATCAAAACTAAACTAGATAAATCTATGCTAATTTGATTTGATTAGCTTCCCTGGCTCTTGTGAAGTCTTCCATGGAAACATCAATACCTTGGAATGCTGCAGCATACAGATACCGTAGCCCTAAAGGATAGAGGGAGGGAAGGCTGACTTCATACTGTGAGCTCTTGCCTAGCTCATGTTTTGTTGTTGTTGTTTTTAAAAAGTTGTTTCCTTGGCCCTTAGGGTTTGGTGTTCTTTTAATGCAGTCAGGAGTGATGCGTGGAAAGGCTTATCACCAGACTCAGCAGGCGAATGTACATTTGCTGGTCTTATTTTTGGTCCGGCTCTTTTCTCAGCTTCACAGACAACACTGGCTTATCTCCTTGCCCTCTTGGCCCAAAGCTAAAAGCTGTCTTGTTTTGTAGGGAGGAGGCATTACCACCACCTTTGTTCTGTTTCAAATGCCTCCTCATTCTGGCAGCTCTTTGGGTTTTAATGCAAGGATTAAGCTCCCATCTGTTCAAGGACCCCCTTTAGATACTGCTCCAGAACAGTGAGAGAGGCGTTATCATTAGAGCTAAAGAGAATGGGTTCAGTGTGAGAGACGGAGCAGGGGGAAACGGGGAGCACAGAGGGATATTTAAGCTTCCTCCTTTTGTGATGGCGTCCTTTCTGCTTATTTCGGCAAGAGTCAAAGTTGGTGGTTTAATTGGCAGTTTTCAGGAAGGACATTGCGTGGCAACCTGATTCTGTCAACCTGCTTCTCCCCAGTCTTATATTTTAGCGTCTCTTGCTGCCGCTACTTGGAGAAACACCTGATGCTTTGGCAGGGAGTATCTCCAGCTGAGCCCGGGCACAGGGAAGGCAGTTCGGTCTCTAGTTGGCCTTATTGAAGGTATAATTCTACCTGAAACACAGATGGGGACAATGAGGTTGACAATGCATCAGAGGGGCATCTAGACTGCGGCTGATTGTAAGAGATGCCTGCAATGGGATCTCCTGCCTGGTAGTGCCCATGCTTTGGAATGGTCTCCCCTGATGCTTGTTCATCAAGCATTCCCAGTTTGTTTCCTGACTCCACCCAGTTTTTGATTACTGTTCTAATAAATGTTTTTAACCTTTGATGTCTCTGCACATATCTGGTCTGGATTGTTCCAACAAGACTGCTATGGTCCAGCAGGGGTTAACTGCACTGGAACAAACTGTCTACATTAGGGATGTCCAGCAAGATAGTTAGCAGCACTTGGAGACTAACAGGAGAAGGTTGGTGGCATGAGCTTTCGTAGACACGTCTACTTCTTCAGATGCATATGAGAAGACTAACAGGAGAAGGGTTGGTGGCATGAGCTTTTCTAGACATATCTACTTCTTCAGATGCTAGGGGGCCCATCTGAAGAAGTAGACGTGTCTACGAAAGCTCATGCCACCAACCCTTCTCCTGTTAATCCCCAAGTGCTACTAACTACCTTGCAGGACCAAATTAGCCTAACACGGCTATTTCTCTGATACTGACCTACATTAGGGATGTGCATGAATATTCATAACATTTGTTATTCAGACAAATTCAGATGAATTTGGACATTTGGACATGAATCAAATGTCACAGCATTCATACATTAACATTCGTACAAAAACGAATGTTTTGGAACATTCATAAGAATAGTTCAGACATTCATTAAACTGGGGATACATATAGGATATGTATCGATATATATGCATTCATATAGGATACGTATCCAAAAGGTATGCATTTGTATAGGATCCATATGCAGGATCCGTATGCATTCATGTCGAATATTCATATGAATTCGTACGAATACATTTGTAAAGAATAGAATCCTACCACATTCGAAGAGGATCTATTCAAACTAATACAAATTTTCTAACATTCAATTTACTAAAAACCCAGTCTACATCAAGACAGCTGTTCCAGAATACCTGTTGTGCTGGTCTGAAGATCATGCAGTCTTTGGAAGCAACCTTCAACAAACTCCACTGGCCCAGAAATGGAAGTTCCTCCTGGCCTACCAAGTTCCAAGGAACCCATTTTGGCAGTACGATTTGATACACATCCAAAATAGACCCTCTGATAAACTGGAACAAGGGTGTGTGTACCCTTCCACATGCCTCCACGTTCCATTCTTGTGGTCCCTAGTCTATGGGCATCACAGTCTACCAGCATCCCAGTCTAGGAAGCCATTTTGGCCACCTAGTCTGGACAGAACATCCATGCTACAGCCCTATGTGGATCAGTTGTCCTGTGTTTTTAAAGTCATATTCTAAACACTTTGGGGATTTATTTTAAAAAAGGAAGAATCTATATAGAAATTATTTAAATAAAATAAAAAAGGTATTTTCTTCTCTCTGTCCTCTGCTTCATCTGGTTGACCTCAGGGTTTTTCAAACTACCAGCCTAAAGCCCAACCAGACTTGTTTTCATCCCTTTTTTTAAGTATCACAAGATTTTGTGACATTCCTACCTTTCAGCCTTAAGAGACATGTGGGACAGGAAATAAATTGTCAGAAGAAAGATTCAAAATTTAGGAATCATTACATGTTTTGAGATCACTGTGGAGAAGAAGCAGTCTTGGAAAGCAATCTTATTCAAGTGCATCTGGTAAAGGAAGAAAAGCAGCAGTTAAAATCTCATAGAATTGCTGCTGTTCTTGATCATTTTCAGCCATTATGTACTCCTTTTACAAAGACTGTTTTCATGTTTGACTCCATGTATTAAGAAGGCTGACAATTTGAAAATATTTGGTGTATACACCGAGGAAGATTAAACCTACCCCTGGATTTCACCCAAAGCAAAATATGAAGCATAGTTCCTAAAAAATCTACTTAGACAACCAGTGTGAAAGGATTTTGATAGCAGCTCAAACAGTCATGATCAAAACCCTGAAATTTCACTCCAGTTCATGTTGGGACTTAGTTCTGTGTGAAAGATGGAGTCTTTTTCAAACTCTTTTCTCAAAAAAGGGAAAGAAAAACAGTTCGCTTATCACCTTGGAAATCTAGAAAAAAGTGAATGAAAGAACAAAGCAATCTCTTGGGATTCACTGACTATCCTGTTTCCCTCAAAATAAGGCAGGGTCTCATATTAATTTTTTTTTCTCCGAAAGATGTGTTAGGGCTTATTTATCCTGCTAGGTCTTATTTTTGGGGGAGCAGGGTAGCTTTTGAGTGTGTCCATTACCTGTATTGCATTGCTGAAGGAAAGCTGCACAAATGAGCTGGGTTTGCATTTATAGATCAGACATAATTCTATGAAAGAATTTATCTGGGAAAGTTATTTATACTGAACTCTTTAAAAAATATTTGCTGTGAGGAAATTAGTGGCAGGACCTATCAAGAATAACTCTCCTCCACCCCTTGTCTAACAGGATTCCCTGGATTTAAGGGAGAGAAAGGATCTTGTGGGCCAAGTGAAGACGGCTCCCAAGGGCCTAGAGGACGAGCAGGTATGTTTTATTTTCAAACTAGTAACTTACATACATACAACTTACAGATAGCACATAATGCCTATTCTGAGAGAGCTTCATTGGCTGCCTTATGCTTGTGAACTGAATTCAAGGTGCTGGTAATGAGCTTTAAAGCCCCAGACGGCTTGGGACCTCACTATTTGAGGGAACACCTCTCTTATATAGACTTGCCCAAGGTTTAAGTTCTGTTGGAGGGGGGCTCCTCCATGTCCCACCAGTTAAGAAAAATCCCACCAGTTAGAGAAATCCGCTGTGTTGGGACATGGGTGAGGGCCTTCTCAACTGTGGCACCTCACTTACGGAATGCCGTTCCCATGGAAACCCGTTTAGCGCCAGCTCTTCTAACTTTAGGCGCCAAGTAAGGACCTGGCTTTTTATGAAAGCCGTTGGGCACTAATTCCCTCAAGCACTGTTTTAACCTTAAATTTTAACTTTTTAACTATGCTGTTTAATACTGTTTAATGGGATATGTGTTTAATGTTCTGCTGTATGTGGGTTTTTATTGTAAGCCACCCAGAGATCTCAGGACATGAGGTGGGATATAAATATTCTAAATCAATAATAAATAGAATTTTGTCTCATGTTTAGTGTGAAATTGTTGGCTAATTTCAAGATAAGAGAAACGTACTCAGTTAACCCCTGGATGTTTGGACACAGGTGCAAGTCATTATAAGGCTCAAAATTACAGGAACATAATGGCTTATGCACCTGAAACATAATGGATTATGCACCTGAAACATAAGCGAAAAAAACAGCGTGGATGGTTTCAAAAATATCGAGTGGATATTGCATGCAAAATGAATAACAGCATTCCTGTAGCAGAGCAAAGCATGTGAATATTTCTTTGCTACTTAAGTTTCTAAGGGTCCTGTTTGCACTTGACTTGTGGTCATAGTCACGGTCTTATGAGATTAGATCAATTCATGGAGGGCAGATGTATCAATGGCTACTAGAATGGATACCTAAGGACTGCCTCCAATTTGGAAAGACAGGCAGGAAGCGTCTAAAAGCCATTTGCGGGGATTTGAGAGCAGGTGAAGGTTTTGCCCTTGTCTTCTGCTTGAGATGCCCGGAAGCAACTGGTGGGCCACTGTGGGAGATGGGTTGCTGGACTAGATGGGCCATGGCCCAATCCACCACAGCTCCAAATTATGTCTATAAACTGATGGGGTCTGAGCTTTCGGCAACACACCATGAAAGGGATCTCGGGGTTTTGGTGGACAGTTCAATGAAGGCATCAACCCAGTGTGCAGCAGCAGCGAAAAAAGCTAATTCAATGCTGGGAATAATTAGGAAGGGAATAGAAAATAAGTCAGCAAGTGTCATTTTGCCCCTTTATAAATCTATGGTGAGGCCACATTTGGAATATTGTGTACAATTCTGGTCACCACACCTCAAAAATGATATTGTGGAGCTAGAGAAGGTGCAGAGAAGGGCAACCAGAATGATTAAGGGTCTGGAACACCTCCCTTACGAAACCAGGCTGCAACGTCTAGGCCTCTTCAGTTTGGAGAGACAACATTTAAGAGGGGACCTGATTGAAGTATAAAAAATTATGCATGGTATAGAAAAGGTGGAGAGAGAAAATTTCTTTCCCTATCACACAATACTAGAACCAGGGGGCATCTATGAAGCTGATGGGTAGGAGAGTCAGGTCTGTCAGGGGGAAGTATTTCTTCACCCAGAGGGTCACTGGCTTATGGAATGTGCTGCCGGAAGAGGTGGTGACAGTTACCAATCTAGATGGCTTTAAGGTAGGGTTAGACATATTTATGGATGACAGATCTATCAATGGCTACTAGAATGAATGGCTAGGTGCATCTTTCAGGCTGGGGGAGGGGGAGACCGGGACGCTTCTAAGGCCATTTGCTGGGATTCTAGAGCAGGAATAGGTTTGTCCTTGTCTCTGCTTGAGATGCCCATGAGCATTTGGTGGGCCACTGTGTGTGATGGGATGCTGGACTGGATGGGCTGTGGCCTGATCCAGCAGGACTTCTCTTACGTCCTTATGTTCCTATGGTCTCAAGTCTATCTCTACTTTTTGTGGGATTTTCTCCCTCCAGGTCCTGCAGGAGAAGAGGTTCTTGGCAAGCAAGGTCCAAAGGGATTTCCTGGCAGCACTGGTCCCCCTGGGTTTCCTGGAGCTAGGGGGCAGCCAGGAGAACCGGGCCAGCCAGGGGACTGCATTCCTTCAGGATGCCATGAAGAAAGTACAAGAGGTAAATCACATTTGGATTTGAACCTAAACAGTGGCAAGGACTGAGCAAACCATAATGCAAATAATTGCCATTTATAGTTCCAAGTAGAAAAAAATCTGCTTGGAGGTAGGCAATAGCAAACCACTTCTGTATCTCTGCCAAGAAGCCTGCACAGAAGTGCCCAAGCAGTCCACCAGGAGTTGGCCAAGAATCAGCAACCAACACATGGAACTCTGGGGATTGGGCCTCCATGGTTCACCTAATCTGCAATTGTCAGTCAAATTTGCCTCCTGGGGGTGCAATGGCCACCAGACCATGAAACCTGGTACGGCTAGGGAGTGTGCATGAATGCAATTTTTGACATTTGATTTGATTTGATTTGATTCATTTGATTTGAATCAAATATTTGAATATTTGAATTTGTACAAATAAAGAAAAAGTGAATGTCTGGACATTCAAGCTGCTATGAATACATTCATATCTATTTGCATGAATATTCGATATGTATCCAATGATACAAATCTTGCACGCATCTAAATGCATCCTGTTTTTATCCTGTACGATGCATACATATCTGTACGCACACAAATGTCCAAATCATTCATACGAATCATTCAAAATATTGGTATTCCTACGAATACTAAAAAATGAATGTCTGGATGTTCAGTTCGCATCTGAATGTCTGAGTTGGTCAGAATAACGAGTGATGGCCGTGCTTATCAGCAGTCCACAGTTGAACCAGTCCAGCAGGTAAGTGTGAACAGGCCCTGAGTCTGTTAGGTGGAGCACCTAACAAATGCAGTCCTAGAGCCAGGCGCCCGCACATGATCAGATGGCCAGTTGAGACCAGGCGGGTGCTCAGCCAATGAGGGGCCACCCCCTCGAGCATGCTCAGAATGGCCTGGCCTA
>MTQE01002217.1:7383441-7395491 GCA_014337955.1 Aspidoscelis marmoratus
ACCCAGTATTCCCAGGTAAGAGTCCAGCTCCCTAACCACTAGACCAAAGTAAGTGTTGTGCTGTCTGGATGAAGCTTGCCTCCCTCAAAGACACATGGCATTATCTGAATTCCTCTTAACGTGAGCTGCCCAGAACTGAAGCTAGTATTTGGAGTGGGATTAACCAGCACTGATCACTGTGAAACTGGCACTGTCTCTGTTCTGGAAACTGTGTCAGGATCTCATGGAATGCCTTATCCACATTGCAGGCTGGTCTACTGGGATGCCACGCCTCCTGTAGAATGTTGTGTCTCGTGAGATAGGGTAATGGAGAAACACATGAAGTTTTGCATGGGATTTATATGGGATTCACTTTGTATGGGATTTGTATAGGATTCATACGGGTTTTGTATGGGGTATTATGGGATTTGTATGGGATTCATACGCACTCATATGCATTCATATGGGATTCGTATGGGACTGAACATTCATATCAAATTGGAATCCTATCACACAACACTAGAGCCAGGGGGCACTCTATGAAGCTGATGGGTAGGAGAGTCGGATCCGAAAAGGGGAAGTATTTCTTCACCCAGAGGGTCATTGGTTTATGGAATTTGTTGCCGAAAGAGGTGGTAACAGCTGCCAGCCTAGATGGCTTTAAGGTAGGGTTAAACAAATTTATGGATGACAGATGTATTAATGGCTACTAGAATGGATGCCTGGGTGGGAAGCAGGACGCTTCTAAGGCCATTTGCTGGCATTTGAGAGCAGGAAAAGGTTTCTCCTTGTCTCTGTTTGAGATGCCCATGAGCATTTGGTGGGCCACCGTGTGCAACAGGATGCGGAACTAGTTGGGCTGTGGCCTGATCCAGCAGGGCTTCTCTTGTGTTTTTATGTTATTATGTTCTTCTGTCTCTATGTTGTGCACTCCTCTCAGTTTCAACTGCAGAATCACTGTATGACAGAACCACGGGGGGATAGAGGATGCTGAGATATCTGGAAATGGAATTCTGCCAGCCTTTTCAGAGGGAAAGCGCTGGACTCATTATCAGATGCTGCAAACAGCTACTTGATCTGTCTCCTCAGCTCCTTTGTCAAAGAACGATGCAGCCAAAAACACTCAACAAGAGGGACAGAGAAACTTGGCTTCCCAGTTGTTTTGTCTACAAATCTCATATTCCAGTTCATTGACCATAACAGCTTCTGGGGCTGATTTGGGTTCCAGTAACAGCTGGTTCCTATCAGATTCCCCGTCCTTAAGAAAGTGTTAGAACCAGATGAAGCTGAAGAGCACCAGGGTAGAGATGTGCATGAATTCCCCCATCCTCTGTTCACTTTGTATCCAAGTGAATGAGACAGAACTTCACATCTGTGCGAATGGAACCACTTTGAATATGCTAGGCTTTTAATTCACTTTGAATTTCCTTTGGATCCCCACTGCCACCAGCTGCAACACTCATTCTGCTCCAAATGCACCCCAAAGCTTCAAACAAACGCACAAAGGCGTTTGCTTTGCATGTGAAGGGCAGCCTTTGAATTTGGCCGATATTCTATTTGAACGGAAAATTTCAAACCTTGAACAAATTGCAAAGGTGGCAAAACATCCCTGGGACAGGCAAATGGGAAATGATTATTCACACAAGGCATGGCAAGACATTGGAATTTATGACCACAATATGTAGCATCCATCACTAACCTGGGAGAATTCAGAAAATGTTTAGACAAATTCATTGAAGACTGGGCAACAAATGGCTACCAGCCCTGTGTCCACCTGGCATGGCAGGTGGTGAGACCCAAAAGCTAGTTTCTGAGAGGCTGTGAATAGAGCAGGCTCATGTTTTAATCTTTGGGCCTTTCTGCACAGGCTCTAAAAGCAGATTTAGAACCTGTTTGGGGAGGGATTAAGATGTGGGTTCCACAAAGGGAATGGAATTAGGGTCCCTTTGAGGACACCACGTCCGCCTGTTGGCGCACAAAACCGGGTTCTTAAACCGGTTTTGCTGCCAAAATCCTACCCAGATGTATGACCTGAAAAATTAGGTCTTGCATCTGGCTTTTTTCCTGAAACCGTTTCAGAAGCAAACGCTTCTGCAACAGCAGGGGAAAGAGCCAGATTGCCGGTGCATGCCCGGCTGTCAAAGACAGAGAGTGCATGCTCTCCCTGTTTGACAGCTGGCCCTGCCCACTGGCCTTCACCACTGGCTTCTTCGGAGCTGGCATGGTGAGGCCGGCAGCTGGCTTCCCTGGATTCCCCTTCGCCCAAGAAGGCACAATGGCACCTTCTCAGGTGAAGGGGAACCTGGGGAAGCCGGGTGCCGGCCTCGCCATGTTGGCTCCAAAGGAGCCAATGGCAGAGGCCAGTGGGCAGGGCTGAGCTGTCAAACAGGGAGAGCATGCGCTCTCCCTCTTTGACAGGGCAGGGCCTCTGGAGGCCGGATTGGGATGGGTGCTGGTGCGTCTGTGTAATTTGTGTTTGCTTAAAAAAAATCTCCCCTGCTCTTTACAGCCCCTATAGACACCTGACAGTTGCCCAGCTAGGTGCCCTATACCCACCTGAGAGTCCAGCTGTCAGGTGGGTATAGGGCACCCAGCTTGGCAACTGTCAAGTGAGTTTAGGGGCTGTAAAGAGCAGGGAAGATTTTTAAAAATAGATGTGAGAGCCCTTTAAAACAGACAGGCTCTCCTGTCTGTTTTTAGAAAACTTCCCTGCTCTTTACAGCCTCTATACGTTCCTGGCAGCTGCTCTGCAACCAAATAAAGACCCTTCAGAGCCTTTTCAGCCTTTGACAGCTTCATTGCGCTCGCAAGGGGTTGTTCTTCAGAGCCTGCGTTAATCTCCGAAGTTGTCTTCAGAGCTGCCTTTGGAGGAACTTCGAAGCCTTTGCTAATCCCCGAAGGCAACTTTGGAGATTGCACCCCCTATCCCCCAAACACCTGGCATGACAGGCACACCCCTTGTGGGTCAATCCGGATTTGCCACATGGGTGCCCCATGGTTTCCACAGCAGGCAGGCTAGCACCCATTGCTATTGGGTGCTAGACCACCCATGGAAACACATTGGGTACTTCCCTTAATCCATATCTACTAGATCCGGATTAAGGGAAGTACCCATCCCTTAGATCCAGATTTTCTTAGATCCAGATTAAAGGAGTGCAGTGGAAAAACACCCTATATAGCCTACCCCCGTGCATCAGATCATGGAGTCCTTTGGCAGCAGTTTTTGTTCATCACTTAACCACCACCACCACCACCACCACCACCACCACCACCACCACCACCACCACCATAACACAGCTTCTTTCTCCTGTTAACAAGGTAGTAGAAGATTAAAAATCACTTTCCCTTCTTATAATGGTCTTTTACGCTAGATTGGTAGATCAGAGCAGCTGAAATGGCAGGGAAGAGGGCGACTGTGGAAGGAGGGAGCAGGCAGCCTTTTACATGAAGCCACCACACAACGGAAGCTGCTAAAGTCTGATCACTTCCAGTGAGTCCTCCTTATTGAAATCAGGCCCTTTCACTTACTCCCGTCTCCCATCCCTGCTACATATGTCTGAACTTGTTGCATTATTGTGTGTCTTAGCTACTGTGGGCTCTGTTCATTCTTCACCTCCTTCTCTCCTTTCAGCCAGGCTTGATCTCCTTAGGACGTAATGGCTGAGAGCCCTGAGAAGAGGGAACACCAGGAGAGGAAATCTTGCCTTCTCATTGGGTCAGGGGAAACTGAGGAGAATGCCCCTAAAGCATGGTTCCCTCCCCCCAAAACCCACTTGTGTTCCCAGTTTGCTAAATAAAGTGGAGCATTTCTAAATCCAGCAGTGACACCCCTTTTGATAACCCGCGTTTCAAGACCTTTAATCCTCAGAAACTGCAGATTCTTTTAAAACCTTGGGAATGGTCAGCACCCAGAATGGTCTCAAAGCTCATTATAATCTGTTTGGGAATGCATCCTCAATTATTTTATTTTATTTTATTTTATTTATTTATTTATTTGCTCACCAGTGCACCTGAAAACTTCAGAAAGCAAGTGAAGATTCAAATTACACTAAGATATACTCTCTCCTTTGCTATCAAAGCAGTACCAGGATTTTATCTTTAAAATGAAGCACAGAGACAGTGGAAGAAGCCTCCAGGTGTGACCTTGAGGATCCCACCATATTCCTGAACAGAAACATCTCTAGCTTTTTCACTCACCAGGCACCCCCTCCACTTTGAAAGGTACACATTGTACCATGTAGCACAGGAAGTTAACAAAATATATGAAGCAAACAGACACAGCAGGATATCATATAGTATACATTTGGCAGTAACATAAGAGCAATGAGCCAGCAGGAAGATATTCAAAAACACATGGCAGAGATACACGATCTTTTTAAAAAATTATATATTTTTTGTAGCTCAGTGGTAAAGCAAATTGCCTGGAAAGCAGAGGGTTTATTTATTTATTATTAATTACATTTCTATCCCACCCCATACCCAAAGGTCTCTGGGTGGGTAACAACGGTTAAAACAACAGATGAAAAACAGAAATGGGTTGCCAGTTTGATTTTATCTCACAGAAGTAGGCATGGCAAACCACTTCTATATCTCTGCCAATAAAACTGCACAGAGGTGCCCATGGAGTCTGGGACTGGATGCAGCTCAGTGGTAGAGCAAAAAAGCCTTGAAAGCAGAGGTTCAATCCCCAGCCTCTACCTGGAAAAAGACAATGGCAAACCACTTCTGTATCTCTGCCAAGAAAACTGCATAGAGGGGCAAACTACCCACGGCTTTGTGGTACCCAACAACAACATACACGTTTTGTGCTTTTTATTTTTTTTTCTATTCATTCTTGTTCACCACCTTGAGACTTAGGTAGTAGGACAATACAGAGAACCTATTAAACAAAAAAGAAACCCATTGGGCATTTCTGATGTTTTTAGGACATACAAGATTCCAGATCCATTAGCCACTTGGCATAATGGAAAAGAAGTGTACTCTGTAGGTAATGGCTGGGACTCATTTCAGCATAGCTGAGTACCTTGACAAAAGCATCTTGTTTGTTCGGTCATTGGGCACCCAGCTCCATTTTGTCTTTAAGTCTACAGGGTGACACTGGGAGCCCCTAAGGGTGTCTGGTTCCCTCTCACAGTGTTTTTTCTCCACGTTGAGTGAAGGATGGTCTTGAAGGCACCTGCAGGAACCTTAGAACCCTTCTCAGAGTGCTGAATGACAGAGGATGTCTTGGTGGAGTGAGCCAGTTTGGTCTAGTTGCTAGAGTCCTGGACTCTGACCTGAGAACCACTGGGTTTGATTCCACACTCCTACACAAAGCTGGCAGGGTGACCTTGGGCTAGTCACAGCTCTCTTTCTGAGCTCTCGCAGCCCCCACCCCCCACAGGGTGTCTGTGGTCGGGAGAAGAACAGAGGGTTTCTCAGCTGCTTGAGTCTCCTTAAATGGGTGAGAAAACTGGGGTAGAAAAGGCAACTCTCCTCCTCCTCCTCCTCCTCCTTCTTGGGCAGGCATTTGGCCACTACACTCCTGGTGTCTCATCAGAGCTTCTGCAACCATACATATGGATGCAGCTAAAGTGTACTTAGCAGATTCTGTTCCCAGATGGCTCCAGCAGAATACAATGGGTTATCCTCCTTGCAGTATCCACAAATGACCAACAGGGGGCACCCTTCAAATCTATACATAGGAGCAGTGTTTGCCTCCTTCCAGTCATTCCTCAATCGCAATTTCAACCACCAGCTTGAGAAAGAGCTAGTACACTTGTGCAGTATTTAATGCCATCATAACTTATAAAAGATAGTGAACAAACTGTTAGATCAGTGTTTTTCCCTCAGAAGAGGACCTTCTGTTAATTTCTGACATACAGTTATAGACACAAGACAAGAAAGGTACCTAAATGTGATTCATTATAGTTGGCTTTCCAAATCTGATTAACTCGAGATGTTTTGCATTGCTAGTGCCATGAAACCCAGTCAAATCTTGGAACTTTACTTGGCACTAGGGCTCATACAGTCCTGACTTCTGAAGCCCTGAATTTGTGAAATTATGACGTCAACAAAGTTCTTACGGATATCAAAGTATTTTTCCATTATTACTGCATCTCACCTCACATCATCAGAACGAGGACCATTGCTCCCAAAGCTGATGGCATCTGCCGGCACTTTGCTTTCTCTCTCATTGCATGGTCCTTCAGATGTTGCTGAGATATAGCTCCCATGATATGCCCCTTTCAGCGTGATCCAAGGCAAAGGATGATGGGGGATTTTGTTTGATGGCCTTTTTCACACATGCAACCCCATTAAGAACCTGATACGTACACAATTGATGCAGATCAGTTACATACATTCTGCGCATGTGACGCCTTAAGGACCCCATTAGAACCCCAATCTGAACACATCCACATGAGCACTGTTGAAATCTGGATTTAATGGGGTCCTCAGGCCCTTAAATCCAGATTAAAGCAAGACCCCTTTAATGGTGTCTTCAATCCTATCGTCTGCTGAAGACCAGATCACAGAGCATTCTTCCACACATATACCAGGACAATGGGGTCCCGGGTGGGCCTAATGGCCACCATTTGCATCGGGGCACCTCCAGCTCCACCCCTCAACACACACATTACATAATCCTGCATGTCCTGAGCGCAAGCTTCATAGTGTCTACGTAGGCAGCTATGAAGCCATGTTTTTCCACCACACCCACTGTAACCAGACTTGCCCCCTGATTGATAGCTTTGCGGGCCAATAGCATTGTGTCCCTGGTGAACCTTCCTGCTTGGGCCTAATTGGAGCCTCAGGATGGGTACTACAGCGTCCACACAGCAGCCCTGTTTAGCATCTATTGTCATCAGGTGCTAGATGGTCCACGCAGTTGCATGGGGCCCTCACCATGATGCGGAACTTTAAGGACTGGATCCCACAAGGACCAGATTCCAAAGATCTGGATCTTCTTACTCCGGATTAAGAGAGGTATGTGCAGAAAGGCCCAGTATCTGGTGGACCACTATCAGTTTCCTTATTCCAGACATTAAAGAAGTCTGCTAACATTCAAACCATTGCTGGGGAGAACAGCAACCATATTCCACACTTATTCCAACAGCTTTACAAAGTTTTTCAAAGACATCTCTGAAAGGCACTCATTCTTGACTCTCCACAAATGCATTTCACCAGCCTCTCCTTCCATCACCTTCTCTGTCTCAAAATGACAAGCGACAAGGGGTCCTTTTGGGATCTGGCTCTGAATCCATTATCCTAATCCTTTTAATGGCACATTGTCTGAAAAGGTTGGTAGGTCCACTTGTAGGAAGTCAGGAAAATGTCTTCTCCCATCAGTAGCACCCTTGTTTCTGCAGGACATTTCCAAGGTTAATGGAATTCCCGTGTTTCTAGCTTGCCCTCAGATTCATCACATGGGTTAAAAACAAACACCCATTTGACATCTGGGAACAGCTGAATGCGTTGGCATTGATTATTGAGAACTTGCACCTGGGACACTTGGAAGGCATCTACATCTTCTTTGTGAACATCAACCTACATGAACTTTCTAGGTCACAGCGTTGTCTCCTATATTCTAGAACAAGGCCCTTAATCCTTCACTATACCCTACTAAATGGGTCTACCAGAAATATGAATTCAGGTCCTCTTAATCCAGATCTAGCTCCATCTAACACAGACAGGGAGCAGCAGGAGACAGGGCCTCTGTGTTCCCCAAATGTGCAGATATGTGCCAGCACAGGTTCAATCAGACAATACTTGTGCTGCAGAATAAGACCAAAACATCCAGCTGATGTGTTTGCATAATACTACTGCAGTCTCCTCAGACCCCTAGAGATGCTTGCATACTTAGGTCTGTCTCACCAGGCCAGATATTTATGCTTGCCATTTACAGGAGAATATATTGCTTAACCCCGAACTCAGTGCTTACCACTGGATGCAAGAATTACCCAGGGGAGCGTTAGCAATATCCCAGTTTCTCCTCAAACGTTTTCTTAATTTCTTTACTGACAGAGAGTGGAAGAAAATAGCAACACAGCTGCTTTGCGAATAAACTTCCTAATGAAATTAACCTGTTAAAATAAGGCTTACGCTTCTGCTGGGGGTAGTGGAGGAGAACACCAATTGTTCTATCACTTCTGCTGGGTTTCTAATCAGGATGTGAAGATGAGCAGATGGATTCATCCCTCCACCAGCCCATCTCCCCATCTGCACACTATTGCTCCTCCTGTTTGGCTTGGAAGGGAAGCCTAAACTCAGCCAGAAGTGATATGGCCATTTGCAAAGGAGGAATTGGTCCAGAATGGAAAATTGCAAAAGTGTGTAACTGTATGAATCTATTTACCTTCTTCACCCTAGCCCTTGGCTGACGGAACAGCATCCCTGCACATGCAGGCAATGTTGCTGTTTCAGGTCATTTGTTTTATCTGTTTCTATGGCTGCATCCCCAAACGACTTATTTGCCTCTCTAGTTTCCCTCTACCGTCACTCTATTCAAGTGGACTTTAAAAGTGCCGTGCAATTCCGGAATAAGCGTCCGCATGAGGCTCAGCAAAATGCGCATTTTAAACGCACCTTCCATCCCCACGGAAGCGTGTTTTCTTTGCCCGCATCTTTTTCTCCCTGCCCCCTCTCTTGTTGATAGGGTGCTGGCAGGAACGGGGAGGGACTGCGCTCTGCGTGGCCACAATCAGGAAGAAACCCCCGATAAGTTCAAAGGAAAAATAGCCATCGGTTCCCTGTTCGTCTCCCAGATCTCCGTCCCCCAAAATGGCTTCCCGTGCCAGCAAAGGCAGTGATCGTTCGCTCATTCACACTCAACACTTTCATTGATCACTGTCAAAATCCACCCCATACAGCAGCATGACTGTAGCAATCCACCCACTTCAGACCTGATAACAATGTTGCAATCTACCCACTTCAGACCTGATAACAATGTTGCAATTCTGTGCAATTCTGGCTCTTTGAAAGTTCTGAGCTTTAGGGAAGGGAAGGGAAGCTGCTGCAGTTCTGGGAGCTGTGTGTGCAGGTGGCAATCCCCGCCCCTTTTGCCACAGAGTGTCCCCATGGTAAATGCTGCCAGGAAAACCCGCAACTTCCAAAAAGTACACTGGAACTCTTCTTTAAAGTGCACTTTTTTTCACGGATTTTCCTCCGTTTGTAGCACTGGAAGCTCGGAGAACAGTCGGGCATGGGGGCGCTCAGAGGCAAAAGAAGATTTTTAGTGGGCTTTAAATTGCTTGGGGACAGGGCCTATAATGATTTTATTGTGACCTGCATTGAGACCTTCATTTCTAGGGTGGGATAGAAATGCAGACATCTCCTTTGTTCCATAGAAGGTGCCGTGTCTGGAGTGGGTAGCAGCAGCAAAGTACATGCACACGCACATGAACGTCTAGCAGTAGCAAGGAGCCAAGTCAGTTCCAAGAGTTAGTTGGGATATAGAGTTAAATGTAGCCAGACAAGCCAGGGGTCAGGTTAACAGAGATTGTCATCAGTCAGGAAGTCACTCAAGGGTTAGGAGTCCAGAGGTTAACACAAGCCGGGGGTTGCCAGGAAAATCCTTTGTTTGCAACAGAGGTGGATGGGTAGGACTTCCTTATGAAGGTCTCAGGCTGTCTGTCTCCCTCCGGTGCAGCTGTTTTGCATGGAGGCATGCGGAGCAGTGCAAGTGTTCCCTCTCTCTCCAGAAAAACTAGGTTCTGCACATGGCTCAGCTTCAGTGTCCGAACCATCTGCATCGGGGGGGGGGGCAGAATCCATTTCAAAGACAGACCCCTGAGGCAGAGGCCCCCTGTCTTGGCTGGCATGGGTGAGGACCTCATCACCAAGAAGTCAGAGACGGCGTGAGGCATGACAGAAGGGCAACCAGAGGCCACTTTGCACTTGGGCTGCTAGTAGCCGCAGGAGTAGCTACTGGGAAGCACCATCTGCATTTTCAGGAGGCGTTTTCACAAGCATGCCAGATGACAAGGAATGTGACTGTATATGCGTGACACATCATCGTCACCATGGTGAGAGCACTGTCAGACGTGCAGTTGTGCCAGGCTCTGCACAGAAGATGGAGGCGCCCAGACATGGGCCCAGGTAAGTCTCTGGGCATGTGGTGGTTGGCTAGGCATGCACTAGCACACACAAGTGCGATTACTAATGGACACCAGTGGGGATACACTATTTCCATCAGACAGGAAGCAAAGTGCAGAAACACCTCCGGTATTCTGGGGACCTGAGCTCAAGTGGTCAATCTGAGACGCTTCAGTGTTCTATTGCTCCCAGTCCTGCTCATCTGCATGAAGTAGTGATGTGCATAAATTGGGGGGGGGGGTTGTATTCAATTCATATCAGGTTAAATATAAGAAAATTAGGATTCATTCAAATAGATCTCCTTCAAATGTGGTAGGATTCAATTTGATATGCATGTATTTGTACGAATTCATGTGAATATCCAATACAAATCCATACATATCCCCATACGTAAATATTTATTCATATATATCCCTAACATATCCACTTTGAAAGCACCAAATCTGCCCTGAATTCACTTTGAATCCACCTTCAAATGACACTGAATCCACTCTGGATTCATTGCAGATGTGACTGGCGCAGCTGCTTTCTCACCTCCCCATTTCACAAATGTTCCAAAGCATTTGTACGAATGCTCCAAAACATTTGTAGAAATACAGATGTCAACGTACAATTGTCGTAATGTTCTATTAGTATATCAATTCCCAAATTCATAGGAATTCCTAGGAATATCAAATGTTAATGAATACTCGTGCATATCCCTAGTATGAAGTCACTAATAAGCTTTTTCCTTGGTCTGAGCCTGGGAGCGGAGCTCATTCATATTCATCTGCATCCTTTGCTGCTCATTCCACCGGCTCGGCCGGTGAGAACTGCTGGCTCAGCAACAGCACTCTTTGTTGAGTTTTGCCTCCTATGTGACACAAAGCTAATATTTGCAGTTCGCTCTGGTTACTTTGAAAGAGTTTGCAAAAGAAAAGGGGGGGGGAGCAAAGAAAAAAAACCCAGTAGATTCCCAGGAAAGTCCTGAGTGTTCTACTTAACAGACTGATGTTATTTTTGCTTCCAGACAGGTGTGATCCCTGGCTGTGGTGTAATTGATAACACACAGTAAGACCGTGGCGTTGTGCCTAAGTTGCCCGAAGACACAGTTTTGCGAAACAAATAATGGAAAAACAAAACCACAAAAATGTGGCTTCAGTGGCCAGAAGGAGGCACCGAGCTCAACAAAAGTAAATGTGCACAGATTCCTCTTTATGCTATTAGTAACACATACATTTAGGGTGGTCCTAGATGTCATCTGAATATTGCGCTAACAAGCAATATTCTGGAGAAAAATCTGGGATAATCACTTGTTGGCCAGGCAGCGGGGGGCTGGCACTGTCTGTGCAGGTTTTATTTTCTGTGGCAGTGGAAGGGTGAGCATAGCAGAGTTAGAGCTGCTACCTTGGGGGCAGTGGGGTAGGGTGTGCAGGAATGGTTTTGCATTTGAATTTGAATTGATTCGAAAATTCGGATCCATACTTTTTAAAATCCAATTCAAACTAAGAAATATGAATGTCAGCAACATTCATATCTGATTTTCAAATTTGTGTGCATCCCATGTTCATCCCATATGCATCCCGTTTTCATCCTGCATTATATGTGCAAATAAACACAATATTCGGATGTGATATAAAAGGATCTATTTAGTCGAATGATTCAAAAATCCGTATTGGAGTTTTGAATATCCGAAATTCAATTGAATGCATCGATTCAGATTTTCGAAAATCCAATTCAAATTTGAATGTTGATATTCAATGGATTCAATTGGATTTTTGAATAACCATACACATCCCTACAGAGGGGTACCTAGGTGCTACCAGTGGTGGTCGGATACCAGTGGTAGTGGTGGTGCTGGGGTCTCTGCTGTCCTTTGTCTGGTTGGGTCATAGAATCATATACTTATAGATTTGGAAGGGACCTCTGGGGTCATCCAGTCCAACCCCCTGCTCAATGCAGGATTCACTAAACCAGCGGTTCTCAACCTTCCTAATGCCGTGACCCCTTAATGGAGT
>MTQE01002217.1:7414488-7425219 GCA_014337955.1 Aspidoscelis marmoratus
GGGGGGGGGAATCCTGACACAAGGGCACCATTTGGGCATCCTTGATTGATCTATGCTTCACCTTATATGGATGGAGAATTCTAAGACGTGGCAGTGCCTCTCATACCCTGTTTCGGCATACGGAGAGGAGACCCCTAGACCTTTTCCTACCACAGGACAGAAAGGGCCCATATCTGCACGCTATTTGTCTGATTTCTCTCCTAGCTGCTGTTAAAAGCCCTATTTCTTCACCAGTCCAGAAGTAAGCAAGCAGGCTTTATTACCGAAGAAAGAAAACGTGATGCAAACTGAAAAGCAGAGAATTATGAATGTGCGTGGGGCTACTGTCAGGCGATGGATGAATTAACTCGGACTACAGATGACTGAGGCTGAAAAGAGAATAGCTTTCCCAGATCTTCCTTCTATGATAAAAAGAGGTGCAGGAAAGTAGGCCAGTCTATGAAAACCTTAAAAATAAGGCAAATAGGATTCAAAAAAGCCCTAGGGCCAATTTTACATCTCGAGAATAGCTACCTTCAGTAATGCAAACACCACAATGCCTTGGTCTTCAAACATTCCTGTCTCGCCCCCCCCCCCAAAAAAAATAATGTTCACTTTTATGTCTCTCTCTTTTCTCATAGGCTGGGTCTGTATCTTCAGGGGCTCTCCATACCTCCAAATTGCCTTGTTCTGAGGGTGTGTTCCGATGCGGTCCGTTTAGTTGATTGAATTCGGATTACAGTAGTCCGAATATGGAGCCGAGTTTGAATTGACCCGTCCCCATGTGATTGCCGAAAGCGCAGGTTCAATTTGAATACAGCTGTCCCCATGCAAACCGTGCTAAACCCCTGCATGGGGAAACCACATCTTTTTCGCACCACCACCCCTCTCGCTGACAGGAAGCACATTGAAGGGTGAAATTCTGCATCTGCAGGCGGGCGCCACTGGAAATGGCATCCTTGCACTCCAAAATGGACATGCACGGGGCATCTTTTTTTCTGCAGCAGATTGGGGCACCTCTCTCACCTGCCAAAACATATCTACCTCAGAAGGTAAGTAGTGACCAGAGGCCAATTCGCCTCTTAGTTTGCAATTAGTTTGCAGTTACTTGACCTCTTAGTTTGCAATTAGTTAACATTTGGGCAGATGCATCTACACTCCCGGGAGGTGTTTACGGCCTACAAACATTCCCTGCCTGCCCAAAGGTTAGCTAATTGCAAACTAGCTGTGGTGCACAAATCGTGCACCACAAGCAACCTGACCCTCCCCGATCCTGACCCAAAGCTTACCTAGAGTGTCCAGGTAGTGAGCACTTACACCTTTTCCGAGGTATTGTGCAAGCACACTGGTACCTGAGGTGACTCCTGATGCAACCGCATGGGTGCAGAACATCATTGTCGCCATAGTGTCAGTGCCAGCACATGCACAGTGAAAATGGTAGCACCCTGCAGAGGATCAGATGCATGAATAGATCCAGGTAAGTTTCTGGACACGCAGGGCCTAGGCTATCATGTACTAGCGTTCCCTCATGTAAACACTAGTAGATAGTATTCTTTTCTGCACCTTTCACATCCAACGTACGGGAAGGCAAGTGCAGAAACACCCCAGGTCTGTGTCCCTGGCCAGGAATCCAGTCTCTATAGACAATATTCTACCCAGAGAAAGGTTCAGGAAGAATACATGGGACAACCTGAATCCTGTTTGCACTTAGGGCAGTAGTCACAACTAGTGAGCATCTGGTGAAGAGCTCATGCATAATGGAGTAGGCTGCTACAGCCCGCAAGCATGCCTGCCCTCCCCAGAAGTTCACTAACTGCTAACTAGAAGCTTACCTGAAGCATCCAGCAGTGTGACCATTCACTCTTCTTCTGGTTACCTGCGTGTGGTGGGCGGGGAGCGCGGCATCCGCACAGGTATAGTCATGATGGCAGCTGTGATCGATGACTGCCATGACTGAACCTCCAATCCCCTGGATTGGTGTCCAATCATAGAGTTGCAAGAGGGATATTCGTTCACGGGCACAGATGCAATCAGCTGCAGTATGTCCCTATGACCGAACATGGCCCTCTCACAACGGCATCTGGGCATGTCACATAATGCCCAATCACAGCAGTGAGGAGGCGGGACTTCCAGCTTCAGACGCAACGGCGCAGGCTGATAATGGGAGGACTATTCACACTTCTGGCCAGTAATGGACCATTTACCAGTCTTGGTTCACAGCAAATAAACTAAGTACAGAAAGGTGCCCGGACATGTGGCTCATGCCCACCACATCACTGGCCCCAAACATTCACTGCCACATACCAGCCATTCCTTTTGCAATTAGTATAGATTCCGCCTTCATCTGCTTCCCCTTGATAAGTAAAAGCAAAAAATGCTATGAATGCCACGGTTTCGGCCCCACACTGACTGCTAATCTGAGGTTAATTTGCCTTCTGGTTCCTGTGACTTAAACCATCTTAATCATGCTAATAGAGGTTCTTTGCCAGTTGGGCGAGCAAGGATTTGTGATCTAATGGAGTCTCCTTGAACTTGCTCTTCCATGAATGAAAAAGTTCAACACTGCAGTATAATTTTTTTCTGTTCGGTGTTACTGAATATTGTAACCTGTGTCTATTGAAGAAGAAGAAGAAGAAGAAGAAGAAGAAGAAGAAGAAGAAGAAGAAGAAGAAGAAGAAGAAGAAGAAGTAGTGTTGGCTTTTCTACTCCGCTTTTCTCACCCATTTAAGGGGACTCAAAGCAGCTGACAAAGCTTTTCTATTCTTCTCCCCACAACAGACACCCTGTGAGGTAGGTGGGGCTGTGAGAGCTCAGAAGAGAGCTGTGACTAGCCCAAGGTCACCCAGCTGGTTTCCTTTATCCTGACCAACAAGATAAATGCAAAAAGGCCAAAAGCTAAACCATCTTGCAGGCTGTTCAGTCCTTCCCAGAAGAAATCTCCATTTAAGACGCCGTGTGGATTTCCCTTCTAGAATATGCCTTTGCTGTCTTTTTTTTTTCCAGTTTCAAATTCAGTAGGTAGAGCCTTTTTCTGTAAACAGGAGACACAGACACGATTATTCTCTGACTTGTCGGTGGCTTATCTTTAAGGGCAAATGCATGAAAACTCTCCATAAAATAAGCAGTGAAGTCTGCCTTTTTAATTCTCCCTTTTTGACTTTTTATCTGTCTCTTGCAAGGTGCAGACTTTCTGTTCCCAGATAATAGCTTTAGGGATGGGTTATTACGCTGCAGCTTTTGGTGCTCAGTTCCACGGACACTGGAACCCATGTGGGTTACTATTGATAGCCCTCATAATCTCGTCGCTCAGTGCTTGCCGGTGTTTCAAACTTCTGGGAGCTCAGGTACACTTTCTTTTCTTTTCTTTGCCTTCCTTCTTGTTCTCCTCCTCTATTATTAAAATAAAAAGCTCTAATAGCTACCCAAATGAGGCCTTTTCTGCATTTGCTTGACTGGAATTGTCTATGCAGACGATCTGGCTGGTCACCTTCAAGGGCAAATCTGGTCTTTTGCATGCTAAGCTCTAGAACACTCTCGTTTCTGTTCGGCTACTCCAGCAATGTGAACATGGATGTGCAAAAATATTAAAGGTATTATTTATTCGATTGAATTCGGACCCTTGAACTCAAATCGAACGTCCGGACGTTCGCTTATCAATATCCAAACGAATACAAATATTTTGAATTATTCGTACGAATAATTCAGAAATTCGTATGTGTGCAGATACATACACAGTGCATACGTATCCGTACGGATCTTATTCCTGTCCGCATGCATCTGTAAGGATGTGTACAGGGTGAAAACAGAATGCATATGGGACAAAAACGGGACGTGTATGGATGCATATGATCAAGTACGCACTGAATATTTGTACAAAATAGATACGAATGCATTTGTATCAGTTGGAATGTCCTGACATTTGTTCTTTCTTTATTCGTATGAATTTGGATATTCAAATACTCAAACTGAATCAAATTTGAAAATTGCATCCATGCACAACCCTAGATGTGAATGGCACCCCTCCTGGTATGTTCCCTAGATGACCCACCTACCCCTCACCATGGACCTCTTTGTACTTGGCTTTATTCTGGAATATATCCTGGAACACGGGCCTGCTGTCCATATGCTAGCGCCTGCACTACAGCAGGGCCTAAGCAAGGATGGACAGAGTACGTATTAGCAGGTGGACAACAACCCCTATCCTGAGATATATTCCAGTATACGTCCAAGTGCAAACAGGCCCCAGGATCAGACGATGGGACAGTGTGTCCGGCGCATAAGGGCAAGCTGAGACTTAGCAAGTCCAAACTCTATTGGTCGGTCCCATTCCCTAAGGATTGTGGTTGGCAGCATCTCCAGACCAGCAAGTACCCACCTCCCTGCACCCAGGAGAGGCGCATATCCAATGCTTCTGAACTGTTCCCAACACTGCAGGGGTAACTGGGGACAGCTTTTAACCTTATCCACAGCAGGTAATGACCAAGAACAGCTCAGGATGCTTTGGGGGCACCTGTGGTGGACGGATGTGCAGACGATCCATTCCTGCAATCGCTGTAGAACATTCCCTAAGGTAAGCGCAAAAAGGCACTAAACTTGCGCTAAGATCACTTAGCGCAAAAAGGCACTAAGCCCCATGTGATCGGTCACTCACCAGAGACCAAGCCCAGGGCCCGTCCTCTTCTGGGCAACCCCATTTTGGCTGTGGAACCCTCCGTGGCTGTGCATGCATCAGCCCCATCACCATGATGATGCTGACACTCTGCTCATGCACAGGTGCCTCTATGGTTGTCTAAGGTGCCAGTGTGCTTGCGCGGCACCTCAGATGACCCCGGAGCCCTGGAAGAGGTGTTAATGGCCGCTGTCTGGACACTCCAGGTAAGCTTCTAGTTAATGTTGGTCACGGTGTGGAACACGATTTGGAGCCCCACACCTAATCAACAATTAGGGAACTTCTGGGAGCTAAGCCATGCTTGGAGGCTATAGCAGCCTCCTCCAAGTGCAGATGATCTTCACCAGAAGTTCACTAATTGCTGGCTACCAGCCTAAGCGCGAAAAGGCCTCAGATCATTTCATTCATTCATATTGCATCTTAATTGAACGGTGGTGGGTTCGTTCAAACAGGGGGAAGCAGATCAGTCGTGCGTTTAAAATATTTGTATACTGCATCTTAATTAAAATCTTGAGGCAGCTGACCAATTTAAAAACAATAAAAAATGAAAACATTATTAAAAGCAAAAGAAAGAATAGGTTGTCATGAAGTATCATCAAAAACAGCCTCTAGGTGAAGAACATTCTGTACTTTATGCTCATGCACACAAAAAATATAATTTCTTCTTGATTTTTTCCCCCTCATCTCCAACACTTAAGTTCACTTGCAAGGACGCGTGTTTCCAGTGTTAGTTATTCTAGCTTTTACCATTAGGAGGAGTTCACTCACAAACTTAGCCAATTTTCAAAGCCTGTATTTGTGGAAATGAGCACAGCACCAATATATGGAAAGGCAGGAAGAAGAAGAAGAAGAAGATGAAGAAGAGTTAGCTTTTCTACCCCACTTTTCTCACCCATTTAAAGGGACTCAAAGCGGCTGACAAAGCTTTCTATTCTTCTCCCCACAACAGAGCACCCTGTGAGGTAGGTGGGGCTGTGAGAGCTCAGAAGAGAGCTGTGACTAGCCCAACGTTCTTTCACTCTGAAAGTGGACTGAAACTGGATTAAAACCTAGGTGTGAATACAGCCTTAATGTTTTTATGAATTCTTGTTAGCTGCCTTGTGCCATTATGAAGTAGGCGGAACAAAAATACATAAATGATATGAAAAGAAATGAATGAACCAACACAGCGTTTTGTAACACAGAGGGAGAACTTTCAGAGATGATAACGAGATGGTGGAAATGAAATTCTGAAAAGAAACAAGATACAAAAACGGGAGTCACTAAGGATAACTGGAACTGGAACACTCAAGATAGTGATTACACCACAATTGGTTGTTTGGTTGCATCTACACACAGTAGGAAAAGGTGGCGCAAAAGTGGCTTAGAGGTGGTAGCATCCACATAGAAGTGGATCTACATGCCAAAGACATTTCCCAGCCTTCAACGTGGAGTAGAGGTAGAATAGGAGCTTCAGCAACCACAAGATACCACCTCTAGGCCACTTCTGAACCACTTTTTAAAATGTGTGTGGACATAGTCTGGATCATTTCCAAATGGCTTGGACCATATGCAGAATAGTGAAACAGAAAGCAAACTGCGTGTCCAACCAGGACCCAGTGAGCAAAACAGAGAGGAAAGGGTTCTGCAAAGACATGAATCAGAAGAGTTTCATTTCGGAGCTACAGTTCTTATAAGCCTTAACCAAAACAAAACAACCAAAGCATTGAAAAGAAGATAAGGCTTAACAGGGCCCTTCAGCCAGCACTGCTAGCAAAGTGGACTATGTCTGTGGTCACGCTTAGGGTTGAATCCAGCTTCAGTCCGCTTTCAGAGGGAGAGGATACCTCAGCAAAGTGCAAGCTGTTTTCTTTCAGTGTGAAATAACTCAGAAAATCACCTTTGGGATTGACAATGTGGAAACAAAATTACTGGCCGCTTTGCTGATGTCCTCCCTTGCTCTGAAGGTGGACTGAAGCTGGATTAAACCTTAGGTGTGGGCACAGCCTGTATATTACACAGCTTTGATCTTCTGACTTGCACTGGTCTTGTGAACAATTCGATGATTTTTAATTTTGTTTCTACTTACTGAAAAATCCGCATCTTCTGCTCTCAAATGGTCTGCGATATAGTGGACACCTTCCACCGCTAGCTTCAGGGCAGGAGACATTAGCAAAAGCTGCTGATCCTTAGAACCAAGAGTCTTGCTCCCTTGTCCTGATGTGCTAGCAGACTCATTTTTTTTACATTTGCATTTACAGTGAATGGGTTTGGCTTTGGGCTGCTCCTCGTTGAGATGGCATCTCTGAGAAGCTGGTGAGCCACTGGATTGGCCATTGGTCTGTGATGATTCCTCTTGCAAGTAACAATATTGGATGCTCCTGGACCGGCAACGTATAGTTCCTTCCTCTGCTTTTCCTGGGCTGCTGTACATCTGCTGGACGCTGAGAGACCTCCCTTTGGAGATAGAACCGGACTGGGAGTCTTCTAGGAGGTGACAGGGCGGTTGGAGTGATGTACAGCTGGCCCGAATCGGCTCTGGACGTAACATGGAATACTGGCCAGATGGCGACTTGCACACGGGTTGCGGTTTGGTTTGGTCATCAAGTTGAGCGCAAAAGGAGGATGTAGGAGATTGTTCGTTGCTTTGAGGGCTGTTAGATGATGAGGTAGTGAAGTTGGGCTCCACTTCAGTCTCGGACCAAAACCGTTGAGAGTTGGCTATTTTGTGCATGGATTCAATGAGCTTCTTGCAGTTGTCCTTGACCGTTGAAGGCCGCTTCATGAAGAGAAGTCGTGGGACAACGTCGAGGAAGACTTTCCTGACCCAGTCTGGCATGGTGTGGGTGCGAGGGGAACGGTGGTGGACATTGAGGACAAAGACAGTGATGATAATGGACAAGGTGACAAAGATCATTGTGAAAAGCAAATACTCCCCGATTAAGGGGATGACCAACGAAGTGGAAGGGATGATCTCAGTGATGAGGAGAAGGAAGACAGTTAGAGAAAGCAGGACAGAGATGCAGAGAGTGATCTTCTCCCCACACTCTGAAGGCAAATAGAAGACGAGGACGGTCAGGCAGGAGATGAGGAGGCAAGGGATGATCAGGTTGATCGTGTAGAAGAGCGGGAGGCGCCTGATGATGAAAGAGTAGGTGATGTCAGGGTAGATCTCCGAGCAGCACTCATACTTTTTGATGTTATAATTGCCCACAGCATTGATGATGACCCATTCGCCGCTCTCCCAATAGTCCAGCTGGTCCACGTGACGGTGCATGCTCTCCAAGTCTATCTTGGCTTTGTCGTAAGTCCACGAGCCAAACTTCATGGTGCAGTTTTGCTGGTCAAAGGGAAAGAAGGTGACATCAATGCTGCAAGAGCTTTTGTAGATGGCCGGCGGCATCCACTTGATTCTCCCATCATAAAACAGGTGGGCCTTGGTGAGGTGGGTAACTGCAAAATCCCCATCAGCACTGTGTACAGGAAGGAAAACAAAACAGAGAACAGTGACCACCGGAGGCAGATATCCTCCATTTTTTATAAGTAAGGCTTCATGTGCCTTGAAGAATAAGCTCTAAGTGAATTAATTATTATTTAATGGGAACTGTGGTATCCCAAGCTGTCTAGCAGAGTGCACAAAACCCATCTATTTCCCACACAGGGACTAACTTTAAGATTGTCACAAATGAACTGCTGCATGGGGATTTGCACAAATATACCTCACATTCAAAATTCGCACAACTCTGGCCAAATTCAGACATTCGAATGTTGATGCATTCACACATTTGTACGAAGCTTTGTTACATTCGTGAATCTGGGGAGGTGGGAAAGCAGCCGCCCCAGTCACATCTGCAATGGATCCAGATTGGATGAAAAGTGGATTCAGATTGGATGAAAAGTGGATTGAGAGAGGACGTGACGTGTTCAGAGTGGATACGTAGGGAATTTGTAGCGGATATGCAGAGATTCGTGGGCAACTCGTAGTGGGGATTTGAATCGGATTGTACCAAACATTCATACTGAATTCGAATCCTACCACATTTGAAAGGGATCTATCTGAACGAACAGGAATGTTTTTGCATATGAATCGAACGTGTAAAAAACGTTCATGCGCATCCCTGCTGCTGAACCAACTGATTTTCCTTGTGCTATGACCTTTTGTTTCCAGGCCACCAGTTGCCATCCCTTTGCTGAGCCCTCTCATAGTTGGGAATCACTGGCATTGCGAGAGCTATTAATGTCACGACGACTTTCTGTCTGCTTAGGATCGGCATCGTTTGCTCACAATTCTACAACTCAAAAACTAGACTCTGGGGCTGGAGGCGGCTTCCACGTGGTCCCTTTGGACCACTCTCGTTCCCTCACTGCACTGCAGAGGTCCTCAAACCCTGCGTGGCCTTCTGGGGAAAGCAGTGGCTGCTAGCATTACCTTGCCTTACCTTAGGAGTGGACCAGAGCCCATCCAGGTGTATACATGTGCGGTACTGCAGCAGCTGTGCCATCACGGACTCAGCCCTTCCCTTGCATGTTGAGAAGGAGCAGCGCTAGAGCAAGGGCAGGCCAGGCCCATGTGCAGAGACTCAGTTGGCTGCTTCTTTTACTGTGTGAGGGAGGGAGGGAGGGGCTACAGCAGTGCGCATGTACAGACCTGGGGCCTATTTGCACTTGGCTTTATTCTGGAATATATCCTGGAATAGGGACTTGCTGTCCATATGGTAGTGCAGGCTTCAGCAGGCCCAAAGTGAGGTCTGCCAGCGTCTGCATTAGTATGTGGTCCACAGACCCCTCTCCTGAGATATACTCCAGGAAAAAGCCAAGTGCGAATAGGCCCCTGGACAGGGTCTGCCTGAGTCTTAAGATAAGGGGCCTGTTCACACTTGGCCGTCTTCTGAAATATTTTTTCAGGACAGGGGTCTGCTGTCCACATCTTAATGCAGACTCTGGCAGGGTTCACTGGAGGCATCCTATAGCCTGTGCTAGCCTGTGCACAGCAGGCCCCTATTCCAAGATATATTGAAGAATAAAGCCAAGTGGAAACAGGCCCAAGGTTAGGGGTGGAGGTGGTAGTGGGGGGCAGTGGCAAGGGTGGGGACAGGGGGCAGCAGTGAGGGTGAGGACTGGGAGGGTGGCCTGGCCATCGGGCAGCTCTGGGCTCCAGTGTTCACATGCTACTCCGCCACTTAAAATGTCACCAAGCAGGGTGGGCAGATTTTGCAAAAATCAGCCAGGCTAGGAGGAGGAGAAGAAGAGGAGGAGGAGCAGGAGCAGGAGCAGGAGGAGGAGGAAGGAAGGAAGGAAGGAAGAAGAAGCTTTTCTACCCCGCTTTTCTCACCCATCTAAGTGACTGATAAAGCTTTCTATTATTCTCTGCACAACAGAACAGCCTGTGACGTAGGTGGCGCTGTGAGAGCTCAGAAGAGAGCTGTGACTAGCCCAAGGTCACCTAACTGGCATCATGGAGAAGGGTGGAATTGGACCCGGTATCCTCAGATAAGAGTCCAGCTCCCTAACCACTAGACTAGACCAAACTGGAGAAACCTTGCCAGAGGACAGGGGCCACCAGAGAAAAGGACTAACTAGAGGTAGTCAACAAGATGGCTTTGTGGTGTCCTCAGAAGGACCTCCCCTGGTGATCTGTATGGTTTCATGGGTCTGGGTTAAGCCTTCTGATCTCAAGCTATAAATGGTCCTTGTGTGCCACAGATGAAACCTTAAACCTAGGGTGTTTTTCCACTGTCACTAGAAGTACCCATTAAGTACCCATTAATGGATACTAAATGGCATTTTTGTACCCATTAATGGGTACTTAATGGGTACTTCTAGTGACAGTGGAAAAACACCCCTAGTTTGGTATTAGTGCAGAACAGTGACAATTCAAGCAGCCTGGAAAACAGAAGGTTGCTGGTTCGATCCCCAGCTTCCACCCACAATTAGGCATACGTATCAGATACGTATGGATATGTATCAGATATGTATGGGATACATATGTGTTCGTATCAGATATTCATATGAATACATTTGTATTGAATAGAATCCTACAATATTCAAACGGATACAAATTTTCTTACATTCGATTAGATACAAATCAGATGCAAACCCCCCCC